>OX940878.1:81045831-81645831 GCA_954870665.1 Stratiomys singularior | reverse complement strand
TTTTGAATCCCAAGTCGTCACGGCGACGACTAAGGACTGAAGTCGGCCTCGCACCGACACTTGGACGTGTAGTCCCTGAGATGTGGCAACGAGTCGTACCCTGAGGGTCAACAACTCGGCCACTCGGAAGTTCACTCGCGTGGTGGCTGCTGGCGAGCTAGCCCAGTGCGGTGAGGATTGCGGACGTGGGTCGGACCCAAGTGAACTTCCGCTCTTGGTTCCATTTGAACCAGCCACCGAAAAGCCCGATTTATTACGCGTCATTTCAAATTTACGATACTCTACTTTACGTCGTACTATCCCATCATTCAAACTCAAAATACTTCCGATGACGCATGCGCATTCACGAACCGATTTACCGCGGTGCCCAAAAATAAACTACTTTACGTTTCGACGCACGCAAAAGAATCGAAAACCGAACAAGTAGTCCCGCGACACGACTACAATTTAAACCCGGAACAAAACTATGGCACCGCGGAACCCGACAGAAGAAGACACTGGTGATCCCTGCATCATTAAACACTTACCTTGCGCCACCTTCCTCCTGAAAAATAAGGCTGATGAAAGAAAAGAATTGTTATTTCTAGTACTTCATGTTTTTTTAATATTTCCTTTCTTTACATTTTTAAATAATTCAGACTGATTCGGTAACTCTTTGATTTTTGTTTTTTAAATTGTTATTTTTGATCGTAAACGGACCCGAGAACTTCAAATGAAATTGAATTTAATATCCACCTCTACAAAATCGTTATTTACCGCAAATATTCAATGAAACGAAATGTAAAGTAAATAGAAGTAGATTGCGAAGCCAACAATTTAAAATTAAAAGAGATATGTAAAAACATTAAATTATTTACTTTATTACTCTACTTAGAAACTATATATCATCCATTTGTTAAAATCTCTCACAGTAAGAAATCTTGATAATGATATTTCGTTTGATAAGACTAAATAATTCTTACGCTTGAAAAAAAAAAATCATGTATCATACTTTGTTCAAAATGTACGGAGCATTCGAAACTTTTGCAATAAATTAGGATGCCACTGTTAATGCTACTGTTAATTTAAATTTGAAGAAAGTCTGGTTAAGTTGCGCAACTCACACCAAGTCCCTCCAATATTATATATATATTATAATACATAATATTTATAATAATAATTTGTTAAAAATAATAATGATAAAATTAGTATATATACTTATTGTATTCAATAACCTTGATTGTTAATTTAAATTGAGGAATTCGGCAAATTTATTAGTATTCGCCGGTTTAACAAGAACATGTCTTTCTGAAATTGATTTAAAGTTTAACCTTCCCACTGATTTTTAAATGACCGCAGTATTTTTAACTGTGCAAAGGTAGCATAATCATTAGTCTTTTAATTGTATGGTTGCATGAATGTTGGACGAGATATTAACTGTATTAATTTAATAGTTAAAATTTTATTTTTTTAGTCAAAAAGCTAAAATAATATTAAAAGACGAGAAGACCCTATAGATCTTTATATTATGACTTATTGGTTTTATAAAGAATTTTTGAAAGCAAAATTTTGGACTATAATAGTATTACTGCATTTTTTTGTTTTTTTGTGAGATCAAACTTGCCTTGGGTTGATGTTGATGGTTGCATATTGCTGAAGACTCGATTAGCGCTAAAGAATAGGTGTGTGCAATCGAAGGGCCGTTTACATTATAATTGTTTGCAATCGAATTACAAAATCCGGCTTCTTGTTGTATTGTCGAATGTTGGAATATCGTCTGATAGTCATACCGTTGTTCAAATCGAGTATGCCTTAGTCGTTCCTGTTGTTTTGGTCCACCGCCTGATATTGTCGATCATCGTTGCGATTATGGCGATTGGGAGGCGGTCGGTGGAGCCACAGCGCTCTGAAGATGAAGTGTTCCTGCGGCTGTGGTGATTGAAAAATTCGTAGCCGACAACCGGGCTGCCTCGTCGACGGATGTCTTTGAAGCTGGGGACGATGGCGACGATGTGATCTCTTTGGAAACCTGCGAATGGTTCAATACTTTGTCTCCCTTATAGATTTTGTTGACCATTCTACGGCGATGGTTGGGTTATCCGTCACGCAAAATTTCCAGGTTACGCTTTTCGATAAAAAGGTATATTCCTACTGAATGCGAACATGAACAAAATGGGAGGAATTACTATTCCAAAGGCAGATCCAAGGTTCAAATTTTACACGCGGGTGAAGATATGCAAACAGCACGGAACACCTTTTCTTGGGTAACACATGGGGAAATAAGTGATTAACAGTTTCGGTTTCTTTTCCGCAAATACAATAAGCACTTTATGGAATCCGGGTCAACTTAAATTTCTCGTTACAATGGGTAAACCCGAGCTAGTTTAGGAAGCGACACGTCTATCGGGCACTGGTTGGCCTTCCCTCTACTCAAAGCGATCGAATCAAATATTTTTCTTTTTCTTCGATTTTCTTTACCGCGTGCGATTCAATCATCGCTTGTTTCACCACTCACCCCGGAAATAGAAAACATCTCGTCTGACCTGAAGTGGTCGCCAGGTCGGTGATCAGCTGACCTTTCGACCAGTCAGCTGACCTTTCGACTGCGGGAAAAGATGGTGGCACCATCTTCAGGTCGGTAGTCACTACAGGGCAGTTTCTACGATGCTGTTTACAGCATGGTGAGACTGAAGATTTGCCGCTGTGTTATTCGTGCGGAACAGATGATGAAGGCCTGACTTTGCTTCACCTCCGGAGGTCCCTAGGGTGGTATACTCCAACGGTCTGACCGTTCAGGTCTGTGATGAGGTACCGAGTGGGTCCCAACACCTTCCCAACTCGGCACTTCACGAATTTGTGGTCCAGTTTTGAGTTGTAATGGTTCGCGGCACTACTGGGCTTAAAGTTTCGCCGGAAGATTTTTTACTCCGACTTGGAACACAGAAGGACGAGATCGCAGGTTGTATTGCGCTTCATTCCTACGTCTTGCGTCCTGCAGGTTTTGCCGAATCTGATCGCGCAGAGCCCGGAGTTTTTCGTGGGGCTCTACGGCGACGACGGGTTCGCCTAAACATTTTAATTGCCGGAGCAACTTATATGATCCACCGTGGCAGATCATATGTTGCCCGAACGCGGCAAAGTAAGGTACGAAACCCGTGGCAGAGTGGTACGAGGAACGCAAGGCAAAAGTGATAGCGGACAACTTGCGATCCCAGTCCTTCTGGTTCGGATGGATATAGGCGCGAATAGCAGCCAGTAGTGTCCGGTTCAGGCGTTCCGAAGCATTTGCTTGTGGAGAGTAGAGGGCGGTGAGCTGTTGGGTGACGCCATACTTCTCCAGTAATCCTTGAAACTGCCTGGACCTAAACTGGACCCCATTGTCGGATAGCACGTATTCCGGCACTCCGAATACGTGGAAGACACGCCGCTCGAGGAAGTCCACTATTGGTGGTGCAGTGAACTTCCGGATGGGTTCGACCAGTGGAAATTTGGAGAGCTGGTCGAGAACGACGATAGCACCAATATACCCTGAGGTGGTACGTGGGTATAAACCCACTACGTCGATATACAGACGCTGGAACACGCGCTCTGGGATCTGGAGTTTTCCCATGGGAGGCCGAGTGGTCTGGTTCGGAGCTTTCGTGCTCTTGCAGGTGTCGCAAGCACGGACATACTCCCTGACCTGAGATGACATTTTAGGCCAGAAGAAGTATGTCTTTAATCGCCGGATGGTGCGGCCGTAGCCACCATGCGCGCTCAAAGGGTGGTCATGAGCGCGAGCGATTAGCTCACCGGTCATTTCTTCCGGTATCCACAATTTCCACTCGTCCTGTTCGGACATTGGATCTTCACTTGGGTATTCCATCCGTCTGTATATAAACCCGTCCAACACCTTCAGATCGGGCAGCTGTGCTTGCTGGGTATCAATGGTTTGCCTCAGCTCCTTGTAGCTGTCCGACTGGAAGTGTGGACTGGTCAGATCTATTTCCAAGGTGTTATCATCGTCCCGCGCCAGTTCTGCTCCTTCTGGTGCGAACATTCGGGACAGCGTGTCTGGGACCACATTTTGAGCACCCTTGCGGTGCCGGATGGTCAAGTCAAAGCCCTGTAATTTTAGGGCCCATCGGGCTAGTCGGCCATGTAGGTCGGACTGGCTCATGAGCCACTTCAGGGAGGCGTGGTCAGTGATAATTTCGAACGGATGGCCTTCTACGTACGCCCGAAACTTCTTTATTGCCATCACTGCTGCCAGACATTCCTGCTCAGAGACGGTGTAGTTTCTCTGGGCTGAGTTCAACTTGTGTGACATGAAGGCTATGGGAGCTTCCTCACCGGCTTCAGTGAGCTGCACCAGAACGGCCCCTACTCCATGTTGACTGGCGTCACAATGGATGGAGAAGGGCTTGGTGAAGTCGGGGCTGTGAAGCACGGGAGCAGTGGTCAAGCTTTTCTTGAGCTCTTCAAAGGCCTGCAAGCTGGACTCAGTCCAGAGAAACTTGTGGCCTTTCTGCAACATGTCTGTCAGCGGCGATGACAACGTGGCATAGTTTCGGACGAACCTTCGGTACCATCCGCACACGCCTAAGAAGCGTCGCAGCTGTTTGGTGGTCTTGGGCAGCGGGAACTCCTCGATGGCTCGGGTCTTCTCCGGATCTATTTTGATGGTGCCGTGTCCAATAATATGCCCCAGATAACGAACCTCCGTCATCACGAACTTGCTTTTACGCACGTTGATGGTAAGACCCGCCTTTCTGATGTGTAGGGCGACTTCCTGCAGTAGGACTAGATGGTCGTCCAAAGTCTCGGAGATCAGCAGTAAGTCGTCCAAATACACAAACACTTGGTGGCGTAGGTTTGGTGGTATGACCTTATCCATCAACCGCGTCATGGTTTGAGGTGCGTTACAAAGTCCGAAGGGCATGGTGACGAATTGATACAGAGGCCGGCCGGGCACGGTGAAGGCGGTCTTATCCTTTGAGCCAGGGTCTAGTGGGATTTGCCAGAAGGCGTCCTTCAGGTCGAGACTTGTAATGAAGTGCGCTCTCGGCAGGCGACTCAAGATACCGTCAATCAGAGGGAGAGGGTACGCGTCTTTGATAGTGACGGCATTCACACGTCGAGCGTCCAGGCATAGCCGAACCTTGTTGGGTTTAACGACCAACGTTACCGGTGACGCCCATGCGCTCTGCGACTCTTCTATGACGCCTAGTGATAGCATTCGGTCGACTTCAGCGTATAGCAGCTTTTCCTTCGCGGGCGATATGGCGAAGTGCCTTTGCTTGATCGGCTTAGCATCTCCCACATCGATAATGTGAGATACTAAGCCGGTCCTGCCGAGACCTTCACTTTCGTAGGATGGAAAAGCTGATATAGCCGCGTCCAACCGTCGTTGCTGTGCGCTATCTAAGTCATGTTGGAAGGGAAACGATGCAGGTGTTGGGTCGCTTAAGGTCGCGACAGTCCCAAGTAGGGTCGAGCCAAATAGGTTCGGGGCCAGGTTGAACTGACGTACGAAATCGACTCCCAGATATAAATTTTGGGTCAGCTGGGGCACGATGTAAAATTCCAGTGCTTTGCTCACGCCCTTGAAAGTGACGTCGGCAGTGAGCTTGCCCAGGATGGAATGTCGAGTTCCGTCCGCAGTGTTAAGATGGGATGTGAAGCGCTGAAGTCGATCTCTATGCCTCTCCAGGACTTCCTGGGCGAAGTCAGACGATATGCAGCTGACACTGGCACCAGTGTCAACTAAGCCTATCCTCTGCTTGTCAAGGATTTCGACCGAAGCATAGGGACGGACATCATGCGAGGCCAGTTCTACTATCTGCGCCTTTCGCAGAAACTTTCGGGACTGTCGGACCCTCTTCCAGTAGGTCCTCATGCGTAAGGTGGATCTTCGGGGTCGATGCGGTAACTTCGGGCCCAATTCTTCGGCGAAGATTCTCTCGCGGGCTAGTTGGTATTCCCGCAGTCGGACGTGGTATGGTCGCTTGTGGGGTGGAATAGTTTGCGGCTCTTCGGATTTAGGGGTATCTGACGGTGAAGCAGTCGTTGTCGGGGTCAAAATTTGGATGGGCGGTGTCGATGGCAGTATAGCATTGCGGGGTCATTCATCGTTCGTAAGACTGGTTATTGGGGTGTCCTCGAGTGCTTCTGGGTGGTCTGAGCACTCGGCAGCCAGTTTTTTCTGGCCTTGCAATCTTGGCAATCCGGAGCATACGTCTCCGCCTTACCGCAGCGATAGCAGAAAACCGTCGGTTCCATTGGACATGTCGTAAACCTGTGACCAGGCTTTCGACAGTTCCAACAGACCGCGGGTTTCCCTACTGCTACTGCGGCAAGCGTGTCCGTATCGGCCTGCGGAATTTCCAGCTGAGGTTGAAACTGGGGGGTAGTCGAGGGTGGTTCGATGACTGCGTCCCATGGAGAAGTCACTTCTGATGTGTTGAGAGGGCGAGTGTCGGTGCCTGCGGAACGTTGGATTGGACGGAAGACTAGCCGCTGGGCGTCTAATCGCTCCTGCTTCCTAGCGTGTGTGCGCAGGGCGTGGATGGTGTAGATAGGGACATGCAGCAAGCTATTTCGGAGCTCGATCCGGAGGTTGTCACGAATCGTCTCCAATAGGTCCTCCTCCAGCATAGGTGTACGGAGTCGTGCCGCGATCCGCATCACATGACTATAGAAGATATCAAACGGCTCATGTGCCCCCTGTCTTCGCCTCCGTAACTGTTCCCTGATGTCTCGTTCTGTGAGGCCATCATCAAATTGGCTTCTTAGCGCTGCACAAAAGGATCTCCATTCCAGTCTTCGGACGGTCTGGTCATAGCCCCAGAACCAATCCGCTGCGTCCCCGGTCAACAACAGGTGGATGTGTTTCATCAAGGCCGCGTAGTCCCCTTCCAAGGTCCGCTCTGTTAGCGATTGCAATTGATACAAGAACCGATCAACTGGAGTGCTCGAAGGGAATCCGCTAAATTTCAGATGCCAACTCTCTATGATTCGGGGTGTTGGGTCCCGTACAACTGTTCGCACGTTACTTTCATGTGCGCCTGTCATGTGCGACGGAGCGTTATCCCAGTTGGGGGAATCTTGAATCCTGGGCACTCTCGGGGTTTCCTCCAGTCGATCGATCCTACCATTCAGATCTTGTAGGAGCCTCAGAACCTGCTGCATCTCGGAATTTACAGTGTTTGTGGGGTCCGCATCCGCTGGGGAATTTGTTGGGGTCGGGGTAGGATGGGTCGCTCTCGTTTGAAAGATGGCCGCCCCGCCGGTGGTGTTTTTATCGGCGGATCTACTCGGCCGGGTAGCTAGCGTCGGAATAGGGGGTGACCTGGGGTGGCCTCTCGATCGCAACTGATAATGTACCTCCCTTGGTATGGCTCCCTGATGGTTTGGAGGGGCTATAATTCCGGGATTTTGCGGCCGAAGACTGTCTCTCTTCTGCGTGAGTTCCTTGGGCTTGATGGTACGCCGGCATAAGGGACAAGCCCTGGACTGTTTGACACAGTCGGTGATGCAGCCTGGGTGGAATTCATGGCCACAGGGGGTCAGCATCACCGAATCAGCGGCGAGGAACTCATTGCAGCAAATCGTGCATTGTGGTGTCTCCAGTAATAGATCTAGCGCCGAGGGACTGCGTCTCACGGCCATAATGATTCAATGATAGTGTAATACGGTAATATATTAATATATAATAATATATAATTAGTGTAAGGTATAAGCGTAAGAAAGAGTAATAGTAAATAGTGTAATTGTGGTTTAGTTATGAAAATGTGGTTATGAATGTAAGAAGAAAAATATAATTGCGAAAATGTATATATATATATATGTTATTATTATGGTATTGATATTATGGTATTATGATATTATGATTGAAATTATGGTATTAATCTTTCCTTCCATCAAACCAAATCCCTCAGTCGGAAAGTAAGCGCTCAGGGGTGCCATGACTAATGCAGGATCAGCCAGTGTTTCGTGTTGTACCATTACAAGATTCTCGCGTTATTGATTAATCTACGTTACAACTACGAGGCAAATGAGTAAACCCGACTATAACAACGATCAAGGCGGACGAAAACGCGACGCCCATGGCATTCAGCGTTTCGTAATTCCAGCCATGATCGTCATTACGCGGATCCACTCATCCCTTATCACGCATGAAAAAAAAAACGAGAGTTTCCCCGATACACTAAGATAAGGAGAGGGTTAGTACTCTTGAGAGTCCAACTAGCGGAGTATGACCCCACTAGTGGCCATTCTCATCAAGAGCCTAACCGTCCTTACTGGTATCTCTACCAACGACGACACGTCGGAGAAACTCTATCGCGTATAATTGCAAAACAAAAAAAATAGAGCGGAGAGTGAACGATACGGCTCGCATGAAGCGACTCATTGGTGTTAGACACAAATTTTCACAACTCCGTGTGTGGGCGTCCTCATTCGGAGTACATCCGGATCGAATTGATCATGCTAGGTCAGAAACTGACTGAAAACTAACGGTTTGAGGGCCCCACGTTGGGCGCCATTGTAATGGATTTTGAATCCCAAGTCGTCACGGCGACGACTAAGGACTGAAGTCGGCCTCGCACCGACACTTGGACGTGTAGTCCCTGAGATGTGGCAACGAGTCGTACCCTGAGGGTCAACAACTCGGCCACTCGGAAGTTCACTCGCGTGGTGGCTGCTGGCGAGCTAGCCCAGTGCGGTGAGGATTGCGGACGTGGGTCGGACCCAAGTGAACTTCCGCTCTTGGTTCCATTTGAACCAGCCACCGAAAAGCCCGATTTATTACGCGTCATTTCAAATTTACGATACTCTACTTTACGTCGTACTATCCCATCATTCAAACTCAAAATACTTCCGATGACGCATGCGCATTCACGAACCGATTTACCGCGGTGCCCAAAAATAAACTACTTTACGTTTCGACGCACGCAAAAGAATCGAAAACCGAACAAGTAGTCCCGCGACACGACTACAATTTAAACCCGGAACAAAACTATGGCACCGCGGAACCCGACAGAAGAAGACACTGGTGATCCCTGCATCATTAAACACTTACCTTGCGCCACTTTCCTCCTGAAAAATAAGGCTGATGAAAGAAAAGAATTGTTATTTCTAGTACTTCATGTTTTTTTAATATTTCCTTTCTTTACATTTTTAAATAATTCAGACTGATTCGGTAACTCTTTGATTTTTGTTTTTTAAATTGTTATTTTTGATCGTAAACGGACCCGAGAACTTCAAATGAAATTGAATTTAATATCCACCTCTACAAAATCGTTATTTACCGCAAATATTCAATGAAACGAAATGTAAAGTAAATAGAAGTAGATTGCGAAGCCAACAATTTAAAATTAAAAGAGATATGTAAAAACATTAAATTATTTACTTTATTACTCTACTTAGAAACTATATATCATCCATTTGTTAAAATCTCTCACAGTAAGAAATCTTGATAATGATATTTCGTTTGATAAGACTAAATAATTCTTACGCTTGAAAAAAAAAAATCATGTATCATACTTTGTTCAAAATGTACGGAGCATTCGAAACTTTTGCAATAAATTAGGATGCCACTGTTAATGCTACTGTTAATTTAAATTTGAAGAAAGTCTGGTTAAGTTGCGCAACTCAAGTCCCTCCAATATTATATATATATTATAATACATAATATTTATAATAATAATTTGTTAAAAATAATAATGATAAAATTAGTATATATACTTATTGTATTCAATAACCTTGATTGTTAATTTAAATTGAGGAATTCGGCAAATTTATTAGTATTCGCCGGTTTAACAAGAACATGTCTTTCTGAAATTGATTTAAAGTTTAACCTGCCCACTGATTTTTAAATGACCGCAGTATTTTTAACTGTGCAAAGGTAGCATAATCATTAGTCTTTTAATTGTATGGTTGCATGAATGTTGGACGAGATATTAACTGTATTAATTTAATAGTTAAAATTTTATTTTTTTAGTCAAAAAGCTAAAATAATATTAAAAGACGAGAAGACCCTATAGATCTTTATATTATGACTTATTGGTTTTATAAAGAATTTTTGAAAGCAAAATTTTGGACTATAATAGTATTACTGCATTTTTTTGTTTTTTTGTGAGATCAAACTTGCCTTGGGTTGATGTTGATGGTTGCATATTGCTGAAGACTCGATTAGCGCTAAAGAATAGGTGTGTGCAATCGAAGGGCCGTTTACATTATAATTGTTTGCAATCGAATTACAAAATCCGGCTTCTTGTTGTATTGTCGAATGTTGGAATATCGTCTGATAGTCATACCGTTGTTCAAATCGAGTATGCCTTAGTCGTTCCTGTTGTTTTGGTCCACCGCCTGATATTGTCGATCATCGTTGCGATTATGGCGATTGGGAGGCGGTCGGTGGAGCCACAGCGCTCTGAAGATGAAGTGTTCCTGCGGCTGTGGTGATTGAAAAATTCGTAGCCGACAACCGGGCTGCCTCGTCGACGGATGTCTTTGAAGCTGGGGACGATGGCGACGATGTGATCTCTTTGGAAACCTGCGAATGGTTCAATACTTTGTCTCCCTTATAGATTTTGTTGACCATTCTACGGCGATGGTTGGGTTATCCGTCACGCAAAATTTCCAGGTTACGCTTTTCGATAAAAAGGTATATTCCTACTGAATGCGAACATGAACAAAATGGGAGGAATTACTATTCCAAAGGCAGATCCAAGGTTCAAATTTTACACGCGGGTGAAGATATGCAAACAGCACGGAACACCTTTTCTTGGGTAACACATGGGGAAATAAGTGATTAACAGTTTCGGTTTCTTTTCCGCAAATACAATAAGCACTTTATGGAATCCGGGTCAACTTAAATTTCTCGTTACAATGGGTAAACCCGAGCTAGTTTAGGAAGCGACACGTCTATCGGGCACTGGTTGGCCTTCCCTCTACTCAAAGCGATCGAATCAAATATTTTTCTTTTTCTTCGATTTTCTTTACCGCGTGCGATTCAATCATCGCTTGTTTCACCACTCACCCCGGAAATAGAAAACATCTCGTCTGACCTGAAGTGGTCGCCAGGTCGGTGATCAGCTGACCTTTCGACCAGTCAGCTGACCTTTCGACTGCGGGAAAAGATGGTGGCACCATCTTCAGGTCGGTAGTCACTACATATCATATCAAAAACGCCCATCAATGCATACAAAAACCTAATTATAATACAAAAGGGAACAAATAATCAAGTCAAAAAAGAAGTCTATCTTAATAAAGTTAGATTTCTATTTGAATTTGAAGATTTTCAAGACAAAAATGCAAAATACATATTGCAGAATCATGTACCAATAATTGGAATAACAGGTATAAAGAAGCAATGCTTATTAAGCAAAAACACTATAACGATTGGAAGAAAACAAATCCAAAAGGAACTACTGTACTAGCAATTAAAGTTATATATGATTTTTCATATCAAGACGTAAAAGAATTAATTATTAGAACCCATAGAAATAGCAACCATACGGATATTAATAAAACCCTTATACAGCTCAAAGACAAATATTATTTTCTTCCCAAAACTGTAATAACGAGATAAATAAATATCTGCAGCATTTACGATCAAGCGAAATACGAAAGAATCCCGAAAAAGTTACCTTGCATGGAAAGATCAGGGGAAATATATCACATCGATAGATGATTTAGAGACAGAAACCCTACCTGTAAAGGTAAATTTTCTAAATTTCACAGCGTAATAAAACTTCCCAACAGGCAATGAGACTTAGTTAACAATTTGCTGAGAGCTATTTTGAATAAAATAGGAAAACCTGAAAATCTTATTTCGGACAATGAAAGCGCGCTAAATACCGAAAAAACTGAAGAATTTGAGCTGAGAGCTATTTTCAATAAAATAGGAAAACCTGGAAATCTTATTTCGGACAATGAAAGTGCGCTAAATACCGAAAAAACTAAAGAATGGTTGGAAAAAGAGAATATTTCTTTTGTAGCCCTCATCATAAAGCTGGTAATTCAGAAATTGAAATTGCATATATGTCATTGAATGAGTATTTAAGATTTACCGTCTTAGGTAAAAGTCGTAAAACAAAGACCTAGCTGATTACAATCCGGTAGAGGAATGTGTTAAATTACAATAACACGATCCACTCTACACATCGTTTCAAGCGTTTCATCGTTTCAAAAAGAAACAATATTTCTGATAGTGAGGTACACAATAGTTAATATGCCACAAAACGTTAAATAAAACATAAAAGAAGCCTCAATAGGAAGCCATCTGAGCCCGATACAAGTTTTATTAAGAATCCGAATGCAAGAAAATTAGATCCTAGATACAAAAAGAAAAAAGCATTCAATAATTATGCACGATTAGCAAGTAAGAAGTAATATAAACTAGAACTCTATCTTATTTCATTTGTAAAATTAAATGTCACTAACCAATGTTACAATATCTACAAAGAATCTCGAGGACAAGCTTCACACCCAGAGGGAGGAGTTAAGTCATAACATTGCAATATGCAACCATTGCGTTGACATCGACAAAGGCAGATGCTGACACAAGAATATGTAAATTAGTATTTTAACCAGTAAATGTAAGGATAAGTATTTCATTGTTCACGACCTTTTTTTCTATAACACAAGAATACAAGTTTTGTAAAAGGACACGAGTAGGGTTTAAAACAATAGACAATATTCATTAGTGTAAGATAGTTTGTTAGCAAGTAAGAAACAGATATAAAAGGACGTGTAATCATAGATTTAAGCACAGTTACTCTTCCAAATAAAAAGAATGAACACAGCCGAAAACTTATTATCATAATTCTAGGAACTGGGATTGCCACCAATGAGTGAACATTACCATTATTGTGAAATATATCATATGTACACTGGCGATAGATAACATAATGTGAATAAATTCGCAAGTTAAGTTGGCATAAAAATAAAAACGTCATACTCTGTTAAGACTATTCATTCTAACACATATGTGTCTTAAATAATGTTCGATAATGACATTTGTGCGATTAAGATTCGATAAGAGCTGCCTTTTTTTCTAGCGCATAGAACAATAAGGTATGTAGAGACGTTTTGCGCATTATTAAGAAATTAATTTTGCACAGTTAACTGTAACTAAATATGTAAAAACGCTTCAATTTAACATTACCAAACCTTCATTATCGTTGACGAGCAAAAGGGGAAGCTTAGCAATTGCTGATGATGGGGCACTTAATATTATGATATATTTTCGTTATTTTACTAATTTAAAGGTGAAGTAATGTCAATAAGTATTCGAATATGCCACGCAAATCAAAACGAAACATATGCTTGTATCAGAGCGCGCTGATAATATAATGTGTGTTCCCACAGTTTACGTCGTGAAATTTTTGCCCATTCTAATCTACTTACTTGGTCTTAGGCGATTTCTACACCTTATACCTGTATGCTCTAGCGTTCACTATACCTACCATCAACGACTGATGGTACAAGTGTCTACTACTATATTCCGTCTGTGGTGACGGTGATAATGTTTTATGTAAAGTAAGTAAGTAAGTAAACTTTATTGAGAGTTTAAACAAATTGACAGTGAGAACTTAATGACTATTTAACATTTGACATTGTTTAACTGTCAAATACACTTGGCCGTTTTGGATATGTTTTACATATAGAGATAGAAGTTTTATATATTTAGGAGATGCCATTCGCTCTTATGGCTTATTTAGTGAGACAGCTTAATATATAAATTATTTTAAAACTTATGATTACGTAAATCTAAAACTAATCCTATTCCTAACTATAATTAAAACTAATGCTATGCCTATTCTTATAACTAATCTAGGTTAAAGAATTGTTACGTCTATTTTAGTTTTAACATGTTGCATTGAAATTGTATTTATTGTCATGTACGCAGGGGACGTCTATACTCCCCTCCCGTCGGTACCTAACCAGTAGGTCCCTGGGAGGATGGACGTCCCGTGCCCGCCACTTGGAGTTGAGTTAGATGGCAAATTAGAGTAGGAAGGCATTAGCTTAACACTATTTCCCTTGATTAATCTTAGATTTTTTTTATTTATTTTTTTAACATGAAGTGTTTTTTTTTTTATTTAACTTGAAGACGTTATATAATCTACTTTAGTGGTTTCAGCCCCGGTATGTATTAGGTTCGGATGAAACGTAAAACTGTGGTTTATTAGGTGTGTTTGGATTGAAGGAAATCGGTGGGTGGTATTGGTCGAGGACATTGAGGGGATAAAGGTAATACGAATGATTTACATTAGGGAATTCTAAGAGTGCGCGGATACTACGGAGTGTGTGATCTCTCCACTTTTCTATGCGGGTCTTACTCGTTGTGAGCATATAGTGGAGTATAGGTACAACCCCTGTCTCTTTATACAGCACTCTGTTCTTGAAGTATTTCTTGTTGGGTCGTCGATACTTCGAGAGACATTTCCTTAGGATTTTTCTCTCAAAGACTTGGAGTTCTTCGGCTGCCGTTGGTGACATTGCTAGCCAGGCTGGGAAAGTGTAGGTGATGATCGGTCTGACCAGTGTTTTGTACATCAGTACTTTCACGTTCGAGCCTACTGCTTTCGAGGAAAGGAGAGAGGAAATAAGAGCAGCCGCTGCTTTCGCTTTGTTTAGCGTTTTCCTTACATGATTGTTTGACTTCAGCCTGTTGTTGAAATGTACTCCTAGATATTTTATATGGTCTTTGAGAGGAATTAGTTCGCCTTCTATCTGAATTTGAAGATGTCTACTTTGGGGCACTGCTAACCTGTGTCCTTTACCACTAGCATTTCGGAAGCAGATTAACTCCGATTTGTTTGCATTGATTTCTAGGCCCCACTTTTTTAAATACGAAACGGTATTGTTCACAGCGCACTGCAGCTGGGTTCGAGCTAGAGTTGGAAGTGCATTCGTGGCGGTGAGTAGGATGTCATCAGCGTACATGATTAAATCTAAATCAGAGCTGTTTGGTCTAGGGATATCATGGAAGAAGAAATTTAATAGGGAGGGACCAAGGATAGAACCCTGCGGGACCCCGGAGTAAATTGGGATGGGATCTGAAGTGATATTGCCTACTTTTATTTGCGAGGTTCTGTTTGATAGGAAACTATAAAGGATTCTAAGGACCGGGACAGGACATGACAATATTTTCAGTTTGAACTTGAGCCCGTTTATCCACACTGAATCAAATGCTTTTTTAAGGTCAAGAGCGCATGCCACTGTGCACTCTTTCCGCTGTAGATTACTCGTGACTTTGTTGTGTAGCAGCATGATTGCTTCCTCTGTGGACCGTTCACGCTCGAATCCAAACTGAAAATTTGGAGTTAGGGGAAAGCAAAAGTTATTAAAACTTCGAAGAATTATCTTTTCTAAGATTTTGGCGAGATTCGGTAATAAAGAAATTAGCCGGAAGTTGGAAATTCTGCCCTCGCAATTAGGCTTTGGTATAGGAATCAGTCTGCTATCTTTCCATGGTTGGGGAAAGTAACCGTAGTTGATGCAGTTGTTATATATTATAGCCAGGAAAGAGGAAATAATTTTCCGACACTTTTTGAGGACTAAGTTTGGGATTCCGTCGGGACCATGGGATAGCTTATTATTTATTGTACTGAAGATTTCCTCAACTTCTTTTTTCGAAGTGAAAAAGTCGCCAAAAATTGGGTGCTGTGGAGAAGTAGCTATATTTGAACTGGAGAATATGATAAGGTAAGAACCTTCATATCCTTCAGATGTAAGCTGAACTTCGGTATTAATTTTGTTGTTTAGAGCTACGTAAGGAGACTCACGCCTACGGTATAGGTGCCTGAAGTATCCCTCCCAAGCGCCGATTTTGTCTGAAGGAGCATTGAAAACCTCGTTACCCTGCCGTATGGGATCTTTATCAGGGTTGTATTTAGAACTCTTTCGACCCGTGATTTGTTCAATCGTTTTAAATACCTCTGATGATGGTTTCAGAGATCTTAATAGGTGCTTGTAATAATTAGTTACATCTTCCTTGATGTGTTTGTGAATTTCTCGGGACAATGAGGATGTCTGGGTTTTTAATTCGAAATACTCTTCATTTATTCTGTTGTACCTTCTATGGAAAATTCGCTTCAACCGTTGGAGCATATGCTTTCGAATTTTTAACAAATGGATAGTTTGCTGACTCAGACACCTATATAGCGAGCTGCGGGGTTTCTGGAAGGGTGCATGTAAATCTAAACACTCAATTAATGCGCCTGTTAGTGCTGATACATGCCTGTCTATTTCAGCGTTTGAGAGGATCTCATTTTCTGGTGGTAAGTTTGGAAGCAGGCCGTAGAGATCGTTACGGAAGTGTGACCAATCTATTGATTTGAATGGTCTATAGTGAGGAGGACAAGTAGGGACTGGAATATGGGTTCTGAGAGTTATGTTCAAGTACAGCCCGTGGTGGTCAGATAGAGAAGCAAATGTGGAACATGTATAAGAGTTTATCGGATCAGAGAGTAGATCGGGTGAAATTATGAAATTGTCCAAGAAAGAACGACCTCTCGGGAAGGTTGGGACACCTGCGTTAACAACAGTGGCTGTGAGGAATGAATCGGTGTGGAGCCATTCGAAAAGGGCTTTTCCGTTTGTGTTGTTGGTGAAATCACCCCAATGCTCGTGTCTGGCATTCATGTCACCTCCAATCAGAAATCAGTCGTGCGACGCCGCTGCTGAAAGTAACCTATCGAGGGTAGTGGAGATTAGGGAACCTGTGTTACACGGGAAATACACGGAGCCAATCAAGATTTTCGCTGGGGTTCCGTTGGGTCGTTTAGTGCGGAGTGTCGCTAAGGTACACGAGGAGCTGCCTTGTTCGAAAGAGTTTTGGTAGACATCTAAATCATCTCTACAAATTATGGCTGTGCCCCTGCCAGTATCGCTACGAAGGACGTTGTAATGGTCCACACGCACTTTGTGGTGAGGTTTTAGGCGAGTTTCGTTCAAAAGCAGGATGTCAGGACGGAAGGATTTGATCAGGTCCGCCAGGAATAGTCTCTTGTCATGGGTGATTAAGGAATTAATATTGAGAGAGAGAATAATTAGCCTACTTCCTTCCATAAAGGTTAAAGTAGAAGTTTAAGAGAGCAATTGGCTTATTTTGATCAGGCGTGGACTCAAAGGCTGGACGAAAAGAACGGATTTTAGAGAAGAGTTCACAGGGAGATATCCCGAGCCAGTCGATGGTTATTTTTTGTAAATAATCCATAGGATTAACGGTCGGTGATGGCGGTAGAGGTGAAGGAATAGCTTGTCTGGCTATTTCAGAATAAGTAGCCGTGGAAGTGATGGAGGGAATATGATCTGGGGTATTAGAGAATGGCACGCTACGCTGATGAAAAGGATGCGGTATGTGCTCAGGACTGGGATTTATTCTTTTTGTTTTGATCTCCCTAGCTCTTTCTACCAGTCGCTTTCGTTCCGGACACCCGGAAAAGTTTGCGGGATGACCGTGTGTTTTGCACATGGTACAAAATGGAGCTATTTCCGGTTTCCGCATTGCTTTCCGTGGACATTCCTGTGCTATATGCTCGTCACCGCACGCTACACAACGCGGATTGAAGCCGCAGTTGGAGGACACGTGTCCAAATCGCTGGCAACGGTAGCATTGTACCAGTTCGCTTCTTTTAGGGCGTTCCCACGTAGCCCGTTGGTGCAACACATAGCGCAATTTAATTAACGCGTTTTTGTCGCCTTCCGATGAGACCGTGATTCGGAAGAGGTCAAGGTCAAGTTTATTTGCTCTCGACCACGATGTAGTAAGCGGCGACACAGCTTCGATTTTAAGTTCTGGAAGCTGGTTTTGAATATCTTCAAGTATCGAGTCTGATCCAAAGTCAGAACTTACTCCTCTTAATATCACTACGCACTTTTTTTTTTCTTTTGGTGTAAACGAGTACCCTACAGCGGAGGTAGATTTAATTAGATCTAGGTCGTACTCGTGAGCTTCTAATTTGTCCACCGATATTTTAAAACGAGTGTTTGAAATTCTCGTTATTCGGTAGCTTAATTTTTTACCGTCTGCTGGGGTGAATCTGTCTAATATATCTTTAAGTACAGTCGCCTTGACGTTCTCTACGAAGATTGGTGGGTACCAAACTTTTTTTGCTGGTGCGTTCACGTTCGTATTACCTTCGCTTGGTCTGTTGTTTGCCAAGCCGCTAAAAGGATTAACGCTAGGAGTAGGGTGGTTATGGGAGGATACCGGGGCTTTGTGCCTCAAAGCTAATTTTCCCTTAGCTAACAAAAAATCATTAACCTTACTATTTATTAGATGTACGTCCTTTGTAAAGCACGATGAATTGTCTGGTACGTCTTCCGCCTGCATCATGTTGGATGGAAGTTCCTTCCGGGCCGCTTTCGTCCTCGGCTGTTTGGTCATTGTGTCGGTCGGCCTACACAATGTTGTCCATTTTCCCGTTATGTTAGATATCTCGGACGCTGTGTGGGGGATGATCCCACAATGCAAGTTTGGTTGTGAATCTTCCTTCAGGTTCTGGGATCAATGGCAAGTCCTATTTTTGTTTTGAATATTTTCGAAAAGTGGTTTAGCCGAAATACTTCTAAATTTAACTTTTTGTTTTTTTTGCTAAGAAAATCGAAATGTCACTCGTCTGTCACGTAAACCTAATGTTTTATGTTCGAATTGACATGATGAATTGTTTATTTAAGGTAATAAATTTCAAAGAATATATTTTTCAAAACCTAAACGCTCTACATTGGTTTAAATAGTGTTTCAAGCAAAGCGTGAGTTCATATTTTATATGCCCAATCTTCCATTAAACTATTTATAGCTTGCGATTGGGAAAACATTTGAACTGCTATAAACCTTATGGAAACCTCTACTGAAGCCCATATTTAGTTCTTTGATTGTTTTGAAAAAATTGTTCTTGAACTCCTGAGGATATTTCTTCTGAATTTTTATTACTGCTATTACCATTATTATAATAAGTATAGTCTCTTAATATTGTACGATATTTCTTCTTTTGTTCTCTGTTTTGTTTTGTTCTTGTATTTGTTCGGGCGTTTAAGAGTTCAGCACATCTTGCAGTGGAATCTGTCATTCCAAGCCGTTTGACTTCTTCATATAGAGCATTTCGTTTAAGATTTAATTTTCTATTCCTAGCGGCAAATTCATCGTGTCTTTCTTTCATGCATTTTGTCGGCTGCTGTTTCATTTCGCTCTATACTGCTGAGTCAAGCAACTCATATTTTTGGATCAGAAGGGGTGAGATAACGTACCGTCATATCGTAACAACATACAGCGAACAAACGACCGATCTAACGGTATTCAACGAATTCTGCAGAATTGCATTGGTGTTAGTAAACATGTTTATTTTTCTCTATTTTCTCTATCTATTTTCATTTAACTTGTAAACAAAACGATCAAAATACGAGCAAAAAACAAAAATTTTTACTATAAATTTTAACACCAATACGATTCTGCAAAATTCGATAGGCCGATGGTCGGAGTGTTATCGCTGTATGTTATTACGCTATGGTACCGTCTTGCACTAGTTGTCGAACTGCATGCCTAGAGTAAGCGCGTTTTGTGCTAGCCTACTGGCCGAGAGTATTTCTATTATTCCGATAAGGTCGAAATACTTCCGATTGGGAAACTTTGTCATGGCTTTGAACTTATTAACTTCCGTTGAATTGTCGATCATTTCCGAAGAAGATTCCTGCGCCTCTGCGTCCGCCCGTTTTTCAACCGTCTATGTAGATCACGATTTCACTTCTACGTGAAGTTCTGCTCCGTGTCGCACTATTCTGATTTCGACATGTTAGTCTTGGACGAAATTGTTATGTCTACTACCAGTGAAATTCGATCCAGTTGCCTTTTACTTCATGGGTCAATTCTCTCCATTTGACTCAAAATGTAAGTATGGGGCTGGTTAGATATCTTATTTGTGAATTCTGATTCTGAATGATATGATGCTCATAACAAATTATTCTCAGTAAATGAATTTGTTATAAGTACAATCATGTTGAGCATTATCTTCATGTAAGTTGTTGGCGTAGTTCTATGTGACCTGTAGCGTCAATTCGCTGGTCCATTTTCACCATATATTGCCACTTTTCAGCACTTTGTGTAAATATTTGTTTATGTTTTGCTCATACCGATAATCCAAATATTGGAGACTGTAGAAATCTTCTCAACGCACAAATCGAATTAGTTGCTAACCTGTAAAATTAAAAAGGATAAATTTTCCACGCATTTTCGTTCCACAATAGGACCGTCCTAAGCCTCGAAACCTAGTCTGCCTGCCTTTAATTATTTCTATGTATATCAACGCGATCCTTATACTCAGGTACAATTTGATGATAAAATTTCGAACCTTTTGCTCATTACTACCTATTTCCGGCACAAAATTGTCCGACTGCAAAGTTAAGTTAAGCCTTCTCAGTGGCAAGTCTACGAATGTAAGATTTCGGCTAACAGGTAATTACTAAGCTCACTCGAAATATGTTGCTTCGTATATATTTGTATGTATTACTACCCTCGCAAGCAATATTGTGAAATGCAAGGAGAAGCGTCAGTTGACAAATCTGCGAGAAGTGGTGGGGAGAAGAGGTTCTCCCCTTGAAGAAATTCGCTAAGCAGAAGAAGAAAACAAGTAGCCATTACTCATCCTAGGAAGGACAGCGGGGTTACATCCCGCAGCCTTGATCATCGGTAAAAAACAATTACAAAATATCACTACCACCACGACGACCCACAAACGCAACACTGAGTGTTGTGGATGTGAAAACATAACGAGAGTAAACAGTTCAGACCAGGGATGCTCTTGGCTCCATAACGAAAGCTTCATGTATTGTCTCGTGATAACTGAGGCTGCTACTCAAAGTGATCCGCTTCTAATAGAGTTGAATTGTAATTGAATAAGGGAGAAGATTAACATAAGCTTTCATAATTCACATGTATCTCCCAAAATTAAAGGATTACCAGCAGAGACTGTAGGCCAAGCACGGGCACCCTGAAACAGAAGCCCCAGGAAGCGATAGACGATCCTTAGCGTATCTTTTGAAGAGAATGATTCGTACGAATGGAAGCAAATCAATTGTAGGGAATTATACCGCTATGCAACACACCTCCCGAATAAATATGGGTTAGGAAGGTTGACTCAAAATTCGCTGATGAAATTTCACAGGCTGCTTGGAAACAAATTTTAATACAAAATATACTTACGTTAATTATCTATTTCAGCGTGTATTTAGTTATTTATACGTGTTCCAGCTTGTTAGTAGATGCGATTTACAATTTGATGTACCACAGACACCGATAGGTACATCAAATCGAATGTTTGGAACAAGATCATCTATGCATATATCTGTTAACAAGTTTGTAGTTGTGTATTTGTAAATTGAAATCGAAAAATTTATTACAATCAAAGATATAATTTGTTTCACGGTTGCATCTCGAAATGTTGGTTACTAAATTTACAAATCCACCCTAACTCAATGTCCATGGACATTCATTATTATGTTTTTTTCCACACTAAATATATTTGCACATATTTTAATGTTGAAATCATATAATTAATTGAGACATAAAACTAGTGTATGTGACTAGTGGGTGAAATGCATATAGGATTGATATCAGTAGTAGTATTAAACTTTATTGAGACTTGAAACGAATTGACAGTGAGAACTTAATGACAATTTTTTTTTTTTAAGTTCACACTGGGGGATACCAGCTTAAAATTGGCCCGGGCTGCTATGGCACTGGCCAGCGTTGTCGATCCTGTGAATTATATCATTAATACTTGTTCATAGTTAGTCTGTGGCTTAGTTATATTTTGATTGTGTGGGTATGATTGATATGTCGTTGGGTGTTATATGTTAGGGTTCGCTTCTGCTAAGAACGCTCCAAAGCTGTCAAGTAAGTTACTGTCGTTTTTGAGAATTAGGTCTTTAATATTATTGTAATTAAGAAAAAGATTGTGATTTGCCCTGATCCTTTCGTATTTAGTGCAGTGAAACAATTGGTGATCTATTGTGTCAGTTTTGTTGCATTGTATGCATAGATCGGTAGTGCTTTTTTTAATTTGAAAGAGACGAAGTTTGTTGTAGGCTCTGTTTGTGAGGATTCTGTTGATGGTTTTGATATGTTTGGGGGTGATGTTGCTTTTATGAAACCATGGTTTTCCTTTGTTGTTGAGATGGTGTGCCTCTTTCCATATGCAGGGTGCGTAGTTGGTGGTTTGAGCTCTAATTCTGCCCTTCCATTCATTGTCAATTTCTTCTTTTATTAAGTTTGTTATTTCGTCCAGTTCATATTGTGTGTCCATGATACTATGGCTTAAAACACCTATTTTGGCTTGTTTTTCGGCTGTTTCTAACGGCATGATGCCCGCGTGTCCCGGGATCCAGATGAAATTGAAGATCTTCTCTGGGTAATTTTCAATGAATTTCCATATATCTTGTGTGGTCTTTCTGTATTCTTGATTTTCCTTTAGACTTTTGATAGCATTATTGGAATCAGTGAAGACAAAAATCTTATGGTGATTCTGTATGTTGTTCCTATTTAGGGCCGACAGGATGGCGTGTAGTTCTGCTGCTGTTGTTGTTACGCTATTGCGGAGGCTAGAATTGTAGGTGGTGTTGTTGTTAAGGTTCAGGAATCCTATCCCTGTGCCAAAGAGATTTTTGGCTGCATCGGTCACCAGTATCAGGGCATTTTGTTTTTTAAGGTTATCTGTATACTTCTTGAAGGTAAGGTTGGGTTTTGTTTGGTTGTGGGTATGGAGGAAAGAGGACGTTGTTGAGAAAGGTGTGGTGAACAGGTTAGCTGGTCTTTTAGTTCGGTGAGTTGGGTTGAGCTTTCTCAGGTGGTGATTAAATTTGTGGAGTATGTGATTGTAGCTGCTTTTGTGGACTGGATCCTGTTCAGTCCATGTTGGTCTGAAAGTGTTGTTGACAATTTGTTTACCTAGTTCTTTCGCCGTTAGAAGAGCTGCTCTATCTATGGATTGATGTTCGCATGCCATGTTAAAAGCATAGAGGTTGGGTGTGCTAGGGGGTAAACCTAGGCATTGCTTGAGAATCTTAGCTTTGAGCCTGTCCATGGTATTGAATAAGTATGCTGGTGCATGTGCCATTGTAGTTAGTCCGTATTCTATTTTGGGCCTGACTAATGATTTGAAAAGATTTAGAGCCAAGGTGGGGCTAAAGGGATTTGTGGGTCTGTTCAGATATTTTATTATGTTGCCTATGTTGTTAAAGGTTTGGATGTGTTCTTCATGTGTTCTAAAGGTTAGATTTTTATTTAGATTGATGCCTAGGTATTTTATGCTATTGCTCCATTTGATTTGGGTGTTATTGTGTTTGAGAATTTTATCTGTGTTCCTGCTATGGTGGAAATTAATGGCTTGTATTTTGTCCGGGTTGAAGGGTAGCTTGAGGTTGTCACTCATTGTGGAGAAGAGATTTAGTTTGAGTTGAAGTAGGTTAATCGTGTGCTTTAAATTAGTTCCCTCAGTTAGAATGAGGAAGTCATCAGCATATTGTAGAAGAGTTGTGTTGCTGTCAGATATATTGTGCAGTTTGGAAGTGTATATATTGAAAAGAAGTGGGCTCAAGACGTCACCTTGTGGCAGACCATTGGAGATTGTCGTGTGTTGTTGGTTGAGGTGGAGTATTCTTTCTTTATATAGATTTATGATCCATGAGGTGTAGGTTTTTGGGACGTTGAGGTCTGAAAGAAGTTTGTTCAGGATCTGTAGGTCGACTTTCTCATATGCATTTGAAAAATCTATAACACAGGCAGTTTTGAAGGGGAAAGTGGATTTGTTTTCAAGTTTTTGTAAAAGGGTGTTAAAGCATGTTGTCGAGGATTTGTTTTTTGTGTAAGCAAAAGTAAGCGTTGGTAGTGGATTTGTGTTTATTAGGTGTGTTTCGATTCTTTGTTTTATAAGTTTATTTATGATTTTAATGGGAACACTGAGGAGGGATATGGGTCTGTAGTTGCTGAGGTCTTCTAGATTTCTATTGGGTTTGGGAACGGGAACGATTCTGATGTGCCTTCCTGATGTGGGTATGTCACATCTATTGACTGCATCATTAATAGCCTGTAAAAGATTGTTCGGGTGATGTGTGAGTAAGGCTTTAATTAGATTGTGATTAATGTTATCAAGACCAGGGGTTGTGGATTTACGTTTCTCATTTATAACATTATTGAGTTCTTCCTGTTCGAAGCCTGGTGGGTGTTCCAGAGGATTGTGTGGCATCATGTTTAAGGTGTTATCAGGGTGGTGCTTTGATTTAATCATGTTGAGGTAGGTTTGGGTCTGGTCCTCATCAAGGTTGTATCTTGAGGGGGGTACTTTATTATTCCTGATACTGTTGATAAATCTCCAGAAGTTATTTATGTTTCCGCTGCCTCTGATTTCATCTAGTTTGTCTGTCCAGCTTCTTTGCTTGGCCTCTTTGGATCTTTGCCTCCAGTTTGTTTTTGCCTCGTGGAGAATTGCCCAGTTGGCATTCGATTTGAGTCTGTTGTAATTTAGTAGTGCCTTATTTTTTATTTTCCAGAGCCTTGCTAAATCCTTGGACCACCAGTGTTTGGGTGTGTGCTTGTATCTTATCGTGTTTGAGTTTAGGTCTATTAGGTGGCTTAGTTTCTCGTATATATTATTGAGGTTTGGTGAAAAAGGGGTTTTATTTATTTCTTGAGCGATGTTCCTATATTTGATTTTCTTGGTGTTTGAAATGGGTGTACTGGGCAAGCAGATTTTAATTGTTATATGATTACTGTTGCTGATGTGTTCTTTGTCTTCCATCCAGAGGATATTATTCCTATTCATGTTACTAAGAGTTATATCCGGCGTTGACTGTAGAATTTTTCCGTTCTTGTTTGTTGTCTTATAAGTTTATATGCCAGTGTTCAATGTTTTGAGGTTGTGTTCCGTCATCCAACTTTTCAGAATTCTGCCTTTGGCATTGTTAAGATGATCTCCCCATGCCTTGTTTCTTGCGTTTAGATCTCCTCCGATGAGTATGTCTTTGGTGTAGTCTAAGATGTTGGAAAGCTTGTCTAATTCTTCTTTGAAAAATTGGGTATTGATCGAGGGGGGAGCATATAGGGATGCTAAAATTATGTTGTGTTTAAGGTTTAGGGTCTGGATTACTACATTTTCTATACGACTGTTCGTGTGGATCTGTCTAAACTTAATGTCCTTTCTGAATAATATTGCAACTCCTCCTCCTCTGTTGTTGTCTCTGGTTTTGAAGATTATATTGTAGTTGGTAAACTTCATATTAATATTGAAATTACTGAGTATTTCTTGTAGGAGTGCGAAGGATATGTTATTCTTGTATAAGTAGTATTCTAGATTGTCCTTGTGCTTGTTGATACTTTGGATGTTTAGTTGTAAAATGTTCATGTGTTAGATGATAATGTTATTGTTACTCTTTCTTGTGTTACTTTTCTCATTACCAGAGTTGGCGAGGTATTTCTGTAGTGTTTTTACCCATGTTTGAACACTAGTTATGAGTAAGTCCTCGTTTTCTTTGTTGTCTCCGGTCTTTCTGTTAATTTCCTCTTCCATCTTTCCTAGGAGTTTTTCCAATTCAGTGGTTTTGTGTGGGTTACATGAAATGGGTTTGTTTGGTATGGTGAGGGTTTCAGTAGAGGGGAAACTATTTTTAACGATGTTTCTTGATGTGTTGGGTTTATTGTTTATGCCAGCGATTTGGGCAAAGGAGCTTCTGAATAGTACCTTTTGCGTGTCCTGTTGCGGGTTTCTGGTATTGTGTCTTTCCGCGTTCGTTAGACTGGGGAAGTTGGCTTCATTAAGGTCCGCTACATCTAAACCCGCAAATTTGTTTCTGTTGATAATAACTCTTGCTTCTCTGTTTGTGATGTTCAGGATAGAGCTAACATCTATCTCTTGTTTATATGCTACCCATTTGGGGCATCTTTGGTGTGTTGCTTCATGCTCTTCGCTCTTACATAATACACACATGACTTTTGTGCATTTGTTGTCGCAATCGTCCGCACCACATTTAAGGCAGGTTTTCTTTTTGTTTTTGCAAAACTGCGCCGAGTGACCTAGGAGGCCGCAGTTTGTACATTGTCTTGGTCGAAATTTGAAGTAGCTAGCTTTGCTTATTATGTATTCGAATTTCAGAGAGTCCGGGAGGTCAGTTCCTGCGAAGGTTATCTTCAGTGTTGTGGTTGGTATAAATTTGTTAGGGTCGTTTCTATCTCTGGTATTCAGCCTTTGTGCTTGTAGAATCTTTATATTTTCTAATAGAATTCCCATTCTATTGCAAGGCTTAGCTGAGTTTACTATCTCATCTGTGTTAATTTCGTGCGGGATGTCTCTGATGACTCCATATCTGTAAACAAAATTGCCGGGGATAAAGGCTCTGAGGTTATATTCTTTCAACTTGGTGTTGTCGACTGCATTGTTTGCTTCTGTAGCAGTTTCAAAGATTACCCTGAGTCTATTGAACCCAGCTTGCTTAACATCTTTAATGCCTTTGATGTTTAAGCTTTTGTTGTATACGAACATCTTCATTGGGGTTAGTCTAACCCTATCACCATTTGTATCCACACTATCGATGAGGATTGCAAAGGATTTACCTTTCGCATCGGGTTGATATTTATTGATGTTTATATGTTGGCTAGCGGGGCTTGAGATGGTGTGGCGCGTGGTATGTCTTCAGAGGGGTTTGAGTGCAAGGATGTGTTATTTGGTACAAAGCTTTTCAACTCTCCCTTGCTTTTTGTATTACCGTTGTTTTCAACTCATCTTCTTTTTTTGAGAGTTTTGGTGTTTGGGTCCCCTGGGTCTGGGGGTCTATCCTCATAGTTTTCTTCTATATCTTCTTCTTCTATATAGTTTTCATCTCATATTAAGGTGCTAGATGTATGTTATATTATGCTCGCCAATTGTTCACTTCACTTAAGAAAGTAAAACGGTACTCACTGTTCTTTTCCTTTGTGAGAGTATTCCAGTATGTCAGTCACAAGTCCAAAGATCGTAATTACGCCAGGAACCAAGATATGGCGTTCGTAGGATTCTGAGAAAAACAATAGATGCTCGGGGAAAACCCTTCACTTCACTGATCTGAATACGTCCTTCCACTAACACGTTCCACATAGGAATGTTAATGACTATTTAACATTTGACATTGTTTAGCTGTCAAATATAGTTGGCCGTTTTGGATATGTTTTACATATAGAGATAGACGTTGTAGATAATTTGGAGATGCCATTCGCTCTAATGGCTTATTTAGGGAGACAGCTTAATATATAAATTACTTTAAAACTTATGATAACTTAAATCTAAATCTAATCATATTCCTAATTATAATTAAATCTAATGCTATGCCCATTCTTATAACTAATCTGGATTTGTGAATTGTTACGCCTATTTTAGTTTTAACATGAAGATTTTATATTATCTACTTTAGTGGTTTCAGCCCCGGTATGTATTAGGTTCGGATGAAACGTAAAACTGTGGTTTATTAGGGGCGTTTGGATTGAAGGAAATCGGTGGGTGGTATTGGTCGAGGACATTGAGGGGATAAAGGTAATACGAATGATTTACAGTAGGGAATTCGAAGAGTGCGCGGATACTCCGGATACTCTACTATTTTATGCGGATCTTACTCGTTGTTAGCATATAGTGGAGTATCGGTACAACCTCTGTTTCCTTGTACAGCACTTTGTTCTTGAAGTATATTTTGTTGGGTCGTCGATATTTCGAGAGACATTTCCTTAGAATTTTCCTCTCAAAGACTTGGAGTTCTTCGGCTGCCGTTGGTGACATTGCTAGCCAGGCTGGGAAAGTGTAGGTGATGATCGGTCTGACCAGTGTTTTGTACATCAGTGATTTCACGTTCGAGCCTACTGCTTTCGAGGATAGGAGAGAGGAAATGAGAGCAGCCGCTGCTTTCGCTTTGATTAGCGCTTTCTTTGCATGGTTGTTTGACTTCAGCCTGTTATTGAAATGCACTCCTAGATATTTGATATTGTCTTTGAGAGGAATTTGTTTGCCATCTATCTGAATTTGAAGATGTCGACTTTGTGACACTGCTAACCTGTGTCCTCTACCACTAGCATTTCGGAAGCAGATTAACTCCGATTTGTTTGCATTAATCTCTAGGCCCCACTTTTTTAAATATAAAACGGTGTTGTTCACAGCGCACTGCAGCTGGGTTTGAGCTAGAGTTGGGAGGGTATTGGTTGCGGTGAGTAGGATGTCGTCAGCGTACATGATTAAATCTAAGTCAGAGCTGTTTGGTCTAGGGATATCATGAAGGAAGAAATTGAATAGGGAGGGGCCAAGGATTTCTGTTCGATAGGAAACTATAAAGGATTCTAAGGACCGGAACTGGACATGACAACATTTTCAGTTTGAACTTGAGCCCGTTGATCCACGCTGAGTCAAATGCTTTTTTAAGGTCAAGAGCGCATGCCACTGTCCACTCTTTCCGCTGTAGATTACTGGTGACTTTGTTGTGTGGCAGCATTAGTGCTTGCTGTGTGGACCGTTCACGCTCGAATCCAAACTGGAACTTTGAAGTCAGGGGAAAGTAAAAGTTATTAAAACTTCGATGGATTATCTTTTCTAAAATTTTGCCAAGATTTGGTAATAAAGAAATTAGCCGGAAGTTGGAAATTCTGCCCTCGCAGTTAGGCTTTGGTATAGGAATCAGTCTGCTATCTTTCCATGGAGGAGATAATTTTCCTACACTTTTTGAGGACTCTGTTTGGGATTCCGTCGATTCCATCAGATAGCTTGTTATTTATTGTACGGAAGATTTCTTCAACTTCCTTTTTTGAGGTAAAAAAGTCGCCAAAAATTGGATGCCGTGGAGAAGTAGCTATATTTGAACTGGAGAATATGATAAGGTAAGAACCTTCATACCTTCAGATGTAAGCTGAACTTCAGTATTGATTTTATTGTTTACAGCTACGTAAGGAGACTCACGCTTCTGGTATAGGTGCCTGAAATAACCCTCCCAAGTTAATTTTTTAAAGAAGTGGTGACATTTAGCTGCGGCAGTAGTAGTAATAGTTCTTTATTGAGACTTTCTATTACATATATGGCTTAACCCACTATATGTATTTACATATTATTTGACAGTGACTCTGTAGTCAAATGTCATTTTTGATATATACGCGACCGGAGTCCGTACTTGCAAGTTTTTATTTATTTCAAATGAACATTCTTCTACTGTTTGCTCATACGGATTGGTTCTTTATTGGATAACAACGTAAAACATAAAACTTACAACACTTTACCTATCCTAAACCTAAAAACTTATGTAGTTATATTTATTTACGGTTAAATCTTCGCGTTTGTTCTGGCTGGCCGTGTGATTTCTTCTCAGCGTTAAAACAATCCAACTTTCTGAAGAGGGCACATTTCCATCCGACCTTATCTCCAGGGTATGATGAGGTATTTGGGAAACTTCTAGTTTAAGAATTAATTCATTTTAATCCCTATAGGTATTGGCTGCGGCTATGTGGTAGAAATCCGGGTTTAGGGACAATGTAGAGGGTCGGTATTGGATTGATATTCATCTAGAACTCTAAATGGTGAGATTTGATACGGGTTTTTGGGGCAAAGACTGTTGTTACATAGGTTTCGAATTAGTGTTGAGTCATGTGTCCGCCATGCTTGTTTTGATCATATATTGCATTGATTTTTATAGCTTTTTTTGTTGGGGCGTCAGTATTTCGATACACATTTTCCAAGTATCCTTCTTTCAAATATTTCTTCTGCCACTGTCGGTGAAATAGTCATCCAGTAGGTGATGATTGGCGGCATTAACGTTTTATACATAAGGAGTAGAGGTGAACTTAATACTCTGCTCCTTTAGCTCTGTTTACAGCTTTCTATGCGTGGGGGTTCATTTTAAACCGATTAGTGAAATTCACGCCTAAATACTTAAAACTGTCCTTAGGCGATACTATCTTCCCCTCAATGCTCAATCGTATCACCTTGCTGTGTTGGACTGCTAGTCTGTGCCCTTTCCCGCTAGCATTACGGAAGCATATTAACTCAGATTTCAAGGCATTTATTGTGAGCCCCCAATTTTTTAAGTAGCTTGCTATTTCGTCAACTGCTCTTTGCACCTTTTGTACAGGGAATATGGGCAGTGCGTGACTGGCTAGTACTAGTATGTCTTCTGCAAACATAATAACCTTCGGGTTGCAAGACGGGCTTTGGTTTCTACTTTTAAGGTTGGCGAGATTCGGCACATCGTGAAGGAAAAAATTACAAAGGTATGGCTCGAGTATGGATCCTTGTGGCACCCTTGATAGGATGAGTATTGGTGTTGAAGTTTGATGAGCGATTTTAAAAGTTGAGATTCTGTTTAGTAGAAAGTTATCTATGATTGGGGGGAAGAGAGTAATTTGAAGAGATGAGTTTGAATCTGAGACCGTCAGTCCAAACGGAGTCAAATGCCTTTTGTAGATCCAGTGCGCAAGCGATCGTGCATTGTTTCTTGCGCAAGTTCTGAGTGATCGTGTCGTGCATCAGCATTATTGCTTGTTCTGTGGACTTCCTATGATGGAATCCAAACTGAAACTCAGGGATCAGGTTTTTGAAGAACACTTTAAAGCCACGAAAGATGATTCTTTCTAGAACTTTACTTATGTTAGCTAGTAGCTAAATAGGTCTGAAGTTTTTAATGTTACCATCGCAGTGTGGCTTTGGAATGAGAACAAGCTTGCCCAATTTCCAGAATTGAGGAAAGTAACCATTATTGATACAGTTGTTACAGAGGATCGTCAATGTTTTCGCAACATCTGCTCCACACTTCCTCAAAACTTTGTTGGGTATGCCATCTAGGCCAGCGGAGGTCTTGCTATTCATGCTGGCTAGGATCTCTTCAACTTCAGCCTCATTAGTGAAAAAGTTACCAAAGATATTATAACTTGGTGACATTGCCTTGTTGGTATTGGAGAAGATGGTTAAATATGAACCCAGGTATCCGATGTTTCTGGCTTTAACAGATGAAATTATCTCCTGTGTTTCACGTTTTCCGGGCTCCGTTCTCGGTATAGGTTACGGTAAAAGGAGGAAATTGCTTGAAGTTTTTTGATTAACAGTAGAAAAAGACTGCTCCCCACTTTTGACAGGATCTCTATCAATACTGAACTTTTGTTCCTGTCGTCCTGTTAAGATATTTTTTTCTCTAAAGACATCCGAAAACGGCCTTAGACTGTTCAGTCTACTTTGGTAGTTTTCGTTAATTTCCTTTCTCACTTGCTCCCTTATTTTGTTGGACATGGCATTGATTTCCGCTTTGAGTGTGAGATATTCCTCACTCACTCGGTTACAATGCCTATGAAAAATGCGTTTTAGCCTCTGGAGTTTCCTTTTTTCTCAATAATAAGGGCTAGTGTATCCTCCGTAAGGCACCTGTATAGCATTTGCTTTGGTGGTTTTCTGGGGGCATGGTAGTCCATGCAGCATATTATCGACTCAGAGAGGTACTCAATGTGGTTGTCTATTTCTTGGTTAGATAGTATTCTATTTGCTGGAGGGATAGGGGGTAAGAAATCTTCGAGGTCTTTAGTAAACTGTGTCCAGTCTACGTGGGCATAGGAGCGAAATTTTTTCGGACTCACGAAGTTGGTCTTTATATTTTTCAGATTGAGGGTTAGTAGTAGGCCGTAGTGATCGAATATTGATGGGAAGGTTGAGCAGTTATAGGAAGTAGATTTCGGGCTAAAAGATTTTGGGATACTATGAAGTTATCAAGGAAGGAACTGCTTCTTGGGTATGTCGAAGATCCTGCATTTATAATGTCACACGTCAAACAAGCGTTCGAATAGTACCACGGATGGAGACTTTTGCCATTTAAGTTCCGGCTAGAGTACCCCCACTGATCGTGCCTCGCGTTCAGGTCCCCACCTATGACGATGAAGTCATAGTCAGAAGCTATATTCAAGATCCTATCGAGAAATGTTTGTATAGGATTTCCAAGATTCCCTGGAATATATACTGAACCAATGAGCAAAGAGAACCAATGGGGATCGTGGGAATATACCACGATTCCCATTGGTTCTCTTTGTATTAAGGGTGGCTAGCGTGCAAGAAATGTCTGTGGGGTCAATGGTTATTTGTTTGACCGAAAGGTTATCGCGGTGCAGAATTGCGGTTCCTCTGCCCGAGTCATTCCTGAGAATTTAGTTATTGTCTACACGGATCTTATGGGCAAATTTCAGTACAGTTTCGTTTAGAAGTACTATGTCTAGTTGTATTGATTTTGTTAAATTAGAAATGAATATTCTTTTTTCATGGGAGACTAGGGAATTTGTATTTAGGCAAATGGATATCAGCATATTTGCCCCCATAAATATTGAAGTATAGCTCTATCGGTGCAATTGGTTTGTCTTGTACTAGTGTACTATCGTATTTTGGCCAAAATTCTGCAATTTTTTTGAGGTCACAAGGTGACATTCCTAATAGAAGCAAGGTTTCTTGTTGGAGGCGTTGAAAGGGGTTTTCCTGTGCTGATACGCTCCATGGCGTTTCAGCATAGAGTCGTTTCGTAATTTCAGCGTAAGATATGCTTGATTGGATTTTTGTTGGTGTGGCGGTTATTGTGTTTTGCGAAGGGCTGGATCTGTCGACGGGAGGTGGGGTGGCGAAATTTGGTTGTCTTGTTTTTACAAACGCTAATTTTTCCCTAAGCCTTTTCCTTCCGGGGCGTCCGGAGTAGTTTGCAGGATGGCCTTTCTCTTTGCAAAGGACGCAGAAGGATGGCTCATTTTGCTTGTCTATTTGCCGTCTTGGACACGCCGCATTGCTATGTCCTTCTCCACAAGCGACACATCTTGAGTGAAAGGCGCAGTTTGTCGATACGTGGCCAAACCTCTGGCGCCTAAAACATTGGAGCATTTCACTCCTTTTAGGTCTTTTCCAGATTGCCTTTTGATTGAGTATATACCGTACCTTCAGAAGGCGATGGAGAACATCTTCATGTTCTACGGTCACTCTATAGAGGTCTAAGCTTTCTCCGTTTGCTTTGGACTAACCGGTGGTCAGTGGCGAAACGGTGCATGCTTTTATGCCGAGGCATTGATCTTCAATGTCCTCTTTTACTTCCTTTTCTCCTTTTTTTCTTTTTCTTTTTGACATTTAAACGCGTGACTCTGTATTTGGTTGTAGGGTTTTTCTCCATGATCGTTTTGATCGTCATGACCGAAATACCCTCTACAAATATTGGGGGACACCATGACGATTTTTTTGGGGGAATGCTTGTTATTGATGTGTCTTTTTGCGAGTTCTTTGCGAGAGGCGAAAATGGATTTTTACTATGTTTTTGGGGTTCTACACTAGAAGCGGACAACTTACGTTTAAGAAGAAGTTTCCGCGTCGCTGTTTTAAATTCTTCTATCTCCTTATTCATTAGCTCCACTTCGATGCGGTCGACTGTAGTTGTTGATCCTTGTTCCATTTCCATTGATGATACAACTTTCCTTGCGGGTGCCTTTCGTTCGGGGTGGTCTTACTGCTTACTCATTGGCGCCTTCCTACCATCTTTGCTTAGTTGGGGGCTCGCTTTGTTCGTGTGCCTTCAGTCTATTCTCGCTTATTTAACTTTTATGTTGATCATAAAAGTCTTTTCGCCTTTTTAGATTTCATTGTTTGTTTGGACACTTCGTCACGTTTTGACACTAATGAGCTGTCATTTAATAGGACAAATTTTCGGTACGAAGAAATAAAACACGTCTGCACGCTACGCACGCCGGAATAGCGGTACTGGAGGGAGTACTGTGCCGATAAATGTGCGTATCGCGCATAGGTAAACTGGTGTTCAAACATACATCGTTCGGCTTATGTTCGTCTTTCTCTTGATCATATTATTCTTTAAGTGTTATGCAAAAGCAATTGGAGATATTCATATTATTATCACAAAAAAAGTGTTTGTAAATTCAAAATTTCATTCTACACAGGCCGTTACGCGGATCTCGTCTATAGGTGACATGTACACACCGATCGTGGCACGAATGTCATCTATGGACATTGCACGTCTTGAAAGTGTTAGTTATCCAGGACCCACATCATCCTTCACTAACCGAACTTTGAACTGGCCTCGACGAAGCTTGGCACTTCTCCTTGGAACCAAACCTGTATAAAGGAGAACAAAAATGTAACAATCATAAACGTTTAACATTAAAATTTTCATTTGGAACATAACTGTGGAAAATTTTTAACAAATAACACTAAATTATTCACATTTACAGTTTAATTCCAACATTGCCCACCATGATTTAGACCAATTTTATTATTGACAATTTAACTCTCAACTTACTCTCAACATTAGATTAGCATTTTATGGCTGTAAGGTTATTATATCTGATCACGTTGACATATCAGACCCAATCAGATTTGATTATAAGATCTTTTTGAGAGGTATGGAACTTTAAAATGAAATAAAATACGGACAAATTGTTTTGATTAACACTCATTAGGCATTATTGGTAATCTATTTTGTTGCAGTTTTAAATTTAAATTTGATTTCATTCGTTCGTTACGACTAACTCGGAGGAAGTCGGCAAGAGAGGTGTAGTTTTAGATTCTACCCAGTAATTGAGGACGTATGTCGCCAATAACGCGGCGAATATTGTCTTCCGAATTTTCAGTTGTCTCGTGCTTGCCGGCGTAGATGAGTAATATGAATCCTGTGGTAATAAATCAATAGATTTCGCAGATGACTTCAAAAGTTCAAAACAAGAAATAATGCTTTCAATTAGTCAATAATTCCACGAGCTGTGACATATCGCGCCATCCAGTTCAAGCCAGAGATCCCCTGCTTTACGGCTAGTCAATCTTGGAACGAGGAAGGCATTGATCATCCCTCTATAGTGGTCAACATTGACTGTAATGTTATTCCCTGCAGCATTTTCCAAGACATATAGACCAATAATGCCACCGGCACATATACCACACTAAAGAGTGACGTCCTTCGAATATAACAGAATTTGAACAACCGCCTGTGGTTGCTCATTCCTCTAAATGCGGCATTCTGTTTATTGACATGATGAAATGACGCTCACCGCTAAACGAAATTTGCTTATGAAATTCGGGATCTGCAGCAATTTGTTATTGGGCCAATACACCAAGCCTACGCCAAATCCGGTGGTCATTCGGCTTCGATTCCTGCATGAATAAGACCTTGTACGATCCAAGATCCTTGTAAGATCCAAGGTCCTTGTAAGATCCAAGATCCTTGAACGAATCCATCTTTTGCGCGATTGCTTTCGCATATTAGTTTTTAAAAGTTGCATTCCTTGGAACAATAAGTTGTCACGAATTGCTGGAATCGCGAAATCCAAAAAGTGCATATGCAATTGCATAGCTATAGGTTTTATTAGCTTAGCTCTTTATTCGTTCTATCTAATCTAACTTCACTTTATGCTGCTGCTATTGATAATTTGCACAGTTTGTAGATCTATCCAATCTTCAGTCCGCCTTCGTGTGTGTAACAAATAAGAATTTATTCTTTCTTTAACCTATTTTCTTGCTCTGCTTTAAGATCATTCTGTGATTTTGATTTCACAGTTATTCTATCCTTATTTTTTTAATCTTTTCTTACTTTTCCTTCGTAACGTTTATTTCTTTTTTTTTACTTCTCTATGTCTACGGATACACTATTTACCTCTGTTGAAAATTTCCGTTACGTGAAAGGATGAACAAACAATATAGGATATGAATCCTTTGAAAGTTATGCTCCATCTCTAGGAAGAACATCGATAAGAATAGAAACACGCATTTGTTAGTTGAAAATGCCGCTCTTAACTTATATATACAATTCTAAGATACTAATGAGGATACTTTTCATTTTTCTATAGTTGCGCACCATATATATCTAGTCATATAATTACAAATATCATAGAACCCCAAAAAATATTTCATGATTTTCATTTTCACCATAACACCACGCTGACGTGTTAAAAAAGCTTCGTTTTTCATTTGATTTAAAAAAGAGGCTTTATCTGTCTACATGAAATTTCAATGACATTTCCCTTTGGATAGAAAGATATACCAAATACACTTATATTCAGCAATTCCTTATCAACTCAGGCATATCGAAGAACTTAATAACTCTCTTAATTATTTAAAAAGATTTTATCAGGTTAGTGTTGATTTGATACTAGCTGAGGGTTGAATTTTGCTAAACCGGCTACAGCAGACTGTCCAAATGTTAAGCATAAATCAAACTGATTTTTCAAACAACGTTGAATGTGTGGGCACTTTTAAAGCTTCGCAAAATAAACCTCGTGCGAATTTAACACTCCCTTTTACATTGCTTTACCTTGTTCATAGATACATGCTGTATTATTTCAGGGAGAACGTACTTATATTTTTTTTTATCACACCAATGGTTTACGAGGAAAAAATTTCAAATTTTTGTGTGGGAAACTACCATTGAGTGAATCTAGGAGAAATTTGGAGAGATATATATAGTCTACATGTATATTTCTCTATGGTCTCTGTACTCAAACCTAACAATCCTGATGGCATCCTCCTTACATGTGAACTTCCTGATGGCATCCTCCTCACATATAACAAAAATGCAGGCCAACTGGCACTTCATAAAATTTCCATATTACGCATAGATACCATTCGAAAATAAAATTCCAAAATTATATGTTGAATTATATGAATAAAAAGAATAAAATCAAATGTTTTCAAGGACTGACACAACCTACAAAAATCTGTCTGTGTTTGAAACGCTGCGCTTCTGGCAATTTATAGTGTTCAACCAGATATTTATTACCAACAAGCTCCCGCTACCAAAAGAAGTAATCTTTTCTTAGATTGTACAAGTGCACTCCGCAATAAGCTTCGCGATAAAACGTCAATAAGAGTATCTGAATCATGCTTCCGGACCACACTTTTCTTATTCTACTGGCCACTTAGCTAACAACGCCTATACACTTTCGTCTACACAAATTCATTAGCCAAAGAGGGACAAAAGAGCAAATTCACACACGTATCAAATTTACAAATTCACCCATAGGGAAAGTAGATATAGAGACGCCCTACGCTTTCATTTCTGTCCAAAATCACCAAAAGTAACGCATTTAACACAAACTCACCATACCTACTTAAATAGATGGGCGAAAATTTCCTCAACTGAACTATTACCATAAACATAACAATATTTGCTTGCTATAATTCAAGCTCATATTTTGTTTGCATTCACATTTTATTATTCCGATATATATTAACAAAATTTGGTTCATAAATCAATAGAATTACGAAATAATATCATCGCATTAACAATTTTTCGCTGCCCCTGGGCACAGGAGAATCGACTTAACGGGAATGTTAACTCCGCACGAACATAATTTTCCGAAGAATTAAGCCCCGCCCATTCTATACAATTTTCACAGCTGCTCGGCTTCGGATTTGATTTGCTCGAGCCGATTGAACATCAGGAGCGAACTGAAGCTGGTCTCAAGGCATCACCTAATGAGAATTATAATTGCTCAATATAAGCGTTTACGCATTTACAATTAACGTTGACTGATTAAAGTGCATAATTAAGCGACCGATTTGATAATATTTTCAACATGCAAGTGGTATGTGTGACTATTCCTAAACAGAATTTGCTTTTCTAACTGTAATGTTAACTCAGTGTCAAATTTAAAACCGAAGGTAGCCGAAGATTCCGGAAAATGTAGCTATTGTAATATTTTTACATTTAATGAACGAAAATGTTTTTGATTTGCTTTTTATATGCAGTAATTGGTAAGTTAACTTTTATGTGAGATTGTCGGGAGTAATATTGATGGATAAGTCTCAATTTAAAGTCAAATATATGCTCTTCAACAAAACCCATATAAGTTGTGAATTTTTCAATTGTTATTAGTGATTTATGAATGTACTTTTCGTATTTTTGCCTACGATAGCATTCGCAATGTACTATACATTGCGAATGCTAAGTAAATGTGCTTCTAAAGAGCGAAAAATTTTGAAATTTCGATACAATTTCGGATATCAAGCAGCATGCCGCACAAATGGCAGGAACGAATGGAGGCGATGATTTGAACAGCTGATGAGGGGAAAATGATAATTTTAAAACTTCGGACGCTTATGTACGCTCATGTACACGGGTACGGCCTCTCTATATCTTATACCTCTATGGTTATCGTCCATCTTACTCGAATGTTATGCACTGCGGAACGTGGCTGATACGAATTGTCAATTATTGGTCTGAATTACATTAAGTAATACTGAATGTGGCTACGATTGGTGTTGAACATTAAAAAAATATGTCGTTAGTTTGTGCATGTAAGCGTTGATACTTTATATTCAATTCACCTGTAAGTATATTGTTTTACAGTATCTAATGAAGTTCCTGAACAAGCTGTGGTGTCGAGTGTGTCGGGAGCAGTTTTCGAAAAGCGTGTAATCGAAAAATTTATAAATGAGAATGGAAGGGATCCTGTTAACGGCAGGGATCTAAAAATTGATAATTTAATTGAAATTAAATTGCCAACAATTTCTAAACCCAAACCCGCCGTAGCAACAAGTATTCCTGCAACATTGAAAACATTACAGGATGAGTGGGACGCTATAATGCTTCATACATTCACATTAAGGCAACAGCTGCAAACCGCTAGACAGGAACTTAGTCACGCATTGTATCAGCACGACGCTGCTTGTCGGGTAATTGCTAGGTTAAACAAGGAAGTCATGGCTGCCCGAGAAGCTCTTGCTACTTTAAAACCACAGTCCGGCGTTGTAGGACCGACAATCCAAACTAGCGTTTCATCAAATGATGCAGTTGTTTCTGTGCAATCTTCCGAACAAGCAGGCATGACTTCTGAAATAGTTCGAAGGCTCCAAGAAAAAGCAACTGTATTGACTCAAGAAAGGAAAAAACGTGGTCGGACGATACCAGAAGAGTTAATAACACAGGACAGAATCAAATGTTTCCGTACCATAGTATCTCACCCGGTAAGTTCTTCTCTTACATTTCTACAAGTAGATACCTTTTGCACATTAAATCAATTCCTGTGACGGTGAAAACGGTCTGGGGAGAATCGATACAGCAACAGTTTCGTTTTGTAGTAATACTAAGGATAAAATAGTGCAAAGTTAAAAACACACTTCCGTTCCAAATTAGTTCAGTTTTTCGAATTTTTTCGCACTATTACTATATATATGTATTTACTATAGATATATATATATATATATATATATATATGCATATATGTACACTATATATATGTATATATATGTATTCTTTCCTGTCAAATTATCGAAAAAATTCGATACTTTTATATTTGTAAAGATGCAAGTTACATACCCCTTGTACTAGTGTTGATACTTAAAATTGGTCATAAAAATTATCTCCAAATTTTATATCTATTTTGTGTTTCTGTTATTTATATTGATTGTTGGTCCAGATCTGAAGACATTAAATGCAGTTGACACGAGCCACAATTCGAAGCTGTGCTAAAATTTACGAAATTTCAAGTTATTTCTTTCACAAAAAAAAATATCATTAATAGTGGGAAACTTTGAAAGCATTGATAAACATGTTTCGAAAATTGTGACTGAATGTGTATGAGGATTAAGTAACGTATGTAAATACAATCCCCATTGGATTTTTGGAACTGAACTACTAAAATGTGACTCATCCGATGATTCATAGTTGTATTTTTATAATTATTAATTGACTTTCCAATTATAAAAACCATAAAACCATGGTTTCCGTAGTTCGATCAATTATTAAAGTAGTTGGATAAATCGACGTCAAATAAATCTTAAACATTCTATAAATTTTTAAATATATCTCATTTTTATTCGTATATCGATACATCAATCCGTTTTCGACAAATTGAAGTTTGAAATTTTGGTATTTGATGAATGAAACAGTCGAAAACGAATATTAGTTCCTATCAGCTTATTGATGAAACACTAGAAATGGAAGCACGAAATAAATCTATAAAAAATTCAAATGTGAAAGAACTTCAGGCGGTTACATTTGCAGCGATGTAAACTTAAGATTCCTCACTTTGGGCACTTCTGCGAATTTTCGCCCCACAGAAAACCGAAGAAAGAATCAATATTGCAAAAATGAAAATTAAATTATTTTAATAACAATTTATTGTCGACGTTTTGCATTTGTTTACATTATCCCCCCAACGAATTATAGCCTGCATATATATTTCGAAAGCGATGAATGATATTGAAAAATTTTATTGAATATTATTGACTTATTTCAAGTCTATATGAACTGTGCCTATGATAACGATGTTCAGTAAGTATGAACAAATGCAAACGTACCCTTTTGTGCGAAAAACCACTGATATTTAGGGAAAACTATTAAGTGTTGAAATTTTTTCCGCCTTGATTAGGAAAGACTTGCTTTGAGGTGCATGAGGTTTGCATCGTTTCATACCCGACCTTCTCGCCTCACCCATTCAAATTTACGGATCATGAATGTGTTTTCTCGATAATAAGAACTACTAGAATGTCAATATTGGAGAATTTTTTTGCCATTTTCTTTGGATACCGAACTTTTTCAGATTAGTGATGTGAAGTGGGTTCAAACTGAAAACAAGCACGATTTTGGCCCATCCTTTTTCTTTTGCATATTACATTTCAATTAAGATATATTATTTCGCGATAATATTCGTTACTCTGTTATAGTAGGAGGTAGGTAGTATTCTCTTGTGCGACACAGAACCATGTTGTAATACGATTTTTCTACAGGAATACGTGATTTCATTTCTAGCTAAGTACCACATATTCTAGAGCCATTTACGAAGAAATTCTCAACATTACTTATAAAATAAAACGTGCCGTTGCAGGAAATATAACTATGTGCTATCATGGCTCTCATATAGAAATTTGGCTACAAATTGGCGAAAATTAAAACCATGCAAACCAAGTAAAATATTTTATACTGTGAAAGTAGTGCCTCATATTATGAAGATATTAACAGACAAATTCATAAATAATACTGTACCACTATATGTGATATACGGGCCAGTATAAGATGTGCCGTTGTGAAACGCCGAACCAAGAGGTTTTCTCATTTTTATACAGATGTATGCTTGGAATGAGGGAAAATATTTTCCTTAAAAGCCGACTATAGTATTTTATTTTGCGGTACCATTCGTAGTTCAATGCCATATATACCATATATGTTGTGGAACATGCAAATTCCAATATCGGGCCTCTATAATTTCTGGCATTAGGGGACACAGCCATTCTGTATTATAATTGTCATACTTGTACGTGGGTCTTAATGGGCGAGAATTACATTCTCTACATTCTCATTCGTCAAAATGTAGTAATTTGCAGCTTTTATCTGCAATTTATCTGTTTTTAGCAATAAGGAAATGTCAACACAATTGCAAAAATAGAGTTATTTTAATTCATATCTAAATATTATATAAAATTATATAAATATATAAAACTAACAGGTGCTGTATTAAAAATAATTTTTTTAATTTTTTAAGTTAAGAAAATTGTGAAACGGGCGATTCAATGAAAAGTGAAGGAAAGTCTGTAAACGACAGGCGTTTAATAATTTTTTTTGAAAACTGAAATTCACTTGGGAATATTGAAAATTGGGTTTAGGAAATTATGAGATAATTAACAAATAACCTTTAAATTAATTTGAACTTATTTGTATAATATCGGCATGAGCAAGGAAGTTTGCCCATAATTTATGACGTCTAACCCCTGAAAAACCCAAAGTTTAAAATCAGTTTTCCAGATGTTTCCTCTGTTTTCCCCAGATGTTCACCGGATTTTATTACATCGTTTGTTCTTTTAAATTTCTTTATGTTTCGTAGTTTGATTCTTTATTCTGTTTGGTTCAGGATATTGCCAGTGCAAAAATTCGACATATTTCGATGAAAGATACAATCTTTAGTAACAGGAAATCGTGTACTCAAAAAGGACATGAAGCGTGTTTAATATATTTTGGGGCATTGTATATCAAGATAAGTTACAGCAGTTTGTGCAGAATGCAATGCTGTAAATAATGTGTCCATAAAGAACATAAGCAAAGTCCATAGAGAACATAAGCCTTTCCCTGCAAAAAAAATTCAAGTTTTTGGGGTTAGATTCATAGAAAGATTAACATATTATGTTCGTGCTGAAGTACCTGCTGGAGCAGACTGGTAGCCTTCATGCTTGGTAATGACCTGAGTCTTGTAAAAGTGCAGGGTGACATAGGAAGAATCTCTAAGTCAATACAAACTGTTTCAATTCTCAGGCAATCAGTGCTTTGATCCCCTCTTGAAAATATTGAACTAGGCAAATCATCTAGTTCCTTTCAGAGTAAAACACTTGGTTCCGTGTTCTAGAAGCGACTGCCTCTTTTATTGTAATTTTATTTCTTTTATACAAATTTAACATCCGGTAACATCGCTATAAACTTCCATTCATTTACATTCTTTATATACACACATAATCCTAAATTCCGTACGTATTTTTAAACAGCGCCGCCTACCGCTTCGTTGTTCTTTGCGCATGAAACTTCGCACACGCTCGCTAATTTGTGCACTACAAACAAAGAATGCATGCATTCCGCATTGCATTCCACATCTTGGATAAATATTTTATGTTATTTGTATTGTCTCACATCTGGGCTACTTAATATAGACCAACGCACATTTGGACTAAACATATTAACGATGAAAAAATGAAAGTTAAAAATTAACTTTCCGAGTTTTTACCAAAATCATATAAACTAGTGCCGAAATTTGTATTGCAATGCGAGTATAATCAATAAAATATTAAAGACTAATTTCAAAAATTGAACAGCTCAAGTAGGCTTAATCTACTTAATCTATCAAGTCCGAGAACGAAAACGGAACTTTACTAAAAACATTTTTTAGTACTTGAAGCAAAGGTAGCTAACGTTGGTGGAACAGATCTGAAATTTATTGAGTCTTCAAATATCAATATAAATTGATGCAAAATTTTAGTGGACCGTGTTACTTCCGCTGAGGTCCATGTTCTTGTACTGATAATCAAATCGCCAAGGTAGAAAAAATGTCTGAATCATATAAACTTGAATTGATTCGCAAGCGTTATAATCAAATGAGGTAATGCATATGGTATCTAGTGAACTCATGTGATGCATGTCTAGCGTATAAAGTAAGAGAACTGCATCCTACTACAAGGCAGTAATATGTAGCAGAAAGATTCACTTTTCTTGAACATGCCGATTTTACACCGGAGTATATTGAAAAGCAAAGTAAAATAGAAACGTTTGTTTATGTTATACTAGACAAAGTACCCTCGAACGCTGCAATTACAACAAGTACATTTATGAAAACAGTCTAGTGCATCCGATTGTTGCCGTATATGAAGCTGTATTCTAGAAACGTGGATTAGGTTCGAAATCTGAAAAGCAAGTGTCACAACTACAATATCGAAACTCACCCATCAAAAGGCTATCGAACACCACCGAGAATGTTCTCCGGACAAACCGTTGACTGGTAGACGTCAATAGAAAAGTAACCCTAAGCATGGAATCCTTTTGAATAACAAAACGGAGTCGGTTCGAAGAGATATGAGCTGATAAATGCCCCAATAATCTCTCTTCCCTAAATGGCATTTAAAACAAATAGCTTGAGTGGAAAAACGATTTTCTAACATCACTAGTGAGCTTGCATATAGGGTAAGCTGGAATGTTGATACGAACCGTAACAGACAAAAACGCTATAACCTAATGCGATAAATACCGGCAAAAAAAATTATTAGCCACGAACTGAAGCACGTGATGTACTGGGTACCTCCAAGTTGTCTTCAATCATCTTTCATCCACGATTCGCATATTTTTAATGAAAAATCATGAAAGTTAAGTTTATTGGCTTCAGCACATAAAGTAGTTGCAATTGCAACGAGTTGAATATAGCGCAATTAAAGCGGTATAACGCCCTCTTTTTGACCATTTAATTTAGATTAAAAGCTCAGAAATTAGTCGATGTATTCCCTTTATATATTAATTATTTTCGAAAATATATGTGATTTTTTAAATTGTACTAATATTTTCCAGCGGTTATTATTTTTTCTATGTCAACTAAACTGGCATTGTGTCTGGTAGAATCTGTTCTTATGATTTCTGTTTTGTAACATTTTTTGTGCTTCTGCTAATCGCGCCGGTCTCAAAATTGCAATTAGGCAAACAAGAACAGTGGATAGAAATATAATGAAAGAATTGCGGATAGGGCATAACAGTGCGGAAACGAAAAGGAAAGAAAAACACGGAGAAAATTGACAAGATTGGAGGAAGTAACCCAACCAATCAACGAAGTGGTAAAAGTACAGGAGATTTTCGGACGTCAACAAATCTAGCGTGATTTTCAATGAAAATGAAAGTAGTCAATTGGATTGAATTGAGTAGTACTGGATTAAACTACGCCATAAAACCTGCCTAAATTCTTATAGAAGACATAATCGTAGAAACCGAAGAAGCGATATGCAGACTAACAGATGCGCAATAAAAGATAGCAAGGGATGATACAGCCGAAGCGATATGAGGAAGGAAAAAGGTAACACACAGCAAAGAGGCGAGCATATTTGCTGCTGCACTTAATTTCAAATTCTATATGAACTGATGGTATATGCGCTCTTTAGAAGAGCTATATTTTAACAAATCCGTTTCCGTGTGTTTTCAAACGATACAATTTTCGACTAAGAATGAATTTACATCAACAGAGATAAACTCTATAAATTATTTAACTTATTGTTGATTTTGAAATGTAACAACACTAAAATAATTTCAAATATTGCCTCGTGAATGTGTTCGTATCATTTAATCAATCTCATTCACGAGTGTGAAAAACCTGTATACATTCATAAAAAATTTCAACGCAAACTCATCGTGCCGATATGATATGATACCGTCGCCAAGCGTGTTAACATTCATTCACATTACATACATCCAGATTACATACATTCATTTTAGTTCTATTCGATTTTAGGAAAACATACGTTATGTATAATGAGAAAATATATTTCCAACTTAGCTTTTAAATTTCCTGCAGAGAGTCGAGTTCTCACCGGCGACAACAGCACCGGCAGAGTTTGAATCCGTCAAATGTTAAGTTATTTTTGTCTCCACAATGACACCACTATGTGTAGAAAGACAATGCTTCTACTTAATTATTTCAATACCATTCCGTAATTCTTGGGGCGAACTGTCCACTAATGATCTATAACAGATTGGTTATTTCATAACTCAAAACAGAGGGCAAACAACAAAGAAGGCTTAGCAACCGATGTGTCACCGATTTTAGGAAGCCACGAAGCTAGTTTGTTTTTTAACTATCGTAATGCTGAAGTCCTGAAAACAATGAAACAAGAAACTGACCTCGTGAAATAGTTGATAAGATTTCGCTGTTAAATTTACAAACAGCGTGACTAAATCATTGACTTGAAGCTGCAGTAACGTTAATGCGGTCTCTAAAGACTGTCCTTTTGGTGACGTTAACCATTGAAGTATAGAAGTCGGTTCCATTGCAATTTACACACGTCTTAAAATCCTACAGTATTTTAATACAAGGTTGTTGTTTTAACGTCATAACGTGATCCTGCTTGCCAAGAGCGTTAAAATATTTATTCCCATATTTGATGTAGTTATTTTGACATTACTGCCAGGTACTCTAGCTGCAAACAAACTCTACCTTGACTTTGCCACAAATTAGAAAGATCTTAAATTTAATCAAAACTTCTTTTTTCTATTTCCAAAAGAAAACAAAATGTTACTGTTTTGAAGAGATGAGTATATTAAGTATATATAATTTAATACAAATCTCTTATGCCAGACTGTTAAAAACCGTTCGCTTTGTCAGTCATATCTAACCCCATTCTTTGTCTGCTGTTCATTCAGACAAGCAAATCGTGCGCCACTTAGCTAGATGAAGCTTTGTCTATTATTCAATTTCATTCTTTTTTGAACTAATAATCGTAATTTATTCACAGGAGCCTTTCTTCCATGTTGTGAAAATGCTTTCAAATGAGCATATAATTTGAATTAAGATGGATGGAGGACAAGACAATATTATGTTACACAGGCGATTTTGTTCTTTCTATCAAAGTCAAAGGCATAATACCTTAGTTTGCAAGTGGTTTTATTTGCTCAACTTCCAAAAAACTTTCTCGCAAGGTTGTAGACTTTCAAAAAGTTCTCGCATTGCTCTGCTCTGTATGATCTGAACAGCAGGCCTTCATTTTAATTCTAGATCATGCGTTTATCTAGCTCTTCTGTGGGTTAGATTTATCAGCGATTAACAAATCGTTAACCCAATTTTTTCCTCATTCTCCTTCAGATAAAGGTGTTAATCTTGCGATTCAGTATACTTCTGTCAATTCTTAAAACTTAAATACACAAATATATCCACTTGCTTGTAGCAAACCTGATCTCCTCTTGTTTAGCTATTCTTTCGAGTCGTACCATTTCCTCGAGATTCATTGGAATCAGTTTCTGTTGAACGCTATTTTCTCTTGACTTTTTTATACGACAGGCATCGGTTGGTGGTTGGTAGATAATCGAATATGAGTGATTTTGGTATCATTTTAAACTCCGGCTGTGCCATTGAAACCTTGGGAGGAGCAATGGGAACTTTTTCGTAACCGAAGTGTCTCCTCAAGACCTCCTTCAAGACCTGTTGAGTTTTAAACATCTTTAAATTCTCGATCAAGTAGATGACAAAGCTTGTTGGTGCTGAGGTAACCATTCCCTAATCTTTCGATAAATCTTTTATAAAAAAAATCGATAGCGAAGTAGAGCTCATATGAAGTAAATTTTATCTTAGAAGTGTGGCCATACAATTTTGAGTTCAATTTAGTCCCAATAAATTGTCGGCCAAAGGCAGGATTAGGTCATCATTTGAACAATACAGAACAAAACAAGAAACATCTAAATTTTCGTTAAAAAACATCTAAATTCTTGTTTGTATTTTTTAATGCGAATCAATCATTGAATAATTTTATAGGGATTACACTCTGCATCTTTGCCGGGCATACTGGCTCTGGATATCAACATGTTAGATAATAATAAGATTCTCACCGGTGGCAACGACAAAACAGCTGTAATATTCAACAAAGAAACTGAGCAAGTCATAGCAGTTCTGAAAGGGCATACAAAAAAAGTAACAAAAGTCATATATCATTTTCACGAAGACACAGTTATATCAGCGTCTCCAGATACAACTATAAGAGTGTGGAACGTACCTAGGTAAGTACCATTTAAAAATTATTGAATTTTCACTTTAGTCACTCGAACAAATTAAGTAAGCATGGAAATGTTAAATGCTATCTAAATATTAACAAATCGAGGAAAACAAATGTCAAGGACATCTTTATCAATGCCTCATTGCAAATACATACATTAAACGCAAAATTCTGGAAATTTTATTAACGAAGTTGGTTGAAGGTCGATATTATGTATTCTTGTCGTCTTCGATCCATACATACGCTAATGGTGGTTGATCCCACTTTCCACAGTACCGTACGCCCAAAAAAAGATTGAACTAAACAGCAGCTGAAAAATTCGAGTCAACTATTTTATACGGCTGGTCTTCCTTACGTAAATGTCAACCAATTTTTACGTCGTTTTCAAAATAAGCTACTTTCAGCTTATCGGTCAGCATGCCTTTGCATTAGTTTTATCAATCCTACCCACCTTTGGTGGTAATATTGCTTATGAAAAATTATGAGAAATTGATAAGATCTTAAAAATTCAACCAAGGGCTATAAATCCATCCGTTTTTCCCAATGGAAAACTAAAATAATGGGTTGTGAAGAAAAATTCCCTAAAAATATAGATCTCCACTAAAACAAGCTTCAATTTCCTATAACTATAAATATATATCTTTGCATCAGTCTTTACAATTGTCTGATGTACATTTCCATTATTGGTTCTTATACCACTTCCACCTTTCAAAAAAATGTAGTCAAATGATAAAATCATTACAAATATCTAGGTAATGAGCTAAACAGTCTTTGGTTGTTTCGCTAAATCTTGTCATTTGTTCGACAGGGATAGAAATGTTTGTTTGTTTTGAAACAAAATGTTTATCCCTGTCTGTTGACACCGTCCTCATACGATGCGAGTGCTGTGATGCCCATCATGGTGAATATCGCCACTCATTGAATTATAAAATAAGGAGAGGCCCAAGCCCAAAAATTTTGTTCGGAATCCCCCAAATTTACGCAAATTCAGCTAGAAGTAAATCTTACCATGCCCTCGATTTAGCCTCAAACGGCCTCAGATCCGGGATGAGCCGCGCAGTCCAAATTCCCTTCGTGCAATTCACCCAAGACGGCTGCCTATCGTTGAGTGATCGTTGTCGATCTTCGCAGGCAATTGTCTCTTCGTTTCTACGCAAGAAAATGGCGCGGCGCTCCCTAGCAAGGAAGGCTGTAGGCAATGACTCCCACTGTCGCATCAGAGACTGCCGAATATGACGATACAATCCTCAGTGCTCCTCTTCTCTGTACCTGCGCCAGGTACTTTCGGTACGTCTTCTTACTGAGAAGGTACTTCATCGCTGGCTTCGATTCTATTAGTGTCACCAACACTGGCATTAGCTTACCTAGTCTAAGTTACGCTTGTTCGATACCGCGTCCAGCAACTAATGCTGCAACATCATCCGCGTAGCCGATCAAGCGCGACTCATCTGGCAACTCCAATCTCAGTAGTCCGTTTGTAATGGATTTATCGATCCTGAATCGTCACGGCGACGATTGCAGGACGGGTCAGCCTCGCACCGACATCAGGACGTGAAATCCTAGAGGCGTGGCAGCGAAGTGTACCCTAAAGGGTCAACGGTTCAGCCACTCGGAAGTTCACTACGTCGGTGGCTGAGTCGGACTAGCTCAGAGCGGCGAGGTATGTGGACGCGGGTCGGACGCTAGCGAACTTCCACTCCGATTCCACTAGTGAATCAGCCACCGCAAAACCCGATTTTTCGTACGTGACATTTCAAACTATACATTTTACTTTACATAACTTTTTCTTTCACTCTAGTTAAATCACCCGTATCGATCACGCATACGTACCCGAAACATCTCGGTGCCTGAAAACAAGCTATTTTAATGAAACTATCGATAAAAATATTCCCGCGAAAAAAAATCACTTAAAAATTCACAAACAATGGCACCGCGAGCCCGACGAATCATCACCCTTATAACAAAGCACCCATGACCCCTAATGTTCGATAAGCACTCTTGCTTAAAGCTCTGAAAAATTAAGTAAATGTAAATTAATTGTTTGGTTAGTCAGTTGGGTCAAGTCCTCAGCTTAACCCACAAAAATGTTGTGATAATCGCTAAGGTTGTGATCGTCACGAAACTTTCCTGGTGTTTATCTTTCGATAAACACTATGTGACGATCACAGGACCTCTTGGTAATGTCCGTTGCAACCGTCACGAAACGTTCCTGGTGTTTATCTTCCGATAAACACTATTTGACGGTTACAGGACCTCTTGGTAATGTCCGTTGTGACCGTCACGGAGCTTTCCTGGTGTTTATCTTCCGATAAACACTATGTGACGATCACAGGACCTCTTGGTAATGTCCGTTGCAACCGTCACGAAACTTTCCTGGTGTTTATCTTCCGATAAACACTATGTGACGGTTACAGGACCTCTTGGTAATGTCCGTTGTGACCGTCACGGAGCTTTCCTGGTGTTTATCTTCCGATAAACACTATGTGACGATCACAGGACCTGTTAGTAATGTCCGTTGTGACCGTCACGAAACTTTCCTGGTGTTTATCTTTCGATAAACACTATGTGACGATCACAGGACCTGTTAGTAATGTCCGAACAGATCGCCCATTACCTTCTCGCTGTAATGAACGATCCGCTCGTAACCAGAGTCTTGAGCAGACTCCCCTTTTCCAGACACGTCATGAGTTTTCATACAAAAACTGAAGAAAGGAAAAGAAGATTAATAACAACAACAAATAAAAAATAATAATAAAAAAAGATGATGAATTCAACATCTGGCAAAGGGACTTGAGATTGACAAAAGGGTACGAGAAAATGCAAACATTTTAGCAACAATCGATGAAACGTTTACATTTCACACATTAATGCGAACGAGCGGCTTGTGAACCTTCAAAGGTTTACGAAAAACAATGTAGATTGTTTTTGTGTGTACAAACTTGAACGCATGTGCTGTTTGCGTTATCTCAAAGGATACAGCTTAGTGTGTTGATCCTTAACCCATTAGCGAGCAATAAATTGTGCACATGTGGCAAATTTTCCTTTACAACCCTTATTGCGATATGAAGAAAGAAATAACTGTATATTCAACACCTAACAAACACCAGCCCTACATCACGGTATACTTACCAGGTCCCACCAACTTCCCCTGATAGGTATACCGGCAAGTGGAAGAAAAGATCGTGACTGTTTAGTAATTAATTTCACCCTTTTTATTATTTTTTTATTTTATTTCCAAAATTTTATTATTTTACCATAAAAAATACCATACACTTGCAGCAATCAAATCACAATCATTTTTTTCCCCACGTTGATTTTATTCCTTCTTCATGTTGTTTTTGGTTTTTTTTTTTTCTTTTTCTGAACCTCGTGTTTTTTCCGTCCGACAAGCCTCCTTCTGCTCCCTCCTTTTTTTTTCTATTTTCCGTTTTTCCACGTGTGCAATCCTGTTGGAATTGCCACATTTGCGGAGGTAAACTTAATGCACTTGATCTCTCAAGTGTGCAATCTTGCTGGGATTGCCACAGTTGAGAGGTGCATTATATGTAACTCCCAGCCTCAGTGTTTGCCCGGTCATAAGATACCGCGTGGGTCCCAACACCTGGCCAACTCGGCACTTCACGAACTTGTGGTCCAGCGAAACCCGTGACGGAATGGTATGAGGAACGCAAGGCACATGTGATAGCCGAAAACTTACGATCCCAGTTCTTCTGGTTCGGCTGAATACAGGCCCGAATGGCAGCCAAAGGTGTCCGGTACAGACGTTCCGAGGCATTTGCTTGTGGAGAGGAGATGGCGGTGAGTTCTTGCGTGACGCCGTACTTTTCCAATAAGCCTTGGAATTGCCTGGAATTAAACTGAACTCCGTTGTCAAACAGTATGTATGCCGGCACTTCGAAAACATGGAAGACACGCTGCTCAAGGATTGGTGGTGCTATGAACTTCCGTATGGGGTCTACAAGTGGGAATTTGGAGAGCTGATCAAGGACGAAGATGGAACCAATGTGTTCAGAGTTGGAGCGTGTATATGGACCGATAAGATCGATATACAGACGATATCGATATACTTGAACACGCGTTCGGGGGTAGAGAGTTGTCCCATGGGAGGACGAGTGGGATGGTTCGGGGCCTTGTTGCTCTTGCAAATGTCACAAGCACGGACAAACTCCCTGACTTGAAATTACATTTAAGGCCAGTAGAAGTATGGCTTTAATCGCCGAATGGTGCGTCCATAGCCTCCAGACGGATGGTTGTGAGCGCGGGCGATGAGGTCATTGGTCATTTCTGCCGGTACCCATAATTTCCACTCGTCCTGGTCGGACAGTGGGTCTCCATTTGGGTGTTTCATTCGTCTGTACATGAATCCGTCCACCACCTTCAGGTCGGGCAGCTGGGTTTGCTGGGTTTCGATGGCTTGCCTCCTCTCTTTGTAGCTATCCGACTGAAAGTGTGTACTGCCTAGGTCGATTTCAATTATGTCATCTTTCTCCCTCACCAGTTCAGCTCCTTCTGGAGCGAACTTGCGTGTCCGAGAGACAGCGTGTCCGAGAGACAGCGTGTCCGAGACCACATTCTGGGCACCCGTGCGGTGTCGGATGGTGAAGGCGAAACCCTGTAATTTTAGGGCCCATTGGGATAGTCGGACTGGCCCATGAGCCACTTCAGGGGTGTTTGGTCCGTGACGATCTCAAATGGATGGCCCTCTACGTACGCCCGAAACTTCTTCACTGTCATCACTGCTGCCAAGCATTCCTGCTCTGGGACGGTGTAGTTTCGCTGAGCTGAGTTCAGCTTACGGGACATGAAGGCTATGGAGCCTCATCACCGGTTTCAGTGAGTTGGATCAGTACCGCCCCTACTCCATGTTGACTTGCGTTGTAATGGATGGAAAAGGGCTTGTTGAAATGTGCACTGTGAAGCACAGGAGTGGTGGTCAGACTCTTCTTCAGTTCTTAGAAGGCCTTTAAGCTGGACTCAGTCCAGGGGAACTTGTGAACTTTCAGCAACATATCCGTCAGTGGCGATGGAATCGTGGAGTAATTCCGAACGAACCTCCGGTACCCTCCGCACACGCCTAAGAAGCGTCGCAACTGTTAAGTGGTTTTGGTAGCGGGAACTCATCGATGGCTCTGGTTTTCTCCTTCGTGGGAGATATACCGAAATGCCTGAGATACCAAGTTGGTCCTGCCGAGACCTTCCCTCTCATAGGATGGAAAGGCTGGTATAGCCGCGTCCAACGGTCATTGTTCTGTGGTGTCCAGGCATGTTGGAAGGAATGCGATACAGGTGGATGGTCGCTTAATTTCGCGACAGTCCCGAGTAGGGTCGAGCCAAACAACTCCGCCAAACAACTAGGGTCGAGCCAATCCTGTTTGGCAAGGATTCCGACTGATGCGTAAGGACGGACGTCGTGCATGGCCAGTTCTTGTATCAGCGCTTTATGCAGACATTTTCGGGAATGTCGGACCGTCCTCCAATAGTTTCGCAAGCGCAAGGTGCAAAAACACTGGTTCCATCTCTTCGCAAAAAGATTTTCTGCCGTGTCTTAATATAGTCCCGCAGTCGAACGTAGTATGGGTGTCTGTGTGGTGGAATGGTATGTGACTGCTCAGAAATGGGGATCTCTGACGGTGGAGGAGTGAATGCCGGTTTCAGTCTTTGAGTGTGTGGGATATGAAGATTTCGCTCAGACGGGATATGGGCCCGAAACAAATCGGCGGGTCTCCCATCAATCGCGATGTTTTTAATTCGAAGGCCCTCGAGTGCTTCCAGGTGGATTGAGCACTCCGCTGCCAGTTTTTTCGTAGCTTACAATCCTCGCAATCCAGATCATACGTATCCACCTTACCGCAGCGGTCGCAGAAAATCGTTGGTTCCACTGGACAGGTCGACCTGTGGCCAGGTGTACGGCAGTTCCAACAAACTGCGCACTTCCCTGCTCCTACGTGGTATTGCTGTCAGCTGCTGGGGAATAGCAGGGCCAACGATTGGTTCGCTAGAGATTCCCAAGTGGGCGATTAAATCGACGGGTAGTGGTGTTTTCAGGACGCTATAACAAACGAAAAATGTCTCGCTGCTCGTCGAAACGTTCCTTCTTTCTGGCGTGTAGGCGCAGGGCGAGGATGGTGTGTATGTGGACATGTAGAAAACTGTTTCGGAACTCGCTGTCCAAGTTATCCTGAATTAGTATAGTCAGGGTAGGCCCTCTGATGGAATGAGGCTACCCCTGCTTCGGGCAATGGAAGACGAGATATGGAGCGTCCTGCTCCCTGTGTCGGTATTTCGAGGAGGTGCCGTGACTACCGACGAGGATACTCATTGGCTTCTAGTGTCCCCCCGGGTGGCATAATGTCAGCTTGTTGAGCTGATCGCTGTTCTGACAGGACTGGAGCATCAAAGAGATGCGGGGGATCATGAGTGCTCGTTAATCTCGGGTTTCCTTCCAACCGATCGATCCCACCATTTAGATTTTGTAGGAGCCTTAGAATCTGCTACAACTCCGAACTCCCAGAGTTATCGGGGTCCTCAACTGAAGAGGAATTCGCCGGTGTCGGAGTATGTCGTGTCACCCTCTGTTGAAAAGCTGACACGTCGGCGGGATGTACCTTTGTCAACTGCCCTAGAAGACCGGGCCGCCAACTTCGTGATTGGTGGTGAAGTCGGGATAAGGTTGCCTCTTGACCGCAGCTGATACGGTACCTCCTGAGGAATCTCCTGAGCGCCTTGCTGTCCCGGTGGTGCCACAGCTCCGAGGTTTTGGTGTTGGGTGTCGTCCCGCTTGTGGGTCAGCTCCTTTTGAGCAATTTTTGTGGGCATAATGGACAGGCCCTTGAACGTTTCACCCAATCCGTAATGCAGCCTGGGTGAAACTTATGACCACAGGGGGTCAACATTACCGCGTCATCAGCGAGAAACTCACTGCAGCAGACCACGCATTGGGATGAGTCAATCAGTGCGTCGAGTGTGGGGACTATGTCTCACTGCCATCGTGATTGGCAAGGCAATTAAACTACTAAGTGTAAGAATTACTTACTTAAGGAACATATTGAAGTATTCCATCGAGTCGGATTTCCAGTCTGCAAGTGGGGCGCTCAGGAATTCGTCGTAATATGCGTAGTCATCAAGTGTTCCGTGTTTGCCATTACAAAATTTTTCGCGGTTTTTCTCTTTCTCTTCGTTACTTATACTCGACAAGCTCAACAAATAGGCAGACCCGATTATAACAACGACCAAGCGGACGAAACCGCAACACCTCTTGGATTCAGCGCTTCGTAATTTCAGCAATGGTGCGGTGTTACACAGGTCAAATCCTCCCTTATCACGCATAAAAACCGAGAGTTTCCCTGATACAGAAAGGTGAGGGTTGGGTTAGGAATTTTGAGAGTCCATCTAGCGGAGTATGCCCCCCACTAGTGGCATTTCTCATCAAAAGCCTAAGCGTCATTACGGGTATTTCTACCCGGGACAACACGTCGGAGAAATTCTATGGCTTGTCAAACCAATCAAAAAAAAGTTGGAGTGTGAAAGATACTGCTTGCGTGAAACAACTCAGTGGTGTCAAACACAAAGGTGTCACGGCGATTATTGCAGGTCGGGTCGTCCTCGCACCGACATCAGGACATGAACTCCTAGAGGCGTGGCAACGAACTGTACCCTAAAATACCAAAAATTATTACATTACACAAACAACGGCATCGCGAACCCGACGAAATATCACGATATACTTACCTGCGTCCCGTCACCTTACCCTGATAGATATACCAACAAGTGGAAGGAAAGATCGTTGCTGCTTTTTCAGTAATCCATTTCATCCTTTTTATTAATTTCTTTTTTTTTTTGTTCAAAATTTTATTATTTTCATACAAAAAGAAAACCATAAAAATACCATACACTTGCAGCAATCCAACCACAATATTCTTTTTTTTTCACCTTGTTTTTATTCTTTCCTCGTGTTGTTTTTCGTTTTTTTTTCCAAACCTTTTTCAGCCATTTCTGAATTTGGTTTTCATATTTATGCCTATGATTGGACATAACATTGTGAATATTATTATAGGTATGTGAGTTTTATATAGACATGTGTGTAATACCATTAATAGGTATGTGTGTTTCTAGTCTTTCGGAAATTCTGATTCCTTTAGAATTTCGGGTGTCATGTTGCATATGACGTTAACAGCTGATGAGGGAAATAAGATAAGTTTAATGCTTGGGACCCTCATGTATGCAAAATAACCTGCAAAGGATATTTCAGCATCGCAAATCCACCAGATTTTAACATACTTGTTATTCATTGAGTAAATACTGTTGAGTAAATAATTGTTCAACAGTCGTTAAAATTACTATATTTGGATGAAGTTTCATCCAACATTGTCCATAAATTACCGCCTTGTCGTCTTTCTTACGTTGACTGCGAGTATTACTATCTATCATCAGTAATCAAATTTTCCATTGTTTCGCGACATATTGGACACGAATTGGAATGTCTCGTGATAGGCTCCATTGCCGCAGTAATTTCACGTGATCTGGCTTGTAATTTGCGTAAATATACAAAGCCTTCTTATAAATGTATCGTACAATGACATATCCGAAATTTTCTTTCTACTGTTGCGCTATTTACTTGTGTCTAATTAACCCGGAATCCTCTCGGGCATTCTATGTATACCATTATCGAGTTCACGTTCTAAATAACTTGCACTTACATATATGCGTGTTTCCCTTCAAATATGATGCAAATGTTTTTTGTTGTTTTGGCCTTCATTGTTTCTATGTAGAGAATTGCTATTTTGAGAATTACAGTGGCGCGTGAAATTATTCGAACGCGTAACATTGTACGGGCCTTATATCTTTTTCGCCCCAAAATGATTTCATATTAGCTGCTCAACGCCTTCCTGGTGATAATATTGAGCAAGGCGGTCCAGGTGCAAAATTTACATTTTTGCTCTCGGTTTCCGGTACTCCTGCATCCAGTATATCACATCGTTAATTCGCTTGATTTGCTACTTGATTTGTAACCCAAAACTGCAACTTCGGAGATCTGCCTTTTCGACGTCGAGGGTTATTTAGGCACACCAAATCGTCCAGCTGGAATCCGGATAGGTTTGCAATTAAGTCATATTTGGTCTTCATGCAGTCAAAAGTCGACTCGCACCAATCGGTGTATTTGATATAACCGTTGCCTTAATTCACTTGCATACTCCGATGTGGTTTGAGTCTGCTTCGGCACGCCATGAAAAATTATGGAATGCCAAATGTAAATAATCTTGGCCAAATGTTTATTGAGCGTGTCATTGAACCGTTCGACCATTCCATCTGACTGAGGGTAAAGTTGTGTTGTCCGTGTTTTCCGTATTCCTAGCAGCTCACACATTTCGACAAAAACTTGTGACTCGAAGTTTCGGCCCTGATCTGTATGCAGTTCACGGGGTACGCCATAACTACGAACCCACTTTCATACGATCTGCTCCGCTACGTTAGTTGCCCCCTGGATAGGAATTGGGTATAATTCTGGCCATTTACTGAAATAATCAGCCAGAAACAGTGTAAACATATTTCCCCATTCAGTCTCGGCAAAGCGTTCTGCAATATCCACGGCTATTCTCTCGAATGGTACCCCCATGTTATAGGTCTGCTGTTGTCCTCTCGATCTTCGATTTGAGCGTTTAACGGAAGCACATATTGTGGACTTACGACATCAGTCCAGCACGTCGTCTAGAGCGTGGTGTGAGAAGAATCTTTCTCGTATTTTCGTCAGGGTCTTGTTCATACCAAGTACCCTCCCGATGTTCCTTCATGAATCTCCTTAAGTTCTCCTTTGACTCGACTTTCAGGAAGAACAATTTGCATCCTGTATGATATGCTCCGCTGATCCTGATGATCCGCTGCTTCCCATTTCCATTTCAGTATTCCGTCTTCACCCTGAAGGGAGTTATATTGAGCTAAATAGCTTTTTACCACTGTGCCGCGTAGTAGTAGTTCTACTCGGTACGTCCTGTTGTTTCGTTCCATGCCAACAATGATCCAATATCATCATCGGCTAGGTGAGCATCCCGGAGTTCGTGCTGTGTCCAACTCTCGTTGACGTCAATCGTTATTACACGCACATCCACACCTGATTTCTTTTCCTTGGATCGTCTTCAATGCTTACAATGAGCTGGACACGGGCGGCGGGATAAAGCGTCAGAATTTCCATGTCCTCCACCTTTTCTATAGCCGGTTTCGGCGTCATATGACTAGCCTTTCCATCCTCTTGGCTAACCCTTGTCCCACGAATTTGGCTTTTATGTGTTTCCCGACCCCTCAGTTTAAGGGGCCTTTTTTCCAGGCGCTGATTTTAGTCTACGTCTTCTTCTAGCGGCACACGTTGGGCAATAGCTTGGTTTCTTTCGCTGCCTGTAGTCTCGTTGCGGATTCCCTCATTCACTATAATTCTAGCATATAGACTAACCATTCATCCGTGACTTCCTGCTTATGTCCACGGGCTCACATCAGCATTCTTCTGTTGCGATCTATCGGACCCTGACTGTGCTGCGAGCGGTCGTTTTGACGGCTCCGAAATTTAAACAATAGGGGAGTGCGTCCTTTACTGAGCGTTTTTCGGCTAGGCGGACAGCTAATGGCAATTACCTGTCCTATAATGCGCTAATAAACGCTTCCGTTGCTACATTGTCTCGATGATCTGGGATGCATCATAGTGCTAGCTTTCAATTTCCTGGGCTAACTGCTGTAGGGTTTCGCCTGATTTCTGAATCCGATTCCAGAGCTGTAACTGTAGATCTGCTTCAGTTGATCGTCTCCATATCTCCAGACAAGTGCATTCATGATAACGAACAAGTTTGACTGTGACTCAACGGGGATAGTTTGAAGAACCTCAGCAGCTGGACCTCTCAGGGGAAGAATTAATACAGTCGCTCGATTCTGTTCATTCCAGTGATTTGTTTCAGCGGAAGCTTCAAACTGTGTTTTGTTAATGCTCTAAGCCATTTGTCTATCAATTGTTGGTGCTTTTACAGTTTTTGATGAGACATTGGCTGTAGTCACTATTGAGGCCGGTGTACTGGCTATCGTAACTGTTGGAAATTAATACCTAACCCGGTTGGGAAAGTTCTAGACCGCTAAAAACTTCTTTATTTCCTTTTCTTTTCACTCCGTGCCTTATCCTCACGTATACAACAAATGTGAGGGAAAACCCACGCACACGAGGTGTACAGGCGCTGGGCCTTACCTGCGCCCTTCTCTCTAATATTTTCTTCCCCGTTCCCTTTTACTCTGCACCTATCAGAGTAAAAAATAACTGTTCCCGATTCTTGTAGATATCTGAAAGAAAACAAGCAGCCTCTCCTTCTACAATAATGTTTATTTTTCGTATATACGCGTATTTCGGGAGCGACTTACTCCCGTCTTCTACAAAATAAACATTATTGTTGAAGGAGAGGCTGCTTGTTACCTATCAGAGTGTTCCATTCCTGAGAACCGCACCATCTGGTTTTTCCCTGGCCGGCAACGTCTTGCTAGAGCGAGTCAGTCTTCTGCGAGATGTTTCGCTGTGTTTTTCGTCAAAATAAGTGCTATTCCTACCACCCTTTTGTCTAGTGCTTGATATGACTGGAAATACACTGCCTAATATAAAAAACCGCCAAGCTTGCGTACGTTGGACTTCTAACATTTTCACGATGCAGTAAGTTTTGTTCTTGATCTAACGTTGGCTCAGGCCTCTACCGCTGATATCACCGCTACTACGCTCAAACCCGCCGTCACTACCACCTTTCTGTCTAATTCATTGATTCAAATTTCTCCTCTCACCATCTTTCTAAATCTGAATCTTCATTCCTCATAATCTCTTTAATGTTCTCGATTTATTTAATTGTTTACTTATTATGTAATCAATCATTAGTGACTGTTCAAAATAAAGTAAAGGTAAAATACAACTTGTGTTCTTTTCAGTTACTTAAACATTCTAATCAGCCGGCAAAATTCTTAATTAATCAACATTAACCTTTGTTTGCTTTAAGACTTCTTTTATCCTTTCTGTTTCTTGCCGCATTGTTTCGACTTTGGTTATCATTTCTTCCACTTTGTCCATCCTTTCTTCAAAAACTTTAATTTAAAGATTCAGCTTTTTGCTTAGGTAATCTAAAGCTGCTCTTAAGTCAGCTGATTGTCAGCCGAGCTTCTGGTTTATGTTGGTGGATTGCAGGTCGAGCTTCTGATTTAATTCGATTGATTGCTTTTGTATTAATATCAACACCCGAATCAGTCCTTTCGCAAACAAAATTTGTTCCTCCTCCTCTCCAGTGCAACTTTCCGCATCGAAAACACACGACTCTGAATCCATACCTTTTGCTTTGAGTGCTTTGTTCACCAGGGTGATTAATCTCGCCATGGAACCTTCGATGGAAATGTTCCGCTTTTCAAATTCGTCTTTCGATTGCTGGAATGGTTGCAACCAAAGTTGGTTTTCCACGGGATTCTATTCACGAGTTGACTTTAATGGAAAAGTTCCCAAAAATCTCCACAAAAGTTCACGATTTTTTTTTTAAAGTTCCACTGTCTGCAAGTTCACTGTAAATTTTTTTTAAAAGTATTCGATTGTGTTCACTGAACTTTTGCAAAATTATCCTCACTTGTGGAACCAGTGTTGCGCTTTCCAGATGCGTGGCGCTTAACTTCCTAAACTCTGAACTTCTTGCAAGTGAAACCAAACTTTTTTAAGTTAATTAAAATTTTCTTTTAATTTTATTAGAAAACACTAATTCAACTAACACTTCAATAAATTGTCAATCACTTCTAACCAACTTTTTAGATTGGTCATTCACTTCAGAACTCGACTTAAATCGATCACTATTACTTGCGTACAATCAAATTTCTCTTTTGCAGTATTTAATCAGTCGCTTTCGTCGACGCTTACTGTTGTTTACCACTTCTTAATCGTTAATCACCATCTCCGCCTTCTTTAGTCGCTTATATACTTGCATCTATCCAATCTCATTTGCATTTACATTCTTGTTATTACTAATTCAAATGCATTTACAGAATTGCTGTATCCCCTTCGGGAATGATCAACGGATATGTTTTTGTTTTGATCGTCATTGTTTATTTTGCTATTTTGGCAACTACAGTGGTGCGTGAAATTATTTGAACGTGTTTACAATTCAAATACAATTCAACTATCGATATCGTCTCTGAGCTGCTGCGATGAGGCCCACTTGGCTGACCTAGAACATCGTGAGCTTCAACCCGATGTTGATTGTGTCGCGTTTCCTCTTGCAAAGTTTCGATGAAACTGCTGGTTTCTGAAGCTTCAATACATAAGTACTCATTCTGTTCTGTTCAAGTCGTTCTTGTACGTGATCTGTGAAATTTTTTCCGGTATTTTCATAAACTTCTTCATGTTCTGAATCAAAATTCGAAGCTGGGAGAATGGATATAAACTGCGGGAGCCAATCTTCACCTTCACTGTCAGATAATTCAATTGAATCAGAACCATCTCTATCATCGAACATCGCTTTGAAGAAGAAGAACATTGCTTGCCTCTTTCTTTGCCTGCCTTTGTCTGCCTCCCTTGTCCCACGAATTTGGCTTTTATGTGTTTCCCGACCCCTCAGTTTAAGGGGCCTTTTTTCCAGGCGCTGATTTTAGTCTACGTCTTCTTCTAGCGGCACACGTTGGGCAATAGCTTGGTTTCTTTCGCTGCCTGTAGTCTCGTTGCGGATTCCCTCATTCACTATAATTCTAGCATATAGACTAACCATTCATCCGTGACTTCCTGCTTATGTCCACGGGCTCACATCAGCATTCTTCTGTTGCGATCTATCGGACCCTGACTGTGCTGCGAGCGGTCGTTTTGACGGCTCCGAAATTTAAACAATAGGGGAGTGCGTCCTTTACTGAGCGTTTTTCGGCTAGGCGGACAGCTAATGGCAATTACCTGTCCTATAATGCGCTAATAAACGCTTCCGTTGCTACATTGTCTCGATGATCTGGGATGCATCATAGTGCTAGCTTTCAATTTCCTGGGCTAACTGCTGTAGGGTTTCGCCTGATTTCTGAATCCGATTCCAGAGCTGTAACTGTAGATCTGCTTCAGTTGATCGTCTCCATATCTCCAGACAAGTGCATTCATGATAACGAACAAGTTTGACTGTGACTCAACGGGGATAGTTTGAAGAACCTCAGCAGCTGGACCTCTCAGGGGAAGAATTAATACAGTCGCTCGATTCTGTTCATTCCAGTGATTTGTTTCAGCGGAAGCTTCAAACTGTGTTTTGTTAATGCTCTAAGCCATTTGTCTATCAATTGTTGGTGCTTTTACAGTTTTTGATGAGACATTGGCTGTAGTCACTATTGAGGCCGGTGTACTGGCTATCGTAACTGTTGGAAATTAATACCTAACCCGATTGGGAAAGTTCTAGACCGCTAAAAACTTCTTTATTTCCTTTTCTTTTCACTCCGTGCCTTATCCTCACGTATACAACAAATGTGAGGGAAAACCCACGCACACGAGGTGTACAGGCGCTGGGCCTTACCTGCGCCCTTCTCTCTAATATTTTCTTCCCCGTTCCCTTTTACTCTGCACCTATCAGAGTAAAAAATAACTGTTCCCGATTCTTGTAGATATCTGAAAGAAAACAAGCAGCCTCTCCTTCTACAATAATGTTTATTTTTCGTATATACGCGTATTTCGGGAGCGACTTACTCCCGTCTTCTACAAAATAAACATTATTGTTGAAGGAGAGGCTGCTTGTTACCTATCAGAGTGTTCCATTCCTGAGAACCGCACCATCTGGTTTTTCCCTGGCCGGCAACGTCTTGCTAGAGCGAGTCAGTCTTCTGCGAGATGTTTCGCTGTGTTTTTCGTCAAAATAAGTGCTATTCCTACCACCCTTTTGTCTAGTGCTTGATATGACTGGAAATACACTGCCTAATATAAAAAACCGCCAAGCTTGCGTACGTTGGACTTCTAACATTTTCACGATGCAGTAAGTTTTGTTCTTGATCTAACGTTGGCTCAGGCCTCTACCGCTGATATCACCGCTACTACGCTCAAACCCGCCGTCACTACCACCTTTCTGTCTAATTCATTGATTCAAACTTCTCCTCTCACCATCTTTCTAAATCTGAATCTTCATTCCTCATAATCTCTTTAATGTTCTCGATTTATTTAATTGTTTACTTATTATGTAATCAATCATTAGTGACTGTTCAAAATAAAGTAAAGGTAAAATACAACTTGTGTTCTTTTCAGTTACTTAAACATTCTAATCAGCCGGCAAAATTCTTAATTAATCAACATTAACCTTTGTTTGCTTTAAGACTTCTTTTATCCTTTCTGTTTCTTGCCGCATTGTTTCGACTTTGGTTATCATTTCTTCCACTTTGTCCATCCTTTCTTCAAAAACTTTAATTTAAAGATTCAGCTTTTTGCTTAGGTAATCTAAAGCTGCTCTTAAGTCAGCTGATTGTCAGCCGAGCTTCTGGTTTATGTTGGTGGATTGCAGGTCGAGCTTCTGATTTAATTCGATTGATTGCTTTTGTATTAATATCAACACCCGAATCAGTCCTTTCGCAAACAAAATTTGTTCCTCCTCCTCTCCAGTGCAACTTTCCGCATCGAAAACACACGACTCTGAATCCATACCTTTTGCTTTGAGTGCTTTGTTCACCAGGGTGATTAATCTCGCCATGGAACCTTCGATGGAAATGTTCCGCTTTTCAAATTCGTCTTTCGATTGCTGGAATGGTTGCAACCAAAGTTGGTTTTCCACGGGATTCTATTCACGAGTTGACTTTAATGGAAAAGTTCCCAAAAATCTCCACAAAAGTTCACGATTTTTTTTTTAAAGTTCCACTGTCTGCAAGTTCACTGTAAATTTTTTTTAAAAGTATTCGATTGTGTTCACTGAACTTTTGCAAAATTATCCTCACTTGTGGAACCAGTGTTGCGCTTTCCAGATGCGTGGCGCTTAACTTCCTAAACTCTGAACTTCTTGCAAGTGAAACCAAACTTTTTTAAGTTAATTAAAATTTTCTTTTAATTTTATTAGAAAACACTAATTCAACTAACACTTCAATAAATTGTCAATCACTTCTAACCAACTTTTTAGATTGGTCATTCACTTCAGAACTCGACTTAAATCGATCACTATTACTTGCGTACAATCAAATTTCTCTTTTGCAGTATTTAATCAGTCGCTTTCGTCGACGCTTACTGTTGTTTACCACTTCTTAATCGTTAATCACCATCTCCGCCTTCTTTAGTCGCTTATATACTTGCATCTATCCAATCTCATTTGCATTTACATTCTTGTTATTACTAATTCAAATGCATTTACAGAATTGCTGTATCCCCTTCGGGAATGATCAACGGATATGTTTTTGTTTTGATCGTCATTGTTTATTTTGCTATTTTGGCAACTACAGTGGTGCGTGAAATTATTTGAACGTGTTTACAATTCAAATACAATTCAACTATCGATATCGTCTCTGAGCTGCTGCGATGAGGCCCACTTGGCTGACCTAGAACATCGTGAGCTTCAACCCGATGTTGATTGTGTCGCGTTTCCTCTTGCAAAGTTTCGATGAAACTGCTGGTTTCTGAAGCTTCAATACATAAGTACTCATTCTGTTCTGTTCAAGTCGTTCTTGTACGTGATCTGTGAAATTTTTTCCGGTATTTTCATAAACTTCTTCATGTTCTGAATCAAAATTCGAAGCTGGGAGAATGGATATAAACTGCGGGAGCCAATCTTCACCTTCACTGTCAGATAATTCAATTGAATCAGAACTATCTCTATCATCGAACATCGCTTTGAAGAAGAAGAACATTGCTTGCCTCTTTCTTTACTACACTCATCCTGTACAGTAAATTATTGTTTTATTTTATTTCTTTATTTTTAATTGTTAATTATATCAAAATTGCATAGTAATATTTTTCAAATATTTAAAATATTATGTATCTATAAGAAAAAAAATACATCGAAGCTGACACCGCCAAAATGCATATGAGATCGTAAGAGAAAAAAAACAGACGGGGAACGACGGAATTTAGTTCCGAAAACAAACAAACAACATTAATATGTTTAAACGCTTTGATGTTAATTGATATAAAAATATAGATTCAACAATTTATTTGATTCTCGGATCCGGTGGCAGTCTGTGGTAAATTAAATTCATGCTAAAAAAAAGAAAAACTATTTCATGCTTGACGGTTCTATTGCTAATAGTTGCCTTCAAACATACGTTACCATCAACATAAATATTTATTTTATACATTTCGTTTTTTGTGAGTTGTCTAGCATAAATTAAATTTAGCAGGAAGAAAATATTTTACACAAAAGGGCTCTGTTGCTAATAGTTGTCTTCAAACATACATTGTGTTAGAATGGGATGGTCTCATGTTTATTGTTATAGTACCATCCATAGGAAAGCATTTTCGTTGAGATGCCATCTGGGAAATGGAGATTATGGGATTAGTTTTATGGGGGTATAAGGGGAGTTTGACTTTGTTGAAAAAAGCTTCTTTCAGTGTCATCTTCGAAGTTCTACTCAATTACAGTGTTAAGTCTAGACATACATAATTACAAGCAATAGAATAAGCAAACTAGGTTTTAAGTCTTAAACTTAATATAATCATAAGCAGTAAACATGAAAAAAAAATAATGAACAAAATAGGTGCATGAGCATGTAAGTGTGAAAATTCCATTGTAAGCCGCTGTCGGCACCGCAAAAACGAAAGGGCTTTATTACGTTCAAAGGGAAAATATCTAAAAATTAACATATTGGAAATTTTATGATAGTGCTTTCATTAATTTCATTTATGTTAGCGCACCAGGAAATAAGTTATTTATTTATTGCTCTAAGGATTAGTTAGTTTTATTTAGGCCAAAAGGAGTTAAACTAGCATTTGGAAGGACGAAATTTCTTTTCCTTTACTTTTGTTTTGGATTTGCTTTTTAATTTTCACACTTTAAACTACCAGCCTACACAGCTGAAATTCACGCATTGCTGCTTTCTGATCTTTAGCATCTTTTCTTTATCTCTTTTAAATTTAGTTTTAGTTATCAAAAAATTTTAAATGTTTTGAATGATTTTTTTCGAAGATTCGGAAATTTCAATTAAATTTATTCTGAATTTTTTTAAGGAGCAAAGAAAAGCTTAATTTTTTTCTAGGCTACAAAAATTGTTATTAATTTTCATTGTTCGTAACAGTTGATTAGTTATTAATCGAATCCATACTTCCTTTTTCTTTCGGTCTGGTTCTTTTGTGCCTGTCTCAATGTACTAAACGTTAACTCTCTTTGATTGAGAAAACGTACGCTATCGTTATCGAAATCCTACGTTCGCTCCTACGTAATCGACAGAAGCGAAGAAAAAATCAAGGCACTATTAGTGCAACACCGGAAAGTCGACAATGTCAGAATTCTTTTAATTAGTGACTTTCTACACGATTGTTTTTGAAAAAAAAAACAAGGAAAATTACAGAAGTGAATTGTATAATTCATTTGTAGTGGATAATACGAATTGTATAATGCATTTTTGTAATTTTCTAACAGTTCAAATACTAATTGTATAATTTTAAACCGTTAAATTTTTAAATAAGCAAAAAATTTGAAATTAGTACGAAGCTACACCTCCACGACCTTGTTATAGAAATTGTATGGTGTTTACTCATTTGAATAATTAAAACAAATTCAAATAACAACGGTAGTTATCATATTATTTCAATTTAAAGTTTTGACATTCTTATTGGTAAACTCGGTATTACAATAAATAAATTTATGTAGTTAACGTATATGAAATTCTTATTAATTACAGATGCCAAACACAATTAATCCTAAGATGTCATAGTGAACCTATAACTGGATTATCCTTACACCCAACGGGAGACTACATTCTTTCGACATCTATAGATAAGCACTGGGCTTTTTCAGACATTAGAAACGGCTTAATTCTTACCAAGGTCTTACTAATCACATTGTTCTATCATATTCAACAAATTTACTTCGTTTTTAGGTAATGGATACAACTGAAACTGGATTAACAACAGCTAAATTTCATCCTGATGGTCTCATATTTGGAACAGGGACAGATGACTCACAAGTTAAAATCTGGGATTTGAAAGAGCAAAGCAATGTAGCTAATTTTCCAGGTCATGTGGGACCCATAACAGCTTTATCCTTCTCCGAAAACGGATATTACTTAGCAACTGCTGCGAGTGATGCTTGTGTGAAATTGTGGGATTTACGTAAATTAAAGAATTTCAAGACCATTCCACTGGAAGAAAATTATCAAATTTCAGATTTATGTTTTGATGAAAGTGGTTCTTACTTGGCCGTATCAGGAAGTGATGTCAGGTGATTGTTTTCGTATTTTTTCCGAATTAAATTTTATTCTTTTTTTCTTATATTTTAGAATTTATTTGTGCAAGCAATGGATTGAACTTAAGATGTTTAACGACCACACCGCATTAGCTACCGGAGTTCGCTTTGGAAAACACGCACGCTTTGCTGCATCTTGTAGCATGGATCGTACTTTAAAATTGTATGGAATAGATTAGATTATCGATCGCATATTTTTTTATCACAGTAGTGTTCAGCCATAATAAACATATAAAAATTAATAGAATTAGCCCTAAATGTTTGCTTATTGTTTGGCATCACGTCTGCAATTCGAGGAATAAGCTTATCGTGAGGTTTTTTTGGACAGCAATTTTAAGCCTATAAAAATGAATTAGGAAAAATTTGATGAAAACAACTTTGTTGCATAAATAAATTTTAATTTCTCATCTGCTGAAAAATTAAGGCATGCAAAGTGTAATTATAAAGATGTTTGTTTATAAAATCTTTATAATGATATTGAAGTATTAAAAAGTTTGGAGCCCTTTTGGCTAGATGTGCCAAACGGTTTCATAACGTCGAGAACACTTGTTTTCCCTCATGTTTCAAGTTATTGTTCGCAGCGATCCAACTGTTCTGATCTTTCAATAAAATTTGAATAAGTATAAAAATTACTAATTGATTAAATATATAATCTATAAATTTTAACTCTGAATATTAATTATCTGAATATTTAAATTTTCTTGGAACGCCGTGAAGGCTTATAGAATGTCGTACTGATTTAATCATGTTCAGACTGCAAATTTTGGGAATCGATCTATAATAGCAAATATTGGTTTGCCATTAATTGTGTAGACATCCTCATATATTTTATCTAATGGCAGTTTTGAATGTTACTATCATATTTCTGAATTTGGCAAGTTTCGCAGTTGTCAATAAATTTCGTTGTTTCCTCTTTTAAGTAAGGGAAATAATGATGTCTTTTACGGTGTTGGAAAGTTTTAGTTATACCTCGATTGTTACTATTTTGATGACATTCGTTGACTTATTTGTGTTGATCATCTGCTTCAGTTAAATCTGTGATCGGCTCAGTGCATCGAATATGCGTGGTTAAGAATGAAACTTTCAATCGACAGATTGAATTATTTCAAAACTTCATCGGATGTATATATCGCGCAGAGTTGGTTAGGTGCTAAGATTTTTTTTGAATAACTAGGACATTATTTTGATTGAATGTCTGCATATGGATTTGTAGTCCGTATTTTGAATTTGCGTCCGAATAAGTATGGCTTAAAATATTTGACAGCCCATTCGATCGCTAAAAACTCTTCTCCATTGTTGAGCAATTGATTCCAGAGTACGTCAGAGTTCTGCTGGCGGAACAGTAAGGCTTATCACTACTAAATTGAGCCTTGGGATAAAGTAGCGCCAATTGCAAAGTTGCTATGGGCAGTGGTCAGAATGAACGGTTTGCTGGAGTCGGGTAGTTGCTAAATTGGATCGTTCATGAGAAGATACTTACAGAGTTCGAACGTTCCAATGCACCTCCGTTAGCTGGACGATCCTGCCTTTTTTGAATACTTGTTTAAGGGTTTAGTTAGTTATGCAAATTCCCTTATAAACTTTCGATAGCAACCAAAGAAGACCAAGACATTTAATATTTCTTTTGTGTCTTAGGGATTGGTAAGACCTTAATTGCTTGTACTTTATCGGGGTTAGACTTTACTCTATTGGGTGTGACGAAATGGCCGATATAAAAACGCTTTTTCCTTTTAAAGGAATTCCGGTTTGTCCAGCTGTCCAAATTCTATCTCAAATTTTCATTCTGCTCTTGGACTGGAGTTGAAAAGACAAAAAAGTCATCAACGTGTAAATCAAGCCAATTTTTCGTGGAAGATCTTAAAGCACGTTGTCCGTGACTCGGGAACATTGATGGTGTTTTATTGAGTCCGAAGGGCATCCTAGCATTCACAGTGAGACCTGTCTTAGATATCCTTAGGATCCATCTCAGTCTAATGGAAAGCTGTTGTGAGGTCTAGCGTCAAGAATTAAAGGCCCTTTCCTAGTATTTACAGGATATGCAGAAGGTTACGGTCAGTTATCGTTAACTTTACGATACTCGACAACTAATTTCCACTTTTGTTTGCCGCATCGTTCTTCTTAGGAACTATACAGACCGGTGAATTTTTTGAGGAATAGCTTGGCTGAATAAAGGGGCGTCATCTGCTGTTATAATGCGTAGTTTAACTTTGTTCAGGAACCTTAACTTTTGACTCTCAGGAAAGAATATGCCATCATATTTTTTGCACAACTCTGCAAACAATTAGCTCTCTACTTTATTTAATTAGGCATGCGGATTAATTTGAAAATTTCTTGAGAAAAAAGGTCATTAGTATATTCAATACGGTAGATTTTAAAATTATTTATTCCAATTAATTTGGGAAGTTCCGAGACTTTAAAAGTGTGATATAGAAAAAGAAGTTTTTCATCGTTTGATGTGTTAGTACTGGCTTTGAAACTGTACCAGTCTTTGGCTCGAAAACCCCGTCTTCAATTCGAAGATTAGGTGTATCTTCTGTAGTGTCTACGAGTGTGTAAATATCGCCATTGCGAACGTCGGTAGGGAATTCAGCTATAAATTTCGACAAAAATTGTATCAGGTTTGAAATTTGAACGATTCGAGACATTATTTATGAACAATATCTTGTTTGCTTAATCAACTTTTGCTTCTTATTTCGATAGTGTCAAGTCCCAGTAATCTATCAAAATATTGGTGAAATTTCAACATTAAAAACTTTATTTCGCCTGGTTATTTGAACTCTACGTAAATCGGGATTGCCACTTGTTTCTTTAATACGTGTTTATTTATTACAATGTTGATAAAAACAGGTTGAACTTTTTATGTTAAGATTTACCATTTCGGAATTGATAAAAAGAATTGAGGCACCTGCAAATATTAAATTGGGGATTAATATGTTTGTATTCTATTGGCTGCGTGCATCTTTGGAATATTTTCCTCATCGATTTCGCTAAATTTGTGTTCCCGTACTAAGCTAGGACTCTCTCCGTGAATTTCTTGTCACTGTTAATAGTATTGGCGCCTTCATAATAATAAATATTATCAAACTCCCGTCTGAAGTCTCCTCCGGGGCCGGTCGAAAGAATAGAACATTGATTGTATTTGTTTCATTTACTCGACGTTATGTAGTTCTGTCGAGGTAAAGCGTCCATGATGTCACAAGAAATCATTATTTGAAAGGTAAGGCTGTTGAGTCTGACTGACTTGGTGTCCGTGGGTTCGGGTCTAAGTAATGCCGGTCGATTAAATTGCTGCCCAATTGATTGAATGTTAAGATAAAGGCTCTTGTTAAGAATGTTAAGACCGTTCTTAAAAGCTAGTATTCTTTGGGGAGTGCCGCCCCCACGTACCCGAGGAAATTGAGGACATCACGGAATATGACCCTGAACCAATTGTGGACTACGATTCGACTGATTAACCAAAAATTGATGCTTTGGGCTGGTGGATATGATGTTTTGGACCTAGTTGCGTCGCACGGTAGCACCCAGGTGACACTCGAGTGTGAACGGCTCCAATCTAACGATCATACCGTCTCCGTCCCGGTAAAACCTTGGCAGGCCTCGGAGTACGTTCCAAGCTCGCACGATTGAGTTGGTGGTGTAGGTTCGGTTGAGACGAACTCCCGATTAGCGCCGGTCTGGCCCTGAGCACCTGTCCCCATAAGGGCTGGTGCCAACCCTCGCATGGCCTCCCTGCTTAGCAAAGATAACCATGGGACCAATAAGGCGACTACACATACGAGTGGAGATAGCGGCTCTGAGGGGGGACCCATAAGAAATGATAACAAACAAATTATACACAAAAGAAAATATGTCAGAACAGAAACATTCGAAAACGGATGGACGAAAAGTAGGAAATCTGGTACAACCAGAGATTTTAACAGCATTTGGGCGCAGCAAGAAAACCATGCGCACACCAGAGCGACCAAAACAAGAAGAACAGAGCCTCTTGCAACCTGGAAGAGACGAACACACGGTGGAGAAATGCGAAACGGTTGAGAAACCTATGATTGTTGCCATCACCACCGAAGCAACTGAAGCACGGGACACAAATAAAGAAATCCCTGCACGTCAGACACGGAGCACTTCGATGATCATGGATCGTGCAGAGGAAGAGCGGCTATACCGTAAAGCAGAAAGGGTTATTAAACGCATCACTGCCACATGCAACGCACAAACGAACCTTAGCAAAGAGGTTAAAAACGGAGTTCTGGAGTTGGAAGACCTACTAACCCGAATAGGTCATTATAGACGCAGGTGGCTAAAGGCAGAGGAAGAGCAACAGGCTAATACATTCGACAGGCCAGTAGCCGTCCCGATTTCTACTGCCACCAAAAGGTTGGCCTGCAGTCCAATCAAAGGGGATCGGGATAAACGGAGGAAGGACGAGGACAGGACGCCGAACGATCAAATCGCGATTGAGGAGGGTTTTCAGACGGCACTATCCAAAGCTGCCAAAAAGGCAGCTAAAAAAGCGGCCCTGAAGTCCAAAATCGATAAACATCCACAGGAACGGAAATGCAGTGAATCATCGCAGATAACCCAGGAAACTAAAATTAAGAAGCGTCGAAAACCCATTGGGCAGGCATTGCTGGTTAAACCCACCGACGGTAGATCCTATGCGGATGTTCTGCGAGAAATCGAGGGAGCGGTAAAACCCGAAGACATACAAACTGCAATAAAAGCTGTACGGCCAACTCGCTCGGGGGATTTACTTGTTGAGTTCGGATCAGATGCAAACAATAAAGACGCGTTCCGTGACGCAGTCAAAAGAGTCCTTGGAGAGAAGGCAACTGTAGTCTCACTCGAGCCTAAGGCCACACTGGAAATTAGAGACATTGACTGCGTTACGGATCTGCCCGAAATAGAAGACGCCTTAAAACGCGACTTCCCCGTACTAGGCGAGACGAAAGTCAGGCTGGCCAAACCGAACAACAGGGGTCAACGCATGGCCATAATCGACCTCACAGAGAGGGAAGCAGAACAGCTTCTGAAGCGGGGCAAAATAAGAATAGGGTGGGTTATTTGTCGGATACGGCAAAGGGCCATTCCCCTTCCGTATTTCAAGTGCCTCGGATACGGTCATACCGCACAGACATGTAATGGAACTGACCGAAGCTCCACGTGCTACAATTGCGGTAAGACAGGGCATAAAAAGAAGGAATGCACAGACGAGTCACACTGTGTTCTTTGCCAGGAGTATAACCCGAGACCAGATGATTTGAAACATATCCCAGGCACAGGGAAGTGTCGGAAGCCAAGAAGCCCTAACCAAGGCAAAAGCGCTTCTGCAATGATTCGTATACTCCAAATCAAAGTATCCAAATCGAAGTATCATCGCCCAAGACCTACTGGAACAGTTCGCGAGAGACAGGCAAGCTGACTTACTACTGCTGAGCGAGCAACATCACACCAGAAACTCATCAACATGGTATCCTGACGAATCCGGTACAGCCGCCATCTTGGTTCGGAACAGTGCACACCTACAGGTGCAGGATCGGGGGCGAGGAGATGGTTTTGTTTGGGTTCGGTGTTCGGGAACTACACTCTTCAGTGTATATCTAACTCCGAACGAATCTTTGTCGTCCTTTCAACTTAAGCTCAATGCTTTGGAGGACGCTGTTTCGAGTATTGAGGGCCATGTGCTCGTCGGAGGGGACTTCAATGCAAAGGGAATCGAGTGGGGCATGCCCCAGTCAGACGCTCGGAGCGAACGGATCGTGGAAATGGCAGCACGAACTGGGCTCGTCGTATTGAACACAGGCCACACCCCAACTTTCCGTCGATGGGGTTGCGTCGGCACCATACCTGATGTGACATTCGCCTCGGAGTGCCTAGCACAATCAGTTAAAAATTTGAGAGTGCTAGAGGATTACTCGGCCAGTGATCACCAGTACATAGCTCTGGAGATCCATCACGATGCTTCCCGAAGACCACGCGCTTGTTCTTCTGCGCTCCGGTGGAATACTGAGAAAGCGGATATTGAGAAGTTTGTTGAAGTGCTTATGGCGCGATCATCGCTGTCGGAAGCAACGCTAGAGGACGGAGAACCCGCGGCAAGAGATGTTGTTAACTCAACTATGAGAATCATTACATCCGCCTGCAGGTCTTCAATGCCCCAACGAAACCCCGGCACAGCAAGCCTCCAGTATACTGGTGGTCACCTGAAATTGCCGAAAAACGAAGGGAGTGTCACAAACTACGACGCAGGACACAGCGAGCTCGAACCCGGGAAGAGGCATGTATCCAATTAGCTGCTTACAAGTCATCTAGAAAATGCCTCCGTAGACTTATCAACAGCAGCAAGGCCAACCGCTGGCAAAACCTGGTGGACGACGTGAACAGAGACCCATGGGGCCTGGGCTACAAAATAGTAATGCGGAAGCTCGGTGTCCAAAGGTCACCTCACTCATACGAGGCAGAAAAGATGGACGAAATCGTGCGGACTCTCTTCCCCATCCATCCCGCCATCGTTGAAGCCGTTCACTATGAAACACCAATGGAAATTCCATTTTTCACGAAGATGGAATTGGAGAAAGCAGTCTTGTCTATGAAGGCCAGAAAGGCTCCAGGACCAGATGGGATTCCAGCAGAGGTGCTACAAATGGTCTTCCACTTTTCGCCTGACCTGCTCCTCCGCATGTTCAACGCATGCCTGCGCGAAGGGCTGTTCCCGGAGTGCTGGAAGATGGCGAGACTTGTGCTCATTACGAAGGGAAAAGTGGATCCCGAGTCGCTAGCTGCATACCGCCCACTGTGTATGCTTGACACGGTCGGAAAAGTTTTTGAAAAACTTATCAGGGGAAGACTCGCTGACGTGATTCGTATTGCCGGGGATCTATTTCCACGGCAGTATGGCTTCAGAGCAGGCCGCTCCACCATCGATGCAATTGGAGAAGTAGTGAGCGCGGTCCAACGTGCGGAGTCTCACAGTATTTCCACACGACGGGTCGTCCTGCTGGTGACTCTGGATGTCCGAAATGCATTTAACAGCGCTGATATTCTAACGGATATTCTCGAAGCGCTAGAAAATCGTTTTCAAGTACCAGTGTACCTGATGCGGATTCTCAGGAACTATTTGAAGGACCGCAGCCTACTTTACGACTCGAAGGAGGGTAGGCGAAGTACAAATCTTACTTCAGGTGTCGCTCAGGGCTCTATCCTTGGCCCGGACCTGTGGAACATCTCCTACGATGGACTCCTGCAGCTTGAACTGCCAGATGAGTCACGTTTGATCGGCTATGCGGACGATGTCGCGGCGCTGGTCGCTGGACGCACAGTAGACCATGCGCAACTCAGACTCAATACGTTAATGCGGAGGGTAATGGACTGGATGACCGCTCACGGATTAAAGCTGGCACTGGAAAAAACCTAAGTTGTCATCCTAACGAAGAAGAGAATCCCCAGAGTACGGCCTATCAGTATAGGGGACGAGCTGGTCGAATCGAAATCAGCCGTAAAGTACCTGGGCGTCCTGATAGATTCGAAGATGAGTTTTTCCAAACAAATCAAGGCAGTAGCTGACAAAGCTGCAGCGCGTGTGACGGCACTCACCGGAGACGGCTCCTAATGAGCGTTGTGCAGTCGCTTCTACTCTACGGATCAGAACTGTGGGGCGACGCTCTCAGCAAGGAGTTACACCGGAAGCGGTTGGCACAGGTGCAGAGACAAGGAGCATTGCGAATCGCATGCGCATACCGAACGGTCTCCGGGGCGGCAGTGCTGGTAATCGCAGGGGTGATACCCATCACCCTCCTTGCGAGAGAGCGCAGAAGTATTTACCTGCGCAGAGGCGAAGATCGAAGAGAAGAGATCACCAAGGAAGAGAGACGTCGCTCTCTCAGCGATTGGCAACAGTCCTGGGAGCAAGAAACAAGGGGAAGGTGGACTGCACGTCTGATCCCTGACCTGAGGCCGTGGTACAGTCGAGTGCATGGTGAGACCGATTTCTACTTGACCCAGCTCTTAAGCGGGCACGGTTGTTTTCGGTCCTACCTGTACAAAATTGACAAAACACGGTCTCCTAACTGTGTGTTTTGTGCAGGAGAGTTGGATGACGCCTGTCACACATTCTTCTACTGCAAAAGGTGGAGCCAGCAGCGAGGGGTCCTACTCAGCGAAATCGGAGAGCTCTGTCCGGAAACTATCGTCGGAGTAATGCTGGAAACAGTTGACAATTGGCATCGCGTGGTGCAATATGCTCGGGCAGTGCTTACATTAAAAAAAGCTTTATTGGAGCGCTTGGAGGCATCGGGGATGAATGGATCTCTTTTGTAGCACTTCCTTACTCTCCTGTCCTTCCCGTTAGAGAAGAGATACCCATAATGCGAAGGCGCCTCTAGGCGTAGGAACACGAGGCCTAGCCCGAAGTAATGTGTCAAACGGTTCCAGGGAGGTGTTTAGTGGGTAGTCCAAATACATTTTGCGTCTGGGAGTCCCACACTGAGGGCGTAAACAGCCTTCACCTCCCTACCACAAAAAAAAAAAGATAAAGGCTCGAAGAGAGCATTTGTTGAGTGGTTATGTGTGTTATGGTGCACGAAAAACTGGTTGGTATGCCAAAATAGAGTTTGATTGAATTTAAACTGTTTTTTTTTTGTTTGGGAGGTGAAGGCTATTTACGCCCTGAGTGTCGGACTCCCCCGCTACCGGACTACTGACTAAACACCTCCCCTGTCACACCGAGAACCTAGCCTGGAACTGTTTGTCACATTACTTCGGACTAGGCCTCATTAATCATCGCTTATCGATGTCTTCAGGCTAAGGGAAATCTCTCTTCACGGATGGACAGGAAGGAATTGCAATTAGTAACTATAATATTGCGTTACAGAGATGTTCCCTCCCTCGCCAAGCGATCCATTATGTCCTTCTTTATAATGAGTACTGTCCGTATGTAATGCGACACACAGTTCCAATTGTCCTTTGATTTCATCATTTTTCCCGTTAAATTTTCTGGGGAAATTACGCCAATTTTCTCCGAGAGATGCGAACGGAGTCTTGTAAATCTATTACACGTAAAGAACGTGTGGCATGCGTCATCCGTCATCCCCGGGCAGAAAATGCAAGTTGGGGATGATGTCTTTCCCATCTTATACAGGTAAGACTGAAAATACCCGTGACCACTGAGTAGTTGCGTCAGATAATAATCAGTCTCACCATGCATTCTGTAGAACCACGGCCCCAAGTCACTTATCAGCCGTGCGGTCCATCTGCCTCGCGTTTCGTTTTCCCATGTTTGCTGCCACAAGGTTAGGGTTCTTCTCCGTTCCTCTCGGCTGACGGTTTCTCTCGCCGACTCCCCCCTACGTAAGTATACATGTTTCCGTTCGTCTGCAAGTAACTTAATAGGAACCACCCTCGAGATTACCAGCACTGCAGGTTCAGAGACAGTGTGGTATGCAGCGGCTATTCGCAAAGCTCCTTGCCTCTGCACCTGTGCCAGACGCCTTCGGTGCGTCTCTTTACTAAGAGCGTCAGCCCAAACCTCGGAGCCATACAAGAGCACTGACTCCAATGGTGCCCCGGGTGAGGGGTTATAAGAATTTAAACTGTTAAACGTTACTGCTATTAAAATAATTTGATGATAATTTAAAATTTTGTAATGTTGTAGCTTTGTGTGTCATATTTTGTAATAATAGGGAGTGAGCTTCCTTTGTGAGCTGGATATATCTTATTTTAGAAAGAAGACAATTTTCTATTGCTTCATGGCCCTAATGGTTGCACGAAAAGGTTCACGGAGTCCTATCAAGAATATATTCATGCACAATTATGAATATAGTTTTATATTCATAATTGTGAATAATATTTTCATCCGTATCGTGGATGAGCACTTTACAGGTCAGCGTAGATAGGAGCTCGATTACCTCAATGTAGAATTTTTTAATCGATTCTTTCATTCGCGTGTGTGGTGCAAATCACGAAGCAATGTTGTTCTTCTAAATGCTAATCACTGTAATGAATCACCACGCTTTCTTTATATCCGGCCAGTCTAATGTTCCATACATTTCCATAGAATTTCCTCAACATTATCGATCATATCTCGAAGAAGTCTAGGGTTCCCGTTGATTTAAAGTGGGTGGTGGACCGCATCAAGCACTCTTGTGCAATTAAAAATATCACCTATTGACGCCATTGCCGGGTTAATCGGTGGTCTGATAACGGAATGGGACGATTCGATAATACAAAAAAAGCAGATGAAATCACGATAATCTTAGGGAACGTAATTGGCAGTGGTTCACTGTTAAATTTATTTGAAACAAAACATGAAAAAATCATTTGCGTTTACACTTTTAGGTTGAACTGACAAGATTAAGATTTCGCACTTGAAAATCGTTTTGGCGCACATTAACGCAATAACAATTGGGGAGTTATAAAACTGTATATGTATATATATAAGGATGAAATATAGAAAACGAAATGAATGATTGTTTTTAACTAATTTGGCTTACATTGCTATGATCAGCCTTCAAGGTTTGGTGATAATTTTACGTGGTCAAATAATCGTTTGGCCAGAACCTTGTAATCTTTCGATAGACTTTGCTCCTTTGACCGAACAATGATCGTTGATTTGTGCCTTTTTATGTTTACTACACGATTATCGTTAGATTTCGCATTTTTTAACTCTTTGTGTATACTTCCAAGACTACTTTAAATATGTTTTAAAAAAATTCACTCGATTGCGCCAGTTATATATCCTTCACCATAATTAATCGTAAAAATAGTTTTAAAAATTGAAAATTATTAACTTGGGAAGCGATAATTGCTGTATAATGATGGCTTTATAAATTTAACAATGCTGTTTTATGTCAATGGTAAATGATGGATTTGGAAAAGGTCAGTAATGTGGTGTATTGTTATTTTTTTTTATTCTCGTATTCTTCGGTCGGGAGTCCGAAGAAGAAATTGGCCCTGGCACACTAGGCACCGGCCAGCGTTGTCGCTATTTGTTCTTATCTTTCTTATATATATATATATATATATATATATATATATATGTATATATACATATATATTGTTTTTCTTTAAGGCCAAATAGTTTATCAAATAAGTCAGTTTTGTATTTTGCAGACGTCCTTTATTTCACAGTTTTGGATAATCAAAAGCGAATAGCCTGTTCTCGACAGTTCGGGAACGGCGTAACCTTCCTTGCAGTTACAATATCTTTCTTGTTTTTGGCGGATTTTCACAGACATTTTCTTTTACAATTCGAACGCCAATTTCTACCTTTCCACAATACAATTGCTTTCTTTCTTTTTTTTACTCTTTCACTATTTTTCACTCTTTTAAGTTTCTCCTCATTACTAAGTTTTGACAGTTCTAAAATTTAGGTTGATGGATGGAAAATAATTAATCACAACCTATATATATATATGTATATCACATATATGTATATATACACATATTTATAATACTTTATTTTTATTATTTATTGCTTCGTAAAGGGGAAAAGATTATAAATAAATGTATTTATGATCATTCCTGTTTCAGGTTAGGATATTAGGAACCTGAGGGTTGATTATGACGTTAAGAATATTGTGTGTGGTTTTGTTGAAGTGTTTCATATGAAGATCTTTGTTCAAGGAAGCTGCAGAGTGCATCAAGGAGTTTATTATCATTTTTTAATAGTAACTCATTTATGTAGTTGTATTTGTTGAAAAATTCAAATTTATTCCTGTGTGTGTTACATTCAAAGCAATAAAAGATTTTGTGGCTTGGGGTGTCTGGTGCCTGGCAATGTTGACATTTATCAGTTGTTGATTTGTTTATTTTAAATAGCCTCTCTTTATTATAGGATCTGTTTACTGGGAGTCTATTTATGCTTTTACAGGAGGTCGGGTTAATTGCTCTTTTATGAAACCAAGGTCTGTTTCCTTATGTGTGGGGCGTTTGCCCAAGACCTAGTTTTGAAATTACCAATAATGTGAGAAACTTTTTCCTGCCATGTTGTGTGAATCTCGGAGCAAATGTCACTCAGGACATCATCCAATCGATAGTGTGTGTGTAGCTGAGTCTGTTTTAGGATTCCTTCTTTGGCTAACTTATCCACCTCTTGGAGTGCTGTGATACCTCTATGTCCTGGAGCCCAGATTAAATTGAAAAATACATTTGCATGTTCCTTCATATAATTCCAGATATCTTCAACTGTTTTTTTTGTTATCCTTGTTGAATTCAATGTTTATAAGGCGTATAGGAGTCCGTAAAGAGGTGGCAGTTTGTTGTCGAGGAGAAATCTATTTCTGTGAGGGCCGCGGCTGTGAGATATTGTGGCTAATTCTGCATTGACGACTGTGACAGAGTTCCTCAAATTGTATGAATTACTGATGTTGCTTGTAATTTCTTTATAAGCTATACCAGTCCCGAACATATTCTTTGCCGTGTCTGTTATTATTATTTTTGTGTTTGTTGTTTTTAATTCCTGAATGTAGCTGTTGAAAATACTGCTGAGTTCTATCGCTTCTGTGTTTATGTAGTTGTAGAAAGGGGTCTCTGAGGGGGCGCATCTAATTTTCATGTTTGACGGTTTGTTTATGTTTAGTCGTGGACCTAGATGTGTTAAGAGTATATGGTACTTTGTGAGTATGTAGTTGCAGCTATTTTTAGAGGAAGGGTCGTTGTATATAACCGCTGTTTTGAGGCCATTCAAGTGAATTTGCTTGCCTATTTCCTTGGCCGTTAGGTACTTGGCTCTTTCTTTGGTCGTGAGTTCTCTTACTATGTCAAACGTGTACATACTTGGTGGTTAACCGAGGCATTGTTTGAGGATGTCTGCTTTTAGTTTGTCTATGTTCTGGAAGATGTAACTCGGGGCATGGGCCATGGTGGTTAATGCATATTCCAGTTTGGGTCTTACTAATGTTCTTTATATGTTAAGTGCTGTAGCTGGACCGAAGAGGTTAGTTAGTTTGCATAGCCTTTTGACTACATTGCTCTTATTGCCTTAATGTCTGTGAAACTACCTGATTTGTTGATGATTCTGCCGAGGTATTTTATACTGTTTTTCCAGGGTTGAGTTGCATGTTGAGTTCCATGAGTTGAATGATGACTTTTGTTTTTAATCCCTACAAGGAAGTTCTTCATCTGTGTGTCATCGAGTGGTGTGCATTCTTTCACATTGTTTGTTCCCTTGCATTGGCTTATGAAATTCCACAGTTCTTTTGAGTTTTTCCTTCTACATATGTCCATTATTTTGGCCTCCCAGCTTAATTTCATAGCTTCTAGGACTTGAAATTTCTATTCATGCCTTCGCTTTTGTAGTTCAGACCAGTTTTTAAGACTTTTTGCACTGGTAAAATTTTTTAGAGCTTTATTTTTATTTTTCCATAATGTTTTCATCGTGCTGTTCCACCAGTAGTTGGAGGGGTATTTGAATTTTCTTTTTTTCCGTGTTATTGTAAATGATATCCTTAAATTCATGTAGATGTCACTGAGGTTATTGCCCGGGCTATTGTTTTGGATTTCTTGATTGATTTTTCGACCATCTGTCCTGCTAAAAAAAGTGTCCGTTGATACAGTTATCGTAATATGTATAGGTATATGGTTACTATACATATTACATAATATCCTCTTTAAGTTCTTTCCAAATAATGTTCGAGGGTTGTAAGTTGGAGAAAGAGATATACCTTAGGCTGATTGTTTGATGGTTACTTCATTAGTTGTTCTCCTATATGTGAATATGCCTGTGTTAAGTATATTGTAGTTATTGTAGTTTATCAATTCAAGTGCTATTTTCCTTTTGGCGCTGTTGATATTATCTCCCCATGCTTTATTCGTAGCATTTAGGTCACCTCCAACTAATACTGGTGTATGCGTACTGAGTGCACCGTCCAGTTTTTCGAATTCTGTTTTGAATTCTTTTGAATTTAAAGACGGTGGTGCATAAAGTGAGGCCAGCGTGATATTTTTGGTGCATTGTTATGATTTAATATAAATATGTTGTTAAGCAGGATAAAACTGACAACAATTGTGATTGCATTAAATAAACAACTTTGACCTAAGCAGCACGTTGGCAGAGTTTCTAGATTTATGGAGTCTATGGATCTGATGAAAAATATAAACAACAAACACTGTAATATTTTTTCTGAATTTAATAAGACTATATTAATTTATTGGTAAATTTTACGGAACTGGCGCGATATACAACTTTACCGCCTCGAACTTGTTATGGGTTAAAATGATTTCACCCCCTCCCGAGACTTCCGCGGCACCATCACCACGCGAAACGGACGAGTCGGGTACCCCAAAGTTGGGGAAAGATAAGAAGCGCCACCACGATTCGAGCCACGACGCTGGAAGCAGTGTAAGTAAGAAGAATTCAAATGTTAATATAAGATTGGATTGTATTTAGTTAAGGTAGTGTTAAGGTAACAGCAAGTATTATGGAAAGTTCGTAGAAGAATTCAAATATTAATATAAGATTGGACTGTATTTAGCTCAGGTAGTGTTAAGGTAACAGCAAATAATATGGAAAGTTCGTAGAAGAATTCAAATAGTAATATAAGATTGGATTGTATTTAGTTAAGGTAGAGTTAAGGTAACAGCGAATATTATGGAAAGTTCGTACAAGAATTCAACAAGCGAAAATGGCAAGATCGAGTAACTCAGGACTCCGGGCAATTGATCAATCTGTAACTAAATAATAAAAAGGGCGTAACTTACCCATCGCAACTTCCGCACACACATCACTTGTCACTTACTTTGTTTTGTAAACATGGGAAACTGTCACCGTCGGGGCGAATGGAGGATAAGGCAGTTCGCAACGAAAGAAACTGCGGCGACTTCCGGCGAATTTACATGTACAGCGGTTGTAAGTGAAGCGGCGAAAAAAAGATTATCGTCTTAGGAGCGGAATGTTTGGTTGGCCGTTAGGGATTGAGGTAATATAAGGGGGAAGCTTGATAGCGGTCTCTTTTTTTTTGTCTGGGTCTGGAAAAGGACTAAGGGTGCGAGACGCGGAGTTGAGACGAGATGAAAATTAGTGCGAACCAAATGAATAGAACAACAAGTGGATAGTGGTAAAAAAAAGGTGAAGTGACGGTTTAAGTAAACGAACAGTCAAAGTGAAGGAGGTGTTTTTAAAAGGGACTAAAGAACAAAGAAAAAAAACATACAAGTGTGTTTTCATCAGAGAAAGAAAAGGGGTGTTTTCGTTGTTTGTTTTTTTTTCTCTCTTCCAGGTGGTAAGTGGCGGCGAGGAGTGGTGCACTTGAGAGGTGGAGAGCGCGCGTTGAATTGGTCGGTGGTTCCACGGAGGAGGCTACGTGGGTTGGTTGGTGTTTCTCTTGTTTTTTCTTTATTTTATGTTTCGTGGAGTGACGATTTCCCTCCTTTTCTTTGGTTCTGTTTTGGGTTTTCAGAGGTGCGATCCGGCGAGCCGCATTCTCGCTTGGCGGTTCCTTGAGGCTTATCAGGGTAAGCGAGTGGCGCCCACGCCCGTCTTCGGCGAGCTTCCGGAGCCCAGAGCCTCAACCGGGGAAGAGACAACCCAGGGCAGGTGAAACCCTGGCTATCGGTAAATTTTGTACCAAACTAGCGATAACATTTCGATACCGGAAGTATTTCCTATCAATGTTTGCGTGCGGCTATAAAAATCCCGGATTTCAATATAAATATTTGCACGAGTGGAGACTACCAACCATTTTATTACGTTTAAAGCATACCAACCGTAAAGACATTAGAAATATAGAGGTCCATCGGCTTACGACAGCATTCGAAGAATTTCTGATTCCTGAGCATTCTGATTTTTCTTTTTCCCTTCCTCAGCTTTTCTGACGTTCGACTCCATTTGGCCCGAAAGTAGAGTAAGATTGAACATGCTAAACGAAAGTCAGTCGAAATCTCAACGATTGCAATTGGAGGTGCAATTGGACGCACACGAACTTTTAAATGGTTAACATTGATAATGTAATGTCCAATCAAAAAATACATTTTTGTATTTTGTTTTAGGAACATTCCGTCGTTTCCCGTCACTTCCTTTGACGAATCCATGGATGCGTTTCGACGGTACGCCATTATCGGTGTTTCTTGTGTTCAGAACGGAATGTCAGCCGATGTTACAAGCCGATGATAGCGCACGGCGAAACGCGTCTTCAACGAAAATTTCATAAACAGCTAGAAAGTGTATTACTTTCAAAAAGTTTGATGATGATACGGCACGTAACTTAATTGTATTAGTCGTTATTAGATCAATTTAATCACGAAAAATGTGTCTGAAAATTTGAGTAACATATTCTGGTCGAAAGAAAATAGTTGATTTAATCACAGCAACCAAATAAAATTATATTTATGAGCATAGTTCCGATTGCTAAATTTGTTTTGCTTCATTGCTTCTACTTTCAGGTTGCATAAGTATGTGTAAATTTAGGGGAAATATAGAAATACTGACAATATATACGCGCCGCCAACTCTCGTCTCAGCATAATGCTTTAATGACTTTCTTCATTTTCTTTACCCAAAATTAGACTCTACTTCTCTAAGGACCGTTGTACATTACCTTCGGCTTTTTAGGGTGAAATACTGGAGGACTTGCGGATCATATCTGGGACGCGAATAACAATCACATCATCACTTTAACAATTTCTCAGACGGGCAGCATTGCTTAATGTGCAGATTTTTCCATGATAGTTTCACCTAAAAGACCCTCAAAATATTATGTGCACTATGTTGATTCTGAGTTGCGTATGTCTTTTGAAAGTTTTTCCTACTTGGTCTTCTATTTCCATTTTTTTACTCCATCGGGCCAAATTTATTTGTTTTGCTGAGAGAGACAGAAAGATAGCGGTAGGAAATAGATAAAATAAATTAGCACGTAAAATTGAAAAGGAGGTCTCTCTTGTATTTTATTTTGGTTGTTAATACCCTCGCGAGCATTTTTTTGTCGGCAAATGAAGAGTCTCATCGGAGAGATTGTGGTAATTTCTGCAAATGAAAGATGACATTGGCAGATGCTGTAATGTATGGTCCCGACTACCCTTCCAAGAAGTAAGGGGCGGTTGCCTGTCCACCCTTCATTCTCAGAAGATTTCTCTGAAGATGGAGTGGAGGTTAAAGTTGCATCGTTTTTTCCTAGCCCTTGGTGTTTCTTTTTTCTTTGACTTTTGATACTTTGTCTTGACTTTTTGAGTGAGTCTCTTAGCTTGTGATCTTCTGTTTTCTACACCTAGAAGTATCTTTTCCATTCTGTGATATCTATCCTAGATAAATGGGAATGTTTGGCAAGTGCTGTATCGTCAGGCCAGATTTTAATTGTGGTGGCGATTTCTCGCGATCGTTCTGAATTCCGTGTTGTTTGCGACAACATTAAAAGGGTGCACTACACCGTTTTCACACGTCAAGGCTGAAATACAATAGCGCGAGACCGCGATACGAGAGCGGGACGAGAGTCTCGGAGCAAATGTCAAGCACTTTTCGTAACATGCATTTGTATGCGACATCGTACAATGATTGCGATGTGTTGGTGCGAGGGGGAAACATTCGGAAAAACGAAAATTCCTCGCAACGAGATGCGTGACGTTTGTCAAATGCAATATGGCGCTTCAATGAAATGTGAAATTCAAACGCCTTAATTACTTTTTAAGTACATTGGTTATTATGAATGAATTTTGAATGAAAATTTCATGCATCCTAGTTAAGGCTTTTATTTGCTAAACGAAGGTACATTCCAAATGCAAAAATTTAAAAAATCAAAAACAATTTCATTTGAAACGTCACCAATTTGACTTTTGTCATATGAACATTATTGTTCCTAGCATCGCGTGCATTGTAAATTGAATGCGTTGCGTGACAACGAGCGAAAATCTCATTGCACTCACGTATCGTCGTCTCGCGGTATTGTATTTCGGGCTTCAGTTCACACGTCTAATGCGAGCTTCGTTTGATTTCTTTGTTTTGACAGCCAAAATTTTGTATATATTATCTTATTGTGTTCCATCCAGAGAGAAAAGGCCAATTCAGAATTTGGCACTTTGCTGTTTGTGTTTTTACCGATTTTCAGGTTAAAATGTATTGAAAGACTTGAAGAATATTTGTTACTAATATTTAGAATATATGTTTTGAGATTCTAGTTGATAACTTAATGAAATCCTGTTTTATTTCATCAACTTACAACTTTAAAAGACTGAATTTCATTATGGTAACTATTTTAAACAATATGTTAAAGAACAGCTTTTATGTAAACCGTCGAATAAAGCGTTAGCATCTAGCATTCCTGGCGTTCAATCGTGTTTTGATTTTTTCTCGCCCCAAATTCGGGCCTGTTAATGGTAACTGAATATAAATTAGTTTTTAGAACAAACCATTGGATGCAAAAACTCGCAACGACAGAAGAAACAGGCTGATCATCACTTAATTAGGGCAGTAAACAAAAAGAGATAACGCTGAATGTCCAATTGTCGCTTTTGCTTGATTTCTTCTTTGAAAGTTTTACACTGGAAAATTTAACAGCTGAAACAACAAATAAAATTCGATAATAATAATCTTGTGAAGACCCGCCTTCACAGACGGTTTCAAAACCTAGCGTTAAAGTATTTCAAGGCAAAAATCTAATAGATTTTGAACATTCTTCCCGCGCCGTTTTAAACAGCATGCAACTCAATTTTACAGTTAACTTAATTGGTATTTTAATAAAAAATATTGCACTGACCTGACGAAGTCACATTGTTGCGGAATGTTTGGATTTAATGTACTGATATTTCTGGGAAGCGAAATTTTTCGAGGTGCAAATTCATCAATTATGTCTGCCACATGATCACGTTGACGTCCTAATAAAGCTCGACTAAAATTCGATTTATTCTACCAGAAAGCTACACTCTTGCCATGGGTATAATGCAATTTTCCGATATGTAGTTCATAGGTGAACTATAACTGTAATGTTCATCTAGCTTTCCAACTCAGGACTCATCAGCGCGAATGCTACTTATCTTGTTGTTCAATAGAAAGTTTGAATGAAGTCAGTTCTTAATGGAAAATCGCAAAGATTTCAAACATGGGTTATAGCTAATGTGACCATACGTCTCGCTTTGAGCGGGACAGTCCCGCTTTGGAGCTCTCTGTCCCGCTGTCCCCAACATGCATGAAAATGTTCGGTTTTGGCATGACAAAAGCACTTTGGCGCTCAACACAAACATTTTGAAGTGTTTTCAACTCCAAGTTACTTCATCGCCCTTCACTCTTCTCTTCTACATAACCTGTTTGACGCTGGTTTTTCACTCCACGTCTGAACACGGCCTATAAGAGGTACCCAAAAATCGTTGCTTGAATAACATCATATATCTCTATGTGGCAACGAAGATTCTGGTTTTTAAGTTGCAAACATGCATCTCTTATTTCTCTCTGTTAACAAGGGGAGAGTATGCTTCGGATATTGCCCTTAGTATACACAAATAGATACTGCCCTATTAGCAAGCAGACAAACTCGTCCTACCACGTCGTGCTGTTCAGCTCGTGATGCTTACCGCGCATGCATTGTTCTAGTAGAAAATTAGTATGGATATCATGAACTACGACAAGGGTAACATGGAGTTGACCGGGACATCATATGGCTGATGAGTCGTAGGTAGTTAAAGAGTTAAGCATTTTTTACTCTTATGTAAACAATTGGGATTGCTCTTTTGATGCTATGTGGGCATATCTGCATACTATTCTATCGATAGCGGCAAGATTTGCTTTTGTTTACTTACATTTTCATAAGCTACGAAGAGCTCTTAAAATTTTTGGATGTGTTATTGGAAATAAAGATGTTTTTAGAATGCCTAAACGAAAGTGTTCTCTTAATTTTAATTTACAAGCTAAGTATCCATTTATTAAACAAAGAAATGTTCCCACAGACGTCACATGAGAAAAGCGTCATACAGATTTTAGTATTGCACACGGTGGTACTAGTTACATTGAAAAACATTTACGTTCAGAAAAGCACAGACAATCTGAATATGCTGCCACTTCTAGCTGTTCAATGTTGAATTTCTTTAAGAAAACGGAATCACCGTTTACCAAAGATTTTGATGTTGCCGCAGCAGAAGGTGCCTGGGCCTACTACACCGTACAAGAAAATCACAGCTTTCGATCCAATGATTGTACATCGAATTTAATACAAACATGCTTCGAACAAAAATTTAGATGTGCTCATACGAAATCCGAAGCTATTGTTTTAAATGTTTTGGCGCCCATGGCAACACACGAACTAAAACAGCAACTTCGTGAAGCTGCTTGCATAACGTTGCTGACAGATTCTTCAAACCATGGATCTACAAAGCGTTTTCCAATTTTAGTACGCTATTTTTTGCCACAGCAAGGAGCAAAAGTGAACATTTTAGAGTTTGCAGAGCAACCAGGGGAAACTTCAGATATCGTTGTGGATTATTGGATGCAGGTAATTAAAGAAAATGAATTGGAATCGAAAGATGTAGCATTTTGTGGAGACAATACAAACACCAATTTCGGAGGAAAAAAGAGAAAAGCAGTTAATAATGCTTACTCGAAATTGAATCAATCTCTTGGAATAAAGCTTATTGGAATTGGATGTGGAGCACACATAATCCATAATGCAATCGAAAGCAGCAGATTGTCTTCCTGTTGATTTTGAGTGCATAATTGTTAACATTTATTCATTTTTCTACATTTATAGCGTCCGTGTTGAAGCGCTTAAAGAATTCTGTGAAGCAGCTGGCACAGAATATCAGAAAGTTTTAGGCTATAGTAAAACTAGATGGCTAGCGCTGCTGCCTGCACTGGAGAGAATATTAAAAATGTTTCAACGATTGAAAACTTACTTTCTGAGAAATGCCCCAACATATTAAAAGTTTTCTTTGAAAGCCCTACCTCTGAGCTGTGGTTGTTTTTTATCCACGCGAATTCAGCTGTTTTTCATCAAGCCGTGTTAAAAAATGAAGGGCAATCTGTGTCTGCAGTGGAGGCTGCGAAAGAAATTAATCGGCTCAAAGACAACTTGGCATTAAAATTAAACTAATGCTTTTTGCCTCACGTTGCCCGTAATATGTTATTGAAATTACAGGAGACTGGTGTTGTTGAAGGAGAAAGTGTGAAATCAGCGGCAGCAGAATTTTACAAAACGTGTAAGGAATACTTAGAGCAGTGGAGCCAATTTAATACACAACTAGAGGTGTTTGAATGGGCGAACCTAATTTCGGTCCCCATGTGGGAGCAAGTTCAAAACGTGATGGATTTGCTCATAAAAAAGAGAATAATGAGTAGCAGTCAAGACGTAAACGTTTTTAATGAATTTTCTTTGATTTGTAAATATATTACAAGTCAAAAAGTAACAGAGTGGAACACCAACAATATTAATACTGAAAATCGTTGGATGGAAGTATTTAGGCACTTCCAGGCGAACCAGCTGGAATATAATACATTTCGCATCATAGTTGAATATATTTTGTGCCTTCCAGGCATCAACGCTCCAGTTGAACGGGTATTTTCTCAAATGAACAAAATCTGGACAAGTGAGAAAACACAGCTGGGAGTCGCAGTACTAAAAGCCATTCTGGTAACAAAACACAACATCAACATGTCATGCCAACAGCTACACTCACATTTGAAGACGAAACCTGATATTCTAAAGCAAATTTGTTCATCTGAAAAATATAATAAACAAGCACACTAGACTTTGTTAAAATGAATTGTCATTTCCATTTTTATCATTAAAAATATTATAATTTCATTATATACTTTTATTTAGGTTTTGAAGGAATAAAGTTTGGTTGCGTCCCGCTTTGACCAATAAAAAATATGGTCACCTTAGTTATAGCCGATTATCTTGCTGTGTCAAGGCCCAGTCTGCTTGATAATTTTTAATAATTTCTCTGTTATTTGTCGATTTCTTCAGTTTATCCTCAATTTAGGAAGAGTTCTTGTATTGTCCATTTTGTGCCGATTCAATTTTGCTTTGTTGAGATGGTTGAGAATTTGTGAAAATTTTACATCTTGCCATATCTTGTCAAATAGTACTTAAATATTCAATCAGATACTGGCTATAACGATTTCATTATTAACACGGCGAAGATAGCTTTTAATCGGTGAATATTTTAATTTCTTATCGGAGTTTGGAAAGGTCTATGTGCCGATTCAATTTTGCTTTGTTGAGATGGTTGAGAATTTGTGAAAATTTTACATCTTGCCATATCTTGTCAAATAGTACTTAAATATTCAATCAGATACTGGCTATAACGATTTCATTATTAACACGGCGAAGATAGCTTTTAATCGGTGAATATTTTAATTTCTTATCGGAGTTTGGAAAGGTCTATGTTTTGTATTAGAAAAAATGCCTTCAGACAAAAGAAAAGAAGAAATAAGATGATCTCGTTACCTTGAAAATATCCAATTCGAATAAATACTTGATAAGTTACTTGGAGTTTATCGTAGACTTTGTTCTGCTTTGCTAATTTATACTCCTAAATTGTTTAACTTTTCATATGGTCAGAATATTTGTTGATGGCATTTCTTAAAATACCCAATTTGAATAGATACTGGGTTAGCTTCTTAGAGTTTATCATAAACTTTGTTTTGCTTTGCTAATTCATATTCCTAAATTGTTACACTTATCATTTGTCAAGAATATTGGTTGATAGCATTTCTGATGAAACCATTTGGCTAATCTCACTTTATAAAAAGTATTGAGAAATTCTTCAATCATCAGAAGTACCAGATTGGAGTCCGTTCGTCTGTTATTCCTCTTTAACGGAACTGCACATTTTTCTTATCGATAACCCTATTTTAAATGTCCTCCATATCAAAAATATCTAGTTCTTTTCTTTTGCTCGTATTAGCGATGGATTATGTATGGATAAAGAATGCTGTGTAAGCTGCCGAGTATAATGCCTAAATAAGCTGAATTAAAAGTTTGAGAATCAGTTGAAAGTAGTTACAATGAAAGGAGTCACAAACCCAGGATTTGACGATAGCGTTGAAGTGGTTTGTTTTTATTAAAAGTGTCAAAAACTTTACCTTATAGCTGCCGTCGAACAATTTTCATTAATTGTTGTAATTTGTATTAACAATTTGTGTTTATAATAAACAATATGTATTAATGAATAGGACATTTACGTTTATATTTGTAACTTGTGCAAGCGGCATTTCACCTACAACCTTCATTTTGGGTTCAATGGATTCAAGTCATTCGTTAACGAGACTATAACTTGGCAAGAAACATACTCAAGAACTGATAAATCTGCTGAAAAGTTTGCGTTTGAAGGCTTAAATAGGACCACTCCCTTCAATCAGTCAATACGATATCAGCACACATAATATCGAACGTTAACGGTTCAAGTGCCCAAGGGAGAAGCCATTATATCAACAGAAAAAAATTAAATACAGGGTAAACTGATTGTTTTATTAAACCATTGTGTTTTTGTTGTTGTAAGGAACAATTTAGCACATTTAATTTCATTCTTGCAACTTAGCTACTTGCGATTTTTCGCGATGAGAAATCAAAGAGTTAAGATCTTGTGAGGACCTAACTTATTCATAGAACAATTTGCCCTTTTATAATAATGATTAACATTAATCAGCATATGTTGGCAAATTTTGTACGTGAACCAAATTAGTTATGTATCAGCATCCGAATGCAGATAATATCCATTCGATTGCGATATGTCAGCACTCGAATGACAATAACTCAAATATTAATTAACCAATAAGCAACACGAAACTTGAACCGCAGTAATTAAAAAAAGATCCGCGATTAATCAAACCCGGAACCTGATCCGCACCAATTTGGAAACATTCGCAATAAATCAATAATATCGAGTTGCAAAGATAAAAACTGGCAACGTGTCAGATTCCTGGAATATAAATCGAAAACTGATAATTCGCGGCTTCGAGATATCAAAAGTTAGAATTAAAGATCATTCTTAGTGAGACCATAGTGGAACACGGGTGTAATATTGAAATAGTAAAAGTTGTATCTTATATGTGTGTATTTGTGTTAACGTATTGTACAAAACCATTACTAATTATTTCGGAAATTCTATTTTATTCATTTAAATTTACTGCACCTATCTGAAGGCGAAGGAAGCTGCTCAGGAAAACAAGTAATGGAAGCCGGAAGTAAAAAAAGAACGTATTAGAAGTTTGAATTGAAAATGTTGTGAAAAGTGTTTTAATTTTCATGAACAGGTGACAATTCATGTAAATTTAACTGAAATCGAATTCATGGAATCGTTTAACTGAAATTATATTTCCTGTTTCTAAACTAATACCTATAATACAAAGTTTTTACATGACTCCAAACAAAAGTGAGGTTTATACCGACAGCATAACTGTCTCAGTTGATGATATGGAAGAGTTCATCTCAAACAATGTGGAAATCTACAAGGATAATAATAGCAAAAAGTGACCTCAAAACATCACTCAACAATCACATAAACCCCCCCCCCCCTCAATGGAACGATTCATAAGTATTGTCTAGACGACCCGAGAAAAAATCTTCTAGTTATTTTCGAAAGATTTTGCGACAACAAAGAATGGTATGAATGACCTTATTTTTTATGCAATCAACAAACGATTAGGAATAAAGAATATTTTTGACATTAGCAACATAGGGTACAACAAAATAAACAGACAGCCACAAATGCTAACAGTGGAATAGAAAATATAGAAGCAACAAAATTCCACATAGACCTATTTATCGGAAAAAACTCCCTTGTAAGATATGACGTCATACGATACGTACCATACGAAGTAATAATAAAAAACCAAAGCCTTTGCGTGCCACTAGATTGGAAATCAAACAAAAACAAAATTCTAGAGACGAAGTCTGGAAATGACACTGAAAACCCACAAAAGCTGCTACCAAAAAAATCCATTAAATTACTTTCTCTGGAGATGCAAGTTACAAGTATACAAGAATACAAGAATACAAGTTTAATACTTTTTTCACAGATCCAGGCAGTGTAACAAATGTCTCAGACTAGTTCACACGCAAATCTAATGAAGAGAAAAGCTAAAAAGTGTAAGCTAAAAAATGTAAAAAGTGTAAGAAAAGCTAAATTTGTACGCTTTTGTACACGATTTGTACGAAATTAGCAACACATGCACGGATGTTCTATACTTCTTATGTTGATCTAAGGATCACACGGTGGTCAAAAATGGATACGATATGAAGAGGAATCTTTCTTTTGTAGTATGTTTCTGAATAGATCGATAGCAAAACAGAGCATACCAAATTAATATTTTGAATTAGTTCATCACAAAATAATCTACAAACTTAAAAATGAAAAAATCGAAAAACTTATTACTTTCAATGTTGTTACCCTTCCTGGACAATATAGTAGACTTGAAAATTGTACAACAATTCTTCTGAAACTCAGTTGAGTCGTAATTTAAAACAGCTCCACACGATTTCTTAAAAATATTATAATTCGGAAGTAAGCAAAAATACATAAAGATTACAATACATTTAAATAAAGACAACATTTAAAATGAATCAAAATGACAGATGATGAAATCAAATATAGGTAGTGTAAAACATAAAGTAGATTATAGTCTTCTTTATACTCTTAACTTACTGGACATTTGAATAAAGTTTTCCATATTCCACACCTAATGACTTGGGTGTCCTTAAAATATTGCCCTGTTAAATAAATAATTAGCTTGGTATAAATAGTTCATCTATTCCGTTCTCGTTATAAACGTTTCGCTTTCCTACTTTTAACAGTTTTCGCACTATTTACTTGCTGAAAGTACCAGAACATTTGTTGCCTTTTATTTATACAAGTATTTTACGTATAATATTGATATAGAAGACAAATACGGATATGAAACAAGAGAAGGTGTCGTAGGAATGAAGGAATGATCCGCACAAACGATTAAGTACTTGCTAGAAAGCAAACTGGATTTATCGTTTAACATGTATTCACTTCCCACGCAACTCCCCTTCATGCGGAAATCTAAAACATAAATCAAACAAAAATATTATTTACTTGATGCAAAGATGTATACATATTTGAACAATTTTTTGGAAAAATTTATCAACGCAATCAGTAAATTTATTTCTACACCTATGCGTTCGTAAATCATCTCAACACTGACTTAAAGCCAATCTATTCATAGCAACTGATTATACTTTTGACATTATAGAAGTGTAAGCTCTATAATTTTGACGTGTATGAAGTAGAGTATCTTAAAATAGTATTACCGCAACCGTTTTCATACTATTTTGCTAACGAGAATGATTAAAAAATGAAAAATTAAACACGTACGCAAAAAAAAGTGAATTTTCACCGGGAAAATGATTTCCTACCAAGAGAAAAATTGATTAGCCTATTAGAAAATGGATCGGTGATTTTATCTGATGGGATTCCGATCAACGAAAAGAATATAAGACACCTTGCACATTTGAGCGAGTTATATTCAAGCCACCTGGAACGGACCACACATGCATCAATTTCTACAGCTGCAATATGCTGATATGCACCTGCTATATATTTTTATGCACCTGCTATATATTTGTTTGCACCTGTTATATATTTTTTGCACCTGTTCATGCACGTGCCAAGTTTGTTGATAATTTCCCTAGATATAAGATCTGTGATTTAAAGAAAGGAAGTCAGTTGTAAAATAGATTTTGGGAAACTTACTCTGTTCAATAAATAAATTAATACTTAGTTTTTGAGTATACATTAGGAAGATTCTATAACTGGCGCAGTCATGCGGATTTTTTTTGTGCTATACCTTAAAAAATTTTTTTCGGCAGTAAACGCGAAAAATAAAAACGGTAGTGCAAAAGTGCGAACCTAGGAGCAATCATCTTGTGACAATTTTATTCCAACGAGGGAACATCGTTGCACAGCAGACGCAGCATCGAAATACTATCGATTAAAATCTCTGGACAAGAAAACAAGGATGAACTCGCTAATTTTACGAGTATGCATGTAAGTCGAATAAATCGAGCATTTCCCTTTTATCTTTCCCATATTTTATAAAACTACACTATTTTTGCCTATTACATTTTACATATCAAATATAATTGAACTATTTTATTTAACATTACATTTTATTACACTACTTTAATTATATATGCCATACTTAAACAAAAGTAGTCGTACAAGACCCTATAACCGAACCCTTTTAACCGAAACTTTAACAAGTGAATTAAGTGCTATCGCGGAAAATAGTGAAAGTGATTTATCGGATCAGTCCATTCATCTTGAAGAGCAAATTGATTCAGCAATGGCTACCGTCTCAGATATTTTTAATGCCTTAAGAGTTCCCGACGCAGTAAAGGATTTGTCAAAATTTAACGGCAATCCAAGACTTTTAAAGGATTTCATTGACAATGTGGAAGAAATTCTTTCACTTATCACCACATCCTCTCCTGCATATAGAAGAGTATTACTTCGTGCAATACGAAATAAAATCGAGGGACCAGCTAATGAAGTGTTAAACATGTACGGAACGTCATTAAACTGGGATGAAATTAAGAAAAATCTTTTTTTTTTTTAAGTTCACACTGGGAGGATACCAGCTTAAAATTGGCCCGGGCTGCTATGGCACTGGCCAGCGTTGTCGATCCTGTGAATTATATCATTATTACTTGTTCATAGTTAGTCTGTGGCTTAGTTATATTTTGATTGTGTGGGTATGATTGATATGTCGTTGGGTGTTATATGTTAGGGTTCGCTTCTGCTAAGAACGCTCCAAAGCTGTCAAGTAAGTTACTGTCGTTTTTGAGAATTAGGTCTTTAATATTATTGTAATTAAGAAAAAGATTGTGATTTGCCCTGATCCTTTCGTATTTAGTGCAGTGAAACAATTGGTGATCTATTGTGTCAGTTTTGTTGCATTGTATGCATAGATCGGTAGTGCTTTTTTTAATTTGAAAGAGACGAAGTTTGTTGTAGGCTCTGTTTGTGAGGATTCTGTTGATGGTTTTGATATGTTTGGGGGTGATGTTGCTTTTATGAAACCATGGTTTTCCTTTGTTGTTGAGATGGTGTGCCTCTTTCCATATGCAGGGTGCGTAGTTGGTGGTTTGAGCTCTAATTCTGCCCTTCCATTCATTGTCAATTTCTTCTTTTATTAAGTTTATTATTTCTTCCAGTTCATATTGTGTGTCCATGATTCTATGGCTTAAAACACCTATTTTGGCTTGTTTTTCGGCTGTTTCTAACGGCATGATGCCCGCGTGTCCCGGGATCCAGATGAAATTGAAGATCTTCTCTGGGTAATTTTCAATGAATTTCCATATATCTTGTGTGGTCTTTCTGTATTCTTGATTTTCCTTTAGACTTTTGATAGCATTATTGGAATCAGTGAAGACAAAAATCTTATGGTGATTCTGTATGTTGTTCCTATTTAGGGCCGACAGGATGGCGTGTAGTTCTGCTGCTGTTGTTGTTACGCTATTGCGGAGGCTAGAATTGTAGGTGGTGTTGTTGTTAAGGTTCAGGAATCCTATCCCTGTGCCAAAGAGATTTTTGGCTGCATCGGTCACCAGTATCAGGGCATTTTGTTTTTTAAGGTTATCTGTATACTTCTTGAAGGTAAGGTTGGGTTTTGTTTGGTTGTGGGTATGGAGGAAAGAGGACGTTGTTGAGAAAGGTGTGGTGAACAGGTTAGCTGGTCTTTTAGTTCGGTGAGTTGGGTTGAGCTTTCTCAGGTGGTGATTAAATTTGTGGAGGATGTAATTGTAGCTGCTTTTGTGGACTGGATCCTGTTCAGTCCATGTTGGTCTGAAAGTGTTGTTGACAATTTGTTTACCTAGTTCTTTCGCCGTTAGTAGAGCTGCTCTATCTATAGATTGATGCTCGGATGCCATGTTAAAAGCATAGAGGTTGGGTGTGCTAGGGGGTAAACCTAGGCATTGCTTGAGAATCTTAGCTTTGAGCCTGTCCATGGTATTGAATAAGTATGCTGGTGCATGTGCCATTGTAGTTAGTCCGTATTCTATTTTGGGCCTGACTAATGATTTGAAAAGATTTAGAGCCAAGGTGGGGCTAAAGGGATTTGTGGGTCTGTTCAGATATTTTATTATGTTGCCTATGTTGTTAAAGGTTTGGATGTGTTCTTCCTGTGTTCTAAAGGTTAGATTTTTATTTAGATTGATGCCTAGGTATTTTATGCTATTGCTCCATTTGATTTGGGTGTTATTGTGTTTGAGAATTTTATCTGTGTTCCTACTATAGTGGAAATTAATGGCTTGTATTTTGTCCGGGTTGAAGGGTAGCTTGAGGTTGTCACTCATTGTGGAGAAGAGATTTAGTTTGAGTTGAAGTAGGTTAATCGTGTGCTTTAAATTAGTTCCCTCAGTTAGAATGAGGAAGTCATCAGCATATTGTAGAAGAGTTGTGTTGCTGTCAGAGATATTGTGCAGTTTGGAAGTGTATATATTGAAAAGAAGTGGGCTCAAGACGTCACCTTGTGGCAGACCATTGGAGATTGTCGTGTGTTGTTGGTTGAGGTGGAGTATTCTTTCTTTATATAGACTTATGATCCATGAGGTGTAGGTTTTTGGGATGTTGAGGTCTGAAAGAAGTTTGTTCAGGATCTGTAGGTCGACTTTCTCATATGCATTTGAAAAATCTATAACACATGCAGTTTTGAAGGGGAAAGTGGATTTGTTTTCAAGTTTTTGTAAAAGGGTGTTAAAGCATGTTGTCGAGGATTTGTTTTTTTGTGTAAGCAAAAGTAAGAGTTGGTAGTGGATTTGTGTTTATTAGGTGTGTTTCGATTCTTTGTTTTATAAGTTTATTTATGATTTTAATGGGAACACTGAGGAGGGATATGGGTCTATAGTTGCTGAGGTCTTCTAGATTTCTATTGGGTTTGGGAACGGGAACGATTCTGATATGCCTTCCAGATGTGGGTATGTCACATCTATTGACTGCATCATTAATAGCCTGTAAAAGATTATTCGGGTGATGTGTGAGTAAGGCTTTAATTAGATTATAATTAATTTTATCAAGACCAGGGGTTGTGGATTTACGTTTCTCATTTATAACATTATTGAGTTCTTCCTGTTCGAAGTCTGGTGGGTGTTCCAGTGGATTGTGTGGCATCATGTTTAAGGTGTTATCAGGGTGGTGCTTTGATTTAATCATGTTGAGGTAGGTTTGGGTCTGGTCCTCATCAAGGTTGTATCTTGAGGGGGGTTCTTTATTATTCCTGATACTGTTGATAAATCTCCAGAAGTTATTTATGTTTCCGCTGCCTCTGATTTCATCTAGTTTGTCTGTCCAGCTTCTCTGCTTGGCCTCTTTGGATCTTTGCCTCCAGTTTGTTTTTGCCTCGTGGAGAATTGCCCAGTTGGCATTCGATTTGAGTCTGTTGTAATTTAGTAGTGCCTTATTTTTTATTTTCCAGAGCCTTGCTAAATCCTTGGACCACCAGTGTTTGGGTGTGTGCTTGTATCTTATCGTGTTTGAGTTTAGGTCTATTAGGTGGCTTAGTTTATCGTATATATTATTGAGGTTTGGTGAAAAAGGGGTTTTATTTATTTCTTGAGCGATGTTCCTATATTTGATTTTCTTGGTGTTTGAAATGGGTGTACTGGGCAAGCAGATTTTAATTGTTATATGATTACTGTTGCTGATGTGTTCTTTGTCTTCCATTCAGAGGATATTATTCCTATTCATGTTACTAAGAGTTATATCCGGCGTTGACTGTAGAATTTTTCCGTTCTTGTTTGTTGTCTTATAAGTGTATATGCCAGTGTTCAATGTTTTGAGGTTGTGTTCCGTCATCCAACTTTTCAGAATTCTGCCTTTGGCATTGTTAAGATGATCTCCCCATGCCTTGTTTCTTGCGTTTAGATCTCCTCCGATGAGTATGTCTTTGGTGTAGTCTAAGATGTTGGAAAGCTTGTCTAATTCTTCTTTGAAAAATTGGGTATTGATCGAGGGGGGAGCATATAGGGATGCTAAAATTATGTTGTGTTTAAGGTTTAGGGTCTGGATTACTACATTTTCTATACGACTGTTCGTGTGGATCTGTCTAAACTTAATGTCCTTTCTGATTAATATTGCAACTCCTCCTCCTATGTTGTTGTCTCTGGTTTTGAAGATTATATTGTAGTTGGTAAACTTCATATTAATATTGAAATTACTGAGTATTTCTTGTAGGAGTGCGAAGGCTATGTTATTCTTGTATAAGTAGTATTCTAGATTGTCCTTGTGCTTGTTGATACTTTGGATGTTTAGTTGTAAAATGTTCATGTGTTAGATGATAATGTTGTTGTTACTCTTTCTTGTGTTACTTTTCTCATTACCAGAGTTGGCGAGGTATTTCTGTAGTGTTTTTACCCATGTTTGAACACTAGTTATGAGTAAGTCCTCGTTTTCTTTGTTGTCTCCGGTCTTTCTGTTAATTTCCTCTACCATCTTTCCTAGGAGTTTTTCCAATTCAGTGGTTTTGTGTGGGTTACATGTAATGGGTTTGTTTGGTATGGTGAGAATTTCAGTAGAGGGGAAACTATTTTTAACGATGTTTCTTGATGTGTTGGGTTTATTGTTTATGCCAGCGATTTGGGCAAAGGAGCTTTTGAATAGTACCTTTTGCGTGTCCTGTTGGGGGTTTCTGGTATTGTGTCTTTCCGCGTTCGTTAGACTGGGGAAGTTGGCTTCATTAAGGTCCACTACATCTAAACCCGCAAATTTGTTTCTGTTGATAATAACTCTTGCTTCCCTGTTTGTGATGTTCAGGATAGAGCTAACATCTATCTCTTGTTTATATGCTACCCATTTGGGGCATCTTTGATGTGTTGCTTCGTGCTCCTCGCTCTTACATAATACACACATGATTTTTGTGCATTTGTTGTCGCAATCGTCCGCACCACATTTAAGGCAGGTTTTCTTTTTGTTTTTGCAAAACTGCGCCGAATGACCTAGGAGGCCGCAGTTTGTACATTGTCTTGGTCGAAATTTAAAGTAGCTAACTTTGCTTATTATGTATTCGAATTTCAGAGAGTCCGGGAGGTCAGTTCCTGCGAAGGTTATCTTCAGTGTTGTGGTTGGTATAAATTTGTTAGGGTCGTTTCTATCTCTGGTATTCAGCCTTTGTGCTTGTAGAATCTTTATATTTTCTAATAGAATTCCCATTCTATTGCAAGGCTTAGCTGAGTTTACTATCTCATCTGTGTTAATTTCGTACGGGATGTCTCTGATGACTCCATATCTGTAAACAAAATTGCCGGGGATAAAGGCTCTGAGGTTATATTCTTTCAACTTGGTGTTGTCGACTGCATTGTTTGCTTCTGTAGCAGTTTCAAAGATTACCCTGAGTCTATTGAACCCAGCTTGCTTAACATCTTTAATGCCTTGGATGTTTAAGCTTTTGTTGTATACGAACATCTTCATTGGGGTTAGTCTAACCCTGTCACCATTTGTGTCAACGCTATCGATGAGGATTGCAAAGGATTTACCTTTCGCATCGGGTTGATATTTATTGACTTTCATGTTGGCTAGCGGGGCTTGAGATGGTGTGGCACGTGTTATGTCTTCAGAGGGGTTTGAGTACAAGGATGTGTTATTTGGTACAAAGCTTTTCAACTCTCCCTTGCTTTTTGTATTACCGTTGTTTTCAACTAATCTTCTTTTTTTGAGAGTTTTGGTGTTTGGGTCCCCTGGGTCTGGGGGTCTATCCTCATAGTTTTCTTCCATGTCGCAGTTCACAGAATGAAATATTAAGGTGCTAGATGTATGCTATATTATGCTCGCCAATTGTTCACTTCACTTAAGAAAGTAAAACGGTACTCACTGTTCTTTTCCTTTGTGTTCCAGTATGTCAGTCAAAGTCCAAAGATCGTTATTACGCCAGGAACCAAGATATGGCGTTCGTAGGATTCTGAGAAAAAGAATAGATGCTCGGGGAAAACCCTTCGCTTCACTGATCTGAATACGTCCTTCCACTAACACGTTCCACATAGGAATGTAAGAAAAATCTGACTCTTCACTATAGTGACAAGAGGAATGAAACCTCGTTAATTAGAGACCTGCATAATACCAAGCAGGGTGACAAAACAATAGAGAAGTATTACAGTGAGATAATAGAGCTCTTGTCAACAATGATAAACCTAATACACGAGTAAGATTCAAATGTGATTCAAGCAAAACGTGATTTGTTCGCGGAAATGTACCTAAACACATTCATGACTGGGTTTCGCGAGCCACTTGGAGCTACGATTAGAGCAATGAAGCCAGATTCTTTAGCCACTGCTTTTGCGTATTGCATACAAGAGCAGAACATCTTTTATGCCAAATATGAAAGCGCAAACACCATGGGGAAAATTTTTCCCGATTCAATAAGAAAATCTTCACCGCCGGCCTTCAAAATACCTACAAAAATAAATAATATATCACCAGGTCTTAGCTCACAACAGCCAGTGTATTTCCCTAACCAATCAATCTCTCAACAGCCTCGAACTTTGGCCCGACCAACTCAACCTTTTCCATTTCAGAACTCATATCAAAATCAATTTCAACAACTCTCGCGACCATTTCAACCCTTTCAAAATCAATACCAATTTCAGCAAAGAAGCCATCCAGGTCAATTCCCTAATTTCAGGTTTAACCCAAATAATTTTGGTACACCTTCTCAACGACCAGTCTTACCAAGACCAGAACCAATGGACACTAGTTCAGGTAATACACATCTCCGTTACAAACAACATCAACTCCAACAATCTCCAAACAATAATTTTTTCCGCTCTACAGGACCTCCAAGGTTTACGGTTAAGGAATTGCATAACGTTAATGAAACACAAACACATCCAACAGGTTATAATAATAACCCATATTTTCAGCCAGCCCCGAATGAAACTTACAGACAAGACTTAGACAGTCACTATTACTACGGACAACAGGACATAGTTGACAACATCGAGCACAGTAACACTAATCGCGGAATACCAACAGACCGAACAATTTCCATCCTGTGAGGAAACTGGTTCTGATGCACAAGAGGAAATCAGTTATGAGATCGACGACGAAAATTTTCGATCAAAAAGCTTCGACGTACCAACAGGATACGTAGACATTAATACCCATGGACCCAACCTACCCTGTATAAAAATATCCTCGCCATTCGGTCGTGAATTGAAATTTTTAATAGATACTGGAGCCTCTACATCATTTATAAACCCTGAATTTGTGCACCCTAATGACATACAGCAAACAAAGCCTGTAGTCATCAGTACAGTTTTGAACCAACATATATTGGATAAACAAGTTACATTTCCCAATTTTACAGAATTTAGGCAACCAGGTGAAATAAAATTCCTAATATTTAAATTTCACCAGTATTTCGATGGGTTATTAGGCCTAGACGCACTCACTAAGTTACAAGCTAGAGTAGATTTGGCCAATAAAACATTAATTACAAATCAAGCCACAATCCCCTTGATATTTAAACCAAACATCATTTCAAATAAATATAAGGTGCCTCCTAAATCTAGATATATCGTAAAATTACCAGTTGACATACGCGAAGGAGATGTACATATAAAGAATACCGAAGTTACACCTGGACTCGTCATTTCAGAAGGCATATACAAAGCGAAGGATTGGTTTAGCCTTCTTGAAGTAACCAACCAAACTGAAGAGGAGAAATTACTTTTCCTGGAGCACCCGCTAAAGGCCTCTGAATTTTCATCCTTGAAGTTTGATCAAATTCATAACTTCAACATCAACTGTACCGCGGAAACAGATTGTTTAGTCACTTCCAAAGATGTTTCGAAATCATTACGAGTTTCTCACCTCAACGGAGAGGAAAAAGATCTAGTCCTGAAGATATGCCGTGAATACGAAGATATATTTTTCCAGGAAGGACAAAAACTAAGCTTTACGAATAAAATTAAGCACTCCATCCCAACTACTGACGACATACCCGTTTACATAAAATCGCATAGATACCCATACATCCACAAGGACGAGGTAAAAAGGCAAATAAATAACATGCTCAACCAAGGGATCATCCAACCTAGCTACTCTCCATGGAGCTCACTGGTCTGGGTAGTCCCCAAAAAACAAGATGCAAGTGGAAAGCAAAAATGGAGATTAGTCATCGACTATCGGAAGCTCAATGAGAATACAATAAACGATAGATATCCACTCCCTAATATCAACGAGACAAGTTGGGAAAATCTATGTACTTCTCAACACTAGACCTGGCTTCCGGTTTCCACCAAATTCAAATGGATGCTAGAGACATTTCAAAAACAGCATTCGCAGTTGAAAGCGGCCATTAAGAGTATGTCCGAATGCCTTTTGGACTGAAAAATACCCCATCGACATTCCAAAGGGTTATGGATAACATACTCCAAGATCTCCTGGGAACAATCTGTCTGGTATACATGGACGACATCATAGTATTCTCGACATCACTTCAAGAACACGGTGATAGTCTGAGGAAGGTATTCAAAAAACTTCGGGAAGCAAATTTCAAAGTGCAACTCGATAAGTCAGAGTTCTTTCGAAAAGAAGTAGCTTTCTTAGGCCATATAGTTACGGCTGACGGAGCTAAACCAAACCCAGATAAAATAAAGGCAATCAAGGACTTCCCAATTCCGAGAACTCATAATGAGATAAAATCCTTTCCTGGGTTGATAGGGTATTATCGGAAATTCATCAAGAATTTCGCAAAATTGATAAAACCATTAACTGAATGCTTAAAAAAGGGTCGAACTGTGCAACTAACGGAAAACTATCTAAAAACTTTTGAACTGTGTAAAGATCTGTTAATGAACGATCCAATATTACAATATCCGGATTTCAATAAGCCGTTCATTCTAACAACAGATGCCAGCAACTACGCGATCGGCGCAGTTTTGTCCCAAGGTATAATAGGTAGCGATAAACCCATTTGCTACGCCAGTCGAACCTTGAACAGTTCTGAAATCGACTACTCGACAATAGAAAAAGAACTTCTGGCAATCGTTTGGTCCGTGATGAATTTTAGACCTTATCTATTCGGACGGAAGTTCAAAATAGTAACCGACCACAAGCCCCTCACATACCTCATGAGTCTGAAAGAACCTAACTCAAAGTTAGTAAGATGGCGTCTCAGACTAGAAGAGTTTGACTACGAAGTAGTGTATAAGAAAGGAAGCCAGAACTCGAACGCAGATGCTTTGAGCAGAATTAAACTTTCTGATACTATTTCCCAAGGATAGGTAGAGTTTAACATCAACGAAACTCTTGAAAGCGCCGGCAACGTTTCACAACAAACTGAACAGGGTTCAACCATCCACTCTGCACAGGAAAACTTAAACGACGGAATTCCTATATCCGAAAGACCACTTAACGAATTTAACCTCCAGATCATCCTAGAGAGAACCAATAGAACGCCACAAACATCTTTACAAATGCCTTTTAAAAACAAACAAAGACGGACCATCCGCATGCACGAATTTAACGAAAAGACTACGACAGAATTGTTTAAAAAGTTCCTTGCTCCTAGAAAAATCAACGCAATATACACGACCGATGAAATCTTTCGCACCGTTCAGTGTGTCTATTCGAAATTCTTCTCTCAATCTCAAACCTTCAAACTAATTCGTTGCACTGAAATTCTCAAGGAAATAACAAATGTAGATGAACAAGACAAACTAATTAATGATTATCATATTAACAACAATCATAGAGGAATAAACGAAACTGTTCAACATTTGAAGCGAGACTACTATTTCCTTCTCCTTAAAGACAAGGTAACAAAGATAATAAATAACTGTGAAACCTGTCAGCCTCAGAAGTATGACAGGAACCCTCCCAAAATAGAATACCGAGTATCTGAAAGTCCCCAAAAACCCCTGTATAGCTTGTACACCGACGTATAAACAATCAACGGGAAATAAATTCTGACGATAATAGATCGGTTCTCGAAATTCGCTGCCGCATACACATTGGGCACAAAGAACAGTATCAACATAATTAAATCCTTGCGACACTTTATTAGCCTTCACGGCATCCCTAAATTGCTTATTGCAGATCAAGGTACAGAAATGATGTCTAGCATATTCAAAGATTTCTGCAGACAATATAATATTAAAGTTCATTATACGTCTTATCAACAATCAAGTAGTAACGCATACGTGGAAAGATGGCATTCAACACTCACTGAAATTTACAGAATTATCCTGGAGAAAAAACGGAAACAAAATTTGGACTTAGACCACGACGACATACTAAACGAAGCCATCATTACTTACAACAACGCTATACATTCTGCAACAAAACATACGCCCTACGAACTATTCTCTGGTAGAACACACGTATTTAACAAAAACTTTACCTTTAACAACGAACATGACTATCTAAAAAAATTAAACGAGTTCAGGTCCCATATCTATCCTGAAATCAAAAATAAAGTTGACGAATTAACTAAAACTAATTTAGGAAAATTAAATTTAAATAGGGCAGATCCTCCAGCTTTAAAAGAAAATGCTACTATATTCCGTAAAGAGTGCAGCCGTAATAAGACTACCCCACGATTTAGCAAACACAAAGTAAAAAAAGATATGAAAGTGACACTAAACACAACTAAAAACCAAAAATTACACAAGTCAAAAATTAAATAGAAACGTAAATTCCAGGGTGCTCCTGACGATCCAGGCACAGAAAATGGAGATACAGAAACTGAACAACGACCAGAGACTTCTACCGCTGCGACTAGGAATATGTAGGACCATTATCACGTACCAAAACTTTATACATATAGTGAAACTGAAAAATTACGAAGACGCTTTTAACAAAATTGTGGCCTCAATAAATAATTTTGACCAAACACCTGAAGCCATAGACACACTCAAAATAACAAAACTTAAGGTAAAGGAACTAACACACAAACTGCAGACACTTATGCCAAGACCCCGACCTAAAAGAGGACTGATTAGCGGGCTCGGCTCTGTAATAAAAGGTATCACAGGGAATATGGATGCAGATGATGCTGCAAAAATAGACGAAAGTCTCAAACAGCTAATGCTGAATCAATCCAAATTGGGAACTATGTCTCTTAGGCAAACAAAATTAAACAATCTGATGATGGAACGATTCGATAATATTACAAACCACATAAATAACCAAACTGTAACCATTAATAACTACTTGATGCATTCACAAAACAGAATTAAGAGAGAGCACGAATCAATGATCCATATCCAGTACTTAAATCAAATTAATTACAACATCGATCTTTTGAACAACCATCTCTCCGATATAGCGGAGGCCGTAATACTTGCCCGATTAAAAATAATCTCTAAACAAATTCTGAGCCCTGTCGAAATAATAGAAGTTTCTAAAACCCTGCGAGATCAATCAATAGATATAGAGTCAGACGAAAATATTTACGAGCTTCTCGATCTCCAAGCCTATTATAATGAGTCAAACATAATACATAAAAAAACATAGAGTCAAACACAGTCAAAAACAAATTATTACCCAATCCTATGTAGTCCTTCAACCCAACAATGTTCAATTTTTCGATGACAAATGCCTGAAGATCGAAGGAACATTCTATTGTAAAAAAGCAAATAATAAGCAAGAAACGAGTAATTCTAGGTGCGTAGCGTACATCCTTAACGGCCTACCAGCATCCTGCCAACTCGAGAACGCACTAGGAGTAGCAGACATCTCTCAACCTGAGCCAAACCACACCCTTCTTACAAACATCCCTGAAACCAGAGTGGAATCTACCTGTGGAGTTCCAAACAGGATAGTCACTGGCACAGTACTTATTCGTTTTGACAAGTGCGAGGTTACAATAAACGAAGTCAGCTATAGCAGTCAAAGCAGTATCTTCTTGGACAGCATCAACGTCTTTCCAGTAACAGCCACCAAAACTAACAACACAGACAAGCTAGAAGGATATAAACTGCACGAACTAAAAAAAACCAAGTTTCCCAATGAAAGACCCTGGCAATCGATCTAATTTGTTCAATAAATAAAAGTTACTCTGTTCAATAAATAAATTAAAACTTAGTTTTTGAGTATACATTAGGAAGATTCTATAACTAGCGCGAGGGCTCAGCAATGGCGATAGAGGTACTTAGTTACAAGGTATGTGTTACATTCAAAATGAATAAATTGTTATTTAAATGCCGTCACGTTAAATTACTCAGTTCTATCACAAAATTTTATGGTATGTGATAGTTGGCAGCAATTGTAAATTTTAGTAATCATTCTTGCCTATGTGATTCATCCGATCTCGTGCCATACTTTGCACATCACCTTGTGACAATTAGTTAAGTAATCCTTACTTGAATTTAATTGAAGTAAATTAAACTATTTTGTATTCCACGAAATGTGTATTCTGTACTGGAGGCATTGGTGGCCAAACAGCAGTATCTATAATTCCAGTAGAACTTGACCAGTTATTACTCAACCAGTTATCAACAGCCTACAGCACTTAAGATCAAGGACAATGCCCTAAGCCCACAAACTCAGTATTCCACGATTTGTTTAAAAACTTCAAAAGAGGGCATTGAAAGATTTGTTGAAATGCTAACTCCACGAACTCAGTTGATGGAAGTTCGCTAGGGAGCGGAGGATGGTAACCCCAACGCCAGAAAGACTTTCTACGGTTAGGCCAGATGGGCTCCGGCTCCAAGGATGCTTAAACTGGCCCCACAATTGAGCAGGCCGGTGAACTTACGAACTTTTAGGAAAAATTCAGCGTGCGGTCTATTTTCGCCAGCAGCTGCGACAATCGATTCCACGCAGGCACGCTTCAACGGACGCCTAGTCGTAAAGTATTTCCACGATCGATGGAAGTGATTCCAAGGACGTCGCAAGTTAAGCAGGTGAGCAGGTGAGCAGGTAATTCTGGACAGTCGCAGGTGTACCCACTGCCAAGGTGAAAGGTGGCCCAGCACGGGCAGTGATCCTCCCCATAGAACCCCGAAAAACTGAGCGCAGGCGGCCTCAGAGAGCCACCTACGCGACCCAAAGATTACTACCACATAAATTGTAAACTGCGGCTGCCGTAGTTGGCAACAGATTGCCACCCAACGTGGGGCTCGAACCCACGACCCTGAAATTAAGAGTCTCATGCTCTACTGACTGAGCTAGCCTTGCGGCATTAGCAAGCATATGGTGGTTGTTCTGTTCTGATTTGTATCAATTTCTCTATGTTACTTTCACTAGTTATTCTTATGCGGAAAATATCGCATGTACTACAGGTATTTTTCTTAAGGGTTATAAAAATTTGAACTATAATGTCTGTTAAAAATATATTGGAAATAGCTTTTCTTAACAGGTTCTTTGCCATCCTGTTAACATTCCGTTTTGTATAGATCGTATAATTTGGAAAAATTTCAATGTGACACTTTCTGTAGTCAACAACTTCGTTTTTATTTCGTTTCCAGATATCCCTTTGCCCCTTCTATCTGGTGAAGGTATCGAAGTAATCGAGTCTCTCTTCTTATTTAATGCATAGTCCAATCTTTTGTTTGAAATTTGGAGGATTTTAAGGAGAAATTGTTTACATACCTGTTGATTAAGGTACTAGTACAGTCTAGAATGCAAAAAAAGCATGATTTTCAAGATTTTTTTAAAGCCATTTTATTAATTACAACAAAGTGTATACAATTTTTTTTTATTTATTCCTTCCTTATATAAATTTTGTAGAGGGCGCCAAAGTTGTGTCCTTAAAAAATCCTTCCTAAATGGCAGACAGTTATTCTCAGAATTGGTAAGTCTGAAACAAAAAATTCAAAAAGTATGTTATAAAAAGTGTTATTTTGTGTGACAATTCCACACCGAAAGTAAAAATTTTTTGAAAAAAAAATGGCAGACTTTCAAAAAAAAGTTGAAATTTCGACCCTATTTTCCGATCATTATCCTTACATTATTTTTTTTTCTTTTTATTTTACAAAATGTGGTAAATTATCATGTCCCATGAAGGGGCAAAGAAAATGCTTCAAGATTTATTACTCTAAGTTTTATATTTCCGAAGATTAACTGTCTACCATTTGAAAAAGCGTCGTTTCAAGAAAAATGCTTTAAAGTTTTTTTTTCAATCTTTCGATTATAAACAATAAGAAATCGGATTTTACCTATTATAATTGATTAATCTGCTATCCCTGGGCCGTACAATAAAGAACCGTAATCAAGATTAGCTTCCTCTTCTTGCTGATGGGCTTCTTTCTTTGATAAACGACCTTCCTTCGTCGCTTCTTTGCTCGCTTTTTCAGCTAAAACAATGCGCTCCTCGTCCTTGGACTGAGCGTACATGTATGCACTTGACCCAATGGTGCATCCCATCACTTCCATCATTTTTAATAAAGTCATTCGTCCTTCATTAAATATACACAGTGAAATGTGGACGGCCAATTCGAGGACTTCTTTGCCAACAAACGTGTGTTTGGGAACGATCGCCCAAAGAGTTTTATTGTAGCACTCGTTGTTATTTTGGGTATTTTTTCCCCAAGCAGCGCGTCAGTAACTCATCGTTGGTCAATTTTTCATACACAGGTTTCACATATTGTTGCACCTCTTGACTCAAAGATGATTTGTGTTTGTAAGAAGTATTATCCGCTTGCGCTTTGAGATACATGCACCATTCAGGATTGCCGCGCTCGTCTTGCGGTGCATCGTCTGTGGAAATATAATGATAAAATCCGGCCCATATCTTTTTTTTCATTTGTTCAAGAGAATCGGGATGCCATTGAATGGCTAAAGAGTAATAAATAGACAATTTTTTCATGATTTTCCCGGTCAGATCTACAGTTTTTGGAGGTGGTGGCGCGGTCTTGTCAACTTTTCTTTTTTTTTGCGGCTGACTAACTTTTGGCTAATTTTTTTTCGGCTTCTCTTTTTTTTTCTTCGGCTTTTTTTTATTTTTCGCAGCTCAGTAAGGGATTTTTTTACTTCTTTTAGATGCCGAAACATCCGTTTGCCAACGTGTAAAACGCACTCGAGCTTTTGTACTACAAAATCACCATAAGGTTTGGCTTCGATTAAATTCGAAAAAGTTTTTGAATCACCATCACCTATGTAGTAAGCGTATTTCGCATCGTTCAGCTCCTCAGAATTTTGAAACATCTTTATGACACCTTGGACTTCCATTCCTCCTGAGCTACCCTCATAATTGGCGCTACAATTTTCACTATGCTCACTTTCATACCATATATCAAAAGCTACGCATTTTAACTTTTTCAACATCACCTCACAAGTTCTACAGGTTTTAGAAGACACAAAATAGTCCAAAATCTTTCCAGGGTATTTACCGATTATAGTTGTAACACCAAGCAACGAACTAAAGCCACGTTTAGACCAAGTGCCATCTTTGTGCCAACTTTGAAATTCAATTTGTATATGAAAGAAGCTGGTATTTTGGAGAGGGGATCGACATAAACGCCGTGCGAGCTTTTGGCTGTGCGCTCGCGCGTTATTATATTTACTATAGAATTAAATATAGTTCAAATTACTCTATGATATTTTGGGATAATGTTTTTGAATGCCTAAAGAATCGAAAACAATAATAAAAAAAAATTCGATTTTTTGAAAATTCTAGACTGTACTAGTACCTTAAAGGCCGAAATACAATACTGCGAGACTGCGATACGGGTTCGCAACGAGAGTCTCGCAGCAAATCTCAATCAGTTTTCGTAACCTACGTTTTTATACGACATCGTACAATGATTGCGATGCGTCGATGCATCGATTTTTAATCGTGGGTAAAAATAAAAATAGCAATAACAGAATAGTGTGGTTTTGGCTGTCAAATTCAACCTTTCAACTTTTTAATTTGATTTTAAACTATTTCGTATGTAAAATGTAAACATAAAAATATATCTATATTATAAACAGCTGTAATAAGCCCTGTCAAATAACTTTATTTCACTACTTCTTTTTTTTAACATGTATAAATTTTGAAAACTGACATGCTGGAATGGCGACAACTAAACTGCACTGACCTGAAAAACACAAAGGGGACACCCCTGAGTATGCGGTGGATAATTCTCCCAAAAAGTGGAAGATAGCAATCGTCTCATGCAATTGATATAACATCGAATATATTAACGGAATTCGCTGGGGAAAACCGTTCAGCGACACCATGATACGATAGTGAGGAACATCCCTCTCACAGGCAAGGGGGGAAACCCCATCCACTAGCCTTCAGGGCTGATGAGGAGGAAACCCCACCTCCGCAGACCAATGAGGAGAAAACACTCATCTTCACACATCTATTCGACAACATGATCTTTCTATTCGCGAATCTCTACGAGACAACCACCATCCTCCAACTTCCCCAACTATAACTACAACAATACACCCCGCGCAACATACTCAGCCTCTAATTTTGTTCGCGGATTTATTACTTTAGCACTTCACTCGAAGTGCCAATCACCATTTCATGCAAGACGCAATACCCGCAACACATTCTTCCTCAAAACCATATCTTTCTCCTACCTGCCACCGCAGATACGGGTCCACACCGACCACCCATGCACAACTCTAATTCCTTTAAACATAAAAAAAACCCATCTACGCTCAACACCTGCCTGCGCATTGATCCTATGCAAACAAACCTACGGACAACACTCATACCCTCAAAAATTCGACAAACCTTTTCTGATGGATCTTCTACTCCATCAGCTCACATCGTACCCTCATCGTCTGAGGATACTTTCGTTTTCAGATCACACCAGGGTTTCGTACGATCCACCGCTACTACTCGCTCATACTTCGCTCCCCTTGTGCGACACGATCCGTGCATATCATTCACGACATATCTATCATTCGGCAATATTTTCTTTACGATGAATGGACCACTAAAAGGAGGGAGTAGTTTTCTACTCTTATCAAATGCTAGACCCGCCTTTTCAATTAATACTAGGTCGCCTTCCTTGTATACCTTTGGTTTTTTCAATCTTTTGTTGAAGTTAGGCTTTTGATTTTTCTGGGCATGTTGCTTCTTCTCTCCTGCTATGTTCCTTTCCGTTATTATATCAGTAACCATTTTCGACATCATGGTTATTTCGTCTGTTAACTGTACATCGGTGCCCCCTCTTGGCTTAAATCCCAAAAGTAGTTCACTTGCAGTTTTTCCGGTACTACTGCTAACCACATTATTGATGGCAAACTGTATTGATTGGATATGGGTGTTCCATAAGTTTTCTTCTGCAGTTGTCGTTCTTAAGGCTGATATAAGAGATCGGTTGAATCTTTCTATTTGCCCGTTAGCTCTTGAAGTGGCAACTGCGTTTTTCACAAGTTTAATTCCATTTTGCTCACACAAAGCTCGCAATTTTTTTGCTGTGAATGAGGTACCTTGGTCAGAATCGAGAACTTCAGGTGCCCCGTACATTGAAAATACATCTTTGCAGAATTCGATGGCGTATTTCGTTTTTGTTGATTTAACAGGTCTGATAAACAAAAATTTTGTAAAGGCATCGACCAAAGCAATGATATGAATATTTCCTATTTTAGTTTTAGGAAATGGCCCCAAATGGTCTACGGGTACAGTTTTCATCGGCTCTGTGGACTCCGGGATCGGATGCAAATATCCTTCTTTCTTTCCTGCTTTTCTTTCATTGTAAAGGCATCTTATACACGTTGAAATGCATTTCATAACGTAGTCCCTCATTCGAAGGAACCAATAATTTTCACACAATCGACGGAGCGTTTTCTCCACCGAGAAATGACCTAAGTCGTCATACGCTGCCCTTACGATTTGATTTCTCATTCCCCGAGGTACAACCCATTGGATACCATTTGCGGTAATTCTATAAAGCCGCCCGTTACGAAGTGCATAATTTTTGTAATATCTTTTTCGTAATCTGTCTGGGGTGGTTTCGGTTATTTGCATGATGCTTTCTTCTTGGCTGTCTTTCAGTGGGTTACGGCTTAAAGCATCATGACATGTTTCATACGATCTCCAGGGCGATGTATTATTTCGAAAGTAAACTTCAATTATTGCAGTCACCATCGTGCGATCCGTGGTACTAACTGCTTTTTCTCCTTAGTGGCTTTCAGGGAATTACAATCGGTAACTACGGTGAATTGAACACCAAATAAATAGTAGCGAAATTTTTTCAAAGTTTCCACAACAGCCAGTGTTTCCAATTCATAGGAATGATATTTACATTCCGCTCCTCTTGTCTGCCGACTAAAGAATGCCACAGGCTTCCTTTTCCCATTTGGCTACCGACAAACGCTGATGCGCTGGCATCAGTGTGCACCTGTTTTTCTTTTGGGTTCGAATAGCGCCAATATCGGCCGTTTAATTAGATTATTTTTGAGTTCCTCGAAGGCGGCACCCTCTACTTCCGTCCACTGCTAATCTACGGTTTTACGAGTCAAATTTGTTAGCTGCTTGGCTATGGTGGCGTACTCCTATACGAAATGACGGAAATATTCGATTAGTCCTAGAAACTGTCTGATTTCATGTACCGATTTTGGGGCGGGAAACTCCTCTACCGCTTTTATTTTGTCCCGTCCTGGTTTAATACATCCTTCTGGATTCACGAAGCGCAGGAACTAAATGGTTCTCTTCAAGAATGTGCATTTTTCAAAATTTAGGGTTCTCATCTCGAAAAATTTTCAACGCCTTTCTTAAACCTTCAATTGCTTCAGGGACTGTTTTTGCGTGAAGTAGAACATCATCCAAATATACCGCTGAAATATCTTTTATGGGCATTAGTATTTTGTTCATATAACGTTGAAAAACTCGAGGGGCGTTAGTGAGCCCGAATGGCATTCGTTCGAATTCATACTGCCCTGCTGGAGGCACAAATGCAGTGTAACGTTTAGACGTCTCTTCCATCAGTATCTGATAATAACCCGACCGTAAGTCTAGGCTGGTAAAGTAAACCCTACCACTTAATCGATCGATTTGGTCATCTATGCTTGGTAACGGGTAGTTGTCCTTTATTGTGGTGGAATTTAATTTGTGATAGTCAATGCACAACCTTGCTTCTCCATTCCTCTTATTTACAAGCACGATAGGTGATGCGTATTCAGAATTCGATTCTGTAATGATATTTTTGGCGAGTAGGTCTTTTACTATTCCTTGTACTGTCTCCTGTTCGGCTCTAGCCATTTTATATGGACGGGAAGAAAATGGCTTGTCTTCCTGTAATCGTATGCTCATGGTCGTGGACTTAGCACAACCAAGTTCAGTAATGTCGAGAGCTATACAGTCCCTGAACTCGTTTAATAGTTCAAATAGTTCTTGATTCTCTTTTCCTCTGATTTGCCCAACATTTATGCTTGGCCAAGTTGATTCGATCCTCTGCCTAGTTTTGACGTTATCGGCAACTTCCATATCCTGTGGTTCCTCTTCGTAAGACCAGGCGCGTGCAATAACCTTACCTGGTTTCAGAACAATATCTTGATCGGATACGTTTACATATGGTATCCATGGTTCGTGATTCTTATCAACTCGTAAAACTGTACGCGGCAGGCAACACTCGCTGCCTTCCCGTGCAAGCAGACTTGCTCCGACATATGCATCACCCGTAAAATCATCGCATTTCACTTTAATATTACTGATATGTTGTGGCGGTATAAGAATCTTGTTCACCACACGTAACACAATTTTGTTTTGAACGGGATCTAAATCTAGTGATAATAAACTATCCTCGTTTTTCTCAATGAACAATAGCGTTTTATCATTCTTAACAGGAAATACGTGGGTAATTCGGTGAATGTACGTCCGACTATCACTGGTATATGTTGATCATCGTCTGAACCACAACTGCTCTGATGATCGCTTTGACCTGGTCGATTCCAACTTGAAAGCTAGTATGCTCCATACTCACCGACACACCTTTGCTGTAACCGTGCAATGTGACAAACTCCTTAGTATCCATTTTTAAATTCAAACGTTGAGCCTCACTCCATTTAACTCAAGTGCACGAACTGCCAAAATCAATATAGGCCTTAGTTGGGATATTATTAATTTTTATGTTTTTTTAGTGCTTGTAATTTGTTTCGTCATCAGTTACCGTTTCCAACATAGCGACTACTTTATTGCTTTATCCCGTTTCTTTCCCTGGACAGATTATTTCGTTATGGAAACGATTTCGACAAATATTGCATCGTTCTCCAGCCGTTAGCTTCGCAGTGAATGTACTTGCATAATGTCCTGGCTTACTGCATTTGAAGCAAACTGCACTAATCATTCCTCTTTTTTTTCGTGTCATTCCGGCTTAAATTATCTTTAAATCGATGCGGATGGAAAGAGTGGGTATCGTTCTGCTGACTTAAATATTTCAATAATTCATCGGGTGCTTTGTATCCACCTGCCTGTGCTCCGCTCTGAACAATCTGATCATCTAGCCCACCAATTATACAAGAAACAGCATCTTCTCCTTTTATTTTGCACAGGTTTACTAATGCACTTTTTTCATAAAAATATCTAGTGTATGATTCCTCTACTCGTTTCCTTCTTCGAATCATATTCACTACCATATCATGGAAGTCTCAACTGAGTGGAAACGCCTTCTGTATTTTCTCCTTCCATTCTGCCAATGAATAGCTCACTGAGGTTAAGCCCTTATACCAGGTTTTAGCCAGGCGCCGTAATTTAGAAAGAGCGAAATAAATAGTTGCTTCCTCGGACCAAGTAAAAACTTCTCTTAGCGCGTCAACTTTTCTGCACCACACCACTGCGGATTGGTTCTGATCTTCTGGGTTCAACGTTGGCACCGCTTCTCTCCTTAGTTCACTGTCGCGAGTTCGTTCACCACTATTCCGAACTAATGCGACGATCGCCTCCGCAAATTTTCTTAACGACTCCCTAGTATGTCTTGAGGAATGTCTGCGACGTTTTGAGCCTTGCCTACTTCTTGAAGAACTGCGCGAACGCCAATGTTTAGTGTTTTTCTTATGACGGTTTTTTTCTCCGATTCTCAAACTCCTCTTCTCCGTAAATTAACTTTATTTCACTACCCCTGTTTTCTACATGGATAAATTTTGAAAACTGAGATAATGGAATGGCGACAACTGAACTGCACTGACCTGAAAAACACAAAGGGGACACCCCTGAGTATGCGGTGGATAATTCTCTCAAAAAGTGGAAGATAGCAATCGTCTCATGCAATTGATATAACATCGAATATATTAACCGAATTCGCTGGGAAAACCGCTCAGCGACACCATGATACGTTAGTGAGGAACACCCGTCTCACAGGCAAGGGGGGAAACCCCATCCACTAGCCTTCAGGGCTGATGAGGAGGAAACCCCACCTCCGCAGACCAATGAGGAGAAAACACTCATCTTCACACATCTATTCGACAACATGATCTTTCTATTCGCGAATCTCTACGAGACAACCACCATCCTCCAACTTCCCCAACTATAACTACAACAATACACCCCGCGCAACATACTCAGCCTCTAATTTTGTTCGCGGATTTATTACTTTAGCACTTCACTCGAAGTGCCAATCACCATTTCATGCAAGACGCAATACCCGCAACACATTCTTCCTCAAAACCATATCTTTCTCCTACCTGCCACCGCAGATACGGGTCCACACCGACCACCCATGCACAACTCTAATTCCTTTAAACATAAAAAAAACCCATCTACGTTCAACACCTGCCTGCGCATTGATCCTATGCAAACAAACCTACGGACAACACTCATACCCTCAAAAATTCGACAAACCTTTTCTGATGGATCTTCTACTCCATCAGCTCACATCGTACCCTCATCGTCTGAGGATACTTTCGTTTTCAGATCACACCAGGGTTTCGTACGATCCACCGCTACTACTCGCTCATACTTCGCTCCCCTTGTGCGACACGATCCGTGCATATCATTCACGACATATCTATCATTCGGCAATATTTTCTTTACGATGAATGGACCACTAAAAGGAGGGAGTAGTTTTCTACTCTTATCAAATGCTAGACCCGCCTTTTCAATTAATACTAGGTCGCCTTCCTTGTATACCTTTGGTTTTTTCAATCTTTTGTTGAAGTTAGGCTTTTGATTTTTCTGGGCATGTTGCTTCTTCTCTCCTGCTATGTTCCTTTCCGTTATTATATCAGTAACCATTTTCGACATCATGGTTATTTCGTCTGTTAACTGTACATCGGTGCCCCCTCTTGGCTTAAATCCCAAAAGTAGTTCACTTGCAGTTTTTCCGGTACTACTGCTAACCACATTATTGATGGCAAACTGTATTGATTGGATATGGGTGTTCCATAAGTTTTCTTCTGCAGTTGTCGTTCTTAAGGCTGATAAAAGAGATCGGTTGAATCTTTCTATTTGCCCGTTAGCTCTTGAAGTGGCAACTGCGTTTTTCACAAGTTTAATTCCATTTTGCTCACACAAAGCTCGCAATTTTTTTGCTGTGAATGAGGTACCTTGGTCAGAATCGAGAACTTCAGGTGCCCCGTACATTGAAAATACATCTTTGCAGAATTCGATGGCGTATTTCGTTTTTGTTGATTTAACAGGTCTGATAAACAAAAATTTTGTAAAGGCATCGACCAAAGCAATGATATGAATATTTCCTATTTTAGTTTTAGGGAATGGCCCCAAATGGTCTACGGGTACAGTTTTCATCGGCTCTGTGGACTCCGGGATCGGATGCAAATATCCTTCTTTCTTTCCTGCTTTTCTTTCATTGTAAAGGCATCTTATACACGTTGAAATGCATTTCATAACGTAGTCCCTCATTCGAAGGAACCAATAATTTTCACACAATCGACGGAGCGTTTTCTCCACCGAGAAATGACCTAAGTCGTCATACGCTGCCCTTACGACTTGATTTCTCATTCCCCGAGGTACAACCCATTGGATACCATTTGCGGTAATTCTATAAAGCCGCCCGTTACGAAGTTTATAATTTTTGTAATATCTTTTTCGTAATCTGTCTGGGGTGGTTTCGGTTATTTGCATGATGCTTTCTTCTTGGCTGTCTTTCAGTGGGTTACGGCTTAAAGCATCATGACATGTTTCATACGATCTCCAGGGCGATGTATTATTTCGAAAGTAAACTTCAATTATTGCAGTCACCATCGTGCGATCCGTGGTACTAACTGCTTTTTCTCCTTAGTGGCTTTCAGGGAATTACAATCGGTAACTACGGTGAATTGAACACCAAATAAATAGTATCGAAATTTTTTCAAAGTTTCCACAACAGCCAGTGTTTCCAATTCATAGGAATGATATTTACATTCCGCTCCTCTTGTCTGCCGACTAAAGAATGCCACAGGCTTCCTTTTCCCATTTGGCTACCGACAAACGCTGATGCGCTGGCATCAGTGTGCACCTGTTTTTCTTTTGGGTTCGAATAGCGCCAATATCGGCCGTTTAATTAGATTATTTTTGAGTTCCTCGAAGGCGGCACCCTCTACTTCCGTCCACTGCTAATCTACGGTTTTACGAGTCAAATTTGTTAGCTGCTTGGCTATGGTGGCGTACTCCTATACGAAATGACGGAAATATTCGATTAGTCCTAGAAACTGTCTGATTTCATGTACCGATTTTGGGGCGGGAAACTCCTCTACCGCTTTTATTTTGTCCCGTCCTGGTTTAATACATCCTTCTGGATTCACGAAGCGCAGGAACTAAATGGTTCTCTTCAAGAATGTGCATTTTTCAAAATTTAGGGTTCTCATCTCGAAAAATTTTCAACGCCTTTCTTAAACCTTCAATTGCTTCAGGGACTGTTTTTGCGTGAAGTAGAACATCATCCAAATATACCGCTGAAATATCTTTTATGGGCATTAGTATTTTGTTCATATAACGTTGAAAAACTCGAGGGGCGTTAGTGAGCCCGAATGGCATTCGTTCGAATTCATACTGCCCTGCTGGAGGCACAAATGCAGTGTAACGTTTAGACGTCTCTTCCATCAGTATCTGATAATAACCCGACCGTAAGTCTAGGCTGGTAAAGTAAACCCTACCACTTAATCGATCGATTTGGTCATCTATGCTTGGTAACGGGTAGTTGTCCTTTATTGTGGTGGAATTTAATTTGTGATAGTCAATGCACAACCTTGCTTCTCCATTCCTCTTATTTACAAGCACGATAGGTGATGCGTATTCAGAATTCGATTCTGTAATGATATTTTTGGCGAGTAGGTCTTTTACTATTCCTTGTACTGTCTCCTATTCGGCTCTAGCCATTTTATATGGACGGGAAGAAAATGGCTTGTCTTCCTGTAATCGTATGCTCATGGTCGTGGACTTAGCACAACCAAGTTCAGTAATGTCGAGAGCTATACAGTCCCTGAACTCGTTTAATAGTTCAAATAGTTCTTGATTCTCTTTTCCTCTGATTTGTCCAACATTTATGCTTGGCCAAGTTGATTCGATCCTCTGCCTAGTTTTGACGTTATCGGCAACTTCCATATCCTGTGGTTCCTCTTCGTAAGACCAGGCGCGTGCAATAACCTTACCTGGTTTCAGAACAATATCTTGATCGGATACGTTTACATATGGTATCCATGGTTCGTGATTCTTATCAACTCGTAAAACTGTACGCGGCAGGCAACACTCGCTGCCTTCCCGTGCAAGCAGACTTGCTCCGACATATGCATCACCCGTAAAATCATCGCATTTCACTTTAATATTACTGATATGTTGTGGCGGTATAAGAATCTTGTTCACCACACGTAACACAATTTTGTTTTGAACGGGATCTAAATCTAGTGATAATAAACTATCCTCGTTTTTCTCAATGAACAATAGCGTTTTATCATTCTTAACAGGAAATACGTGGGTAATTCGGTGAATGTACGTCCGACTATCACTGGTATATGTTGATCATCGTCTGAACCACAACTGCTCTGATGATCGCTTTGACCTGGTCGATTCCAACTTGAAAGCTAGTATGCTCCATACTCACCGACACACCTTTGCTGTAACCGTGCAATGTGACAAACTCCTTAGTATCCATTTTTAAATTCAAACGTTGAGCCTCACTCCATTTAACTCAAGTGCACGAACTGCCAAAATCAATATAGGCCTTAGTTGGGATATTATTAATTTTTATGTTTTTTTAGTGCTTGTAATTTGTTTCGTCATCAGTTACCGTTTCCAACATAGCGACTACTTTATTGCTTTATCCCGTTTCTTTCCCTGGACAGATTATTTCGTTATGGAAACGATTTCGACAAATATTGCATCGTTCTCCAGCCGTTAGCTTCGCAGTGAATGTACTTGCATAATGTCCTGGCTTACTGCATTTGAAGCAAACTGCACTAATCATTCCTCTTTTTTTTCGTGTCATTCCGGCTTAAATTATCTTTAAATCGATGCGGATGGAAAGAGTGGGTATCGTTCTGCTGACTTAAATATTTCAATAATTCATCGGGTGCTTTGTATCCACCTGCCTGTGCTCCGCTCTGAACAATCTGATCATCTAGCCCACCAATTATACAAGAAACAGCATCTTCTCCTTTTATTTTGCACAGGTTTACTAATGCACTTTTTTCATAAAAATATCTAGTGTATGATTCCTCTACTCGTTTCCTTCTTCGAATCATATTCACTACCATATCATGGAAGTCTCAACTGAGTGGAAACGCCTTCTGTATTTTCTCCTTCCATTCTGCCAATGAATAGCTCACTGAGGTTAAGCCCTTATACCAGGTTTTAGCCAGGCGCCGTAATTTAGAAAGAGCGAAATAAATAGTTGCTTCCTCGGACCAAGTAAAAACTTCTCTTAGCGCGTCAACTTTTCTGCACCACACCACTGCGGATTGGTTCTGATCTTCTGGGTTCAACGTTGGCACCGCTTCTCTCCTTAGTTCACTGTCGCGAGTTCGTTCACCACTATTCCGAACTAATGCGACGATCGCCTCCGTAAATTTTCTTAACGACTCCCTAGTGTGTCTTGAGGAATGTCTGCGACGTTTTGAGCCTTGCCTACTTCTTGAAGAACTGCGCGAACGCCAATGTTTAGTGTTTTTCTTATGACGGTTTTTTTCTCCGATTCTCAAACTCCTCTTTTCCGTAAATTAACTTTATTTCACTACCCCTGTTTTCTACATGGATAAATTTTGAAAACTGAGATAATGGAATGGCGACAACTGAACTGCACTGACCTGAAAAACACAAAGGGGACACCCCTGAGTATGCGGTGGATAATTCTCTCAAAAAGTGGAAGATAGCAATCGTCTCATGCAATTGATATAACATCGAATATATTAACCGAATTCGCTGGGAAAACCGCTCAGCGACACCATGATACGTTAGTGAGGAACACCCGTCTCACAGGCAAGGGGGGAAACCCCATCCACTAGCCTTCAGGGCTGATGAGGAGGAAACCCCACCTCCGCAGACCAATGAGGAGAAAACACTCATCTTCACACATCTATTCGACAACATGATCTTTCTATTCGCGAATCTCTACGAGACAACCACCATCCTCCAACTTCCCCAACTATAACTACAACAATACACCCCGCGCAACATACTCAGCCTCTAATTTTGTTCGCGGATTTATTACTTTAGCACTTCACTCGAAGTGCCAATCACCATTTCATGCAAGACGCAATACCCGCAACACATTCTTCCTCAAAACCATATCTTTCTCCTACCTGCCACCGCAGATACGGGTCCACACCGACCACCCATGCACAACTCTAATTCCTTTAAACATAAAAAAAACCCATCTACGCTCAACACCTGCCTGCGCATTGATCCTATGCAAACAAACCTACGGACAACACTCATACCCTCAAAAATTCGACAAACCTTTTCTGATGGATCTTCTACTCCATCAGCTCACATCGTACCCTCATCGTCTGAGGATACTTTCGTTTTCAGATCACACCAGGGTTTCGTACGATCCACCGCTACTACTCGCTCATACTTCGCTCCCCTTGTGCGACACGATCCGTGCATATCATTCACGACATATCTATCATTCGGCAATATTTTCTTTACGATGAATGGACCACTAAAAGGAGGGAGTAGTTTTCTACTCTTATCAAATGCTAGACCCGCCTTTTCAATTAATACTAGGTCGCCTTCCTTGTATACCTTTGGTTTTTTCAATCTTTTGTTGAAGTTAGGCTTTTGATTTTTCTGGGCATGTTGCTTCTTCTCTCCTGCTATGTTCCTTTCCGTTATTATATCAGTAACCATTTTCGACATCATGGTTATTTCGTCTGTTAACTGTACATCGGTGCCCCCTCTTGGCTTAAATCCCAAAAGTAGTTCACTTGCAGTTTTTCCGGTACTACTGCTAACCACATTATTGATGGCAAACTGTATTGATTGGATATGGGTGTTCCATAAGTTTTCTTCTGCAGTTGTCGTTCTTAAGGCTGATAAAAGAGATCGGTTGAATCTTTCTATTTGCCCGTTAGCTCTTGAAGTGGCAACTGCGTTTTTCACAAGTTTAATTCCATTTTGCTCACACAAAGCTCGCAATTTTTTTGCTGTGAATGAGGTACCTTGGTCAGAATCGAGAACTTCAGGTGCCCCGTACATTGAAAATACATCTTTGCAGAATTCGATGGCGTATTTCGTTTTTGTTGATTTAACAGGTCTGATAAACAAAAATTTTGTAAAGGCATCGACCAAAGCAATGATATGAATATTTCCTATTTTAGTTTTAGGAAATGGCCCCAAATGGTCTACGGGTACAGTTTTCATCGGCTCTGTGGACTCCGGGATCGGATGCAAATATCCTTCTTTCTTTCCTGCTTTTCTTTCATTGTAAAGGCATCTTATACACGTTGAAATGCATTTCATAACGTAGTCCCTCATTCGAAGGAACCAATAATTTTCACACAATCGACGGAGCGTTTTCTCCACCGAGAAATGACCTAAGTCGTCATACGCTGCCCTTACGACTTGATTTCTCATTCCCCGAGGTACAACCCATTGGATACCATTTGCGGTAATTCTATAAAGCCGCCCGTTACGAAGTTTATAATTTTTGTAATATCTTTTTCGTAATCTGTCTGGGGTGGTTTCGGTTATTTGCATGATGCTTTCTTCTTGGCTGTCTTTCAGTGGGTTACGGCTTAAAGCATCATGACATGTTTCATACGATCTCCAGGGCGATGTATTATTTCGAAAGTAAACTTCAATTATTGCAGTCACCATCGTGCGATCCGTGGTACTAACTGCTTTTTCTCCTTAGTGGCTTTCAGGGAATTACAATCGGTAACTACGGTGAATTGAACACCAAATAAATAGTAGCGAAATTTTTTCAAAGTTTCCACAACAGCCAGTGTTTCCAATTCATAGGAATGATATTTACATTTCGCTCCTCTTGTCTGCCGACTAAAGAATGCCACAGGCTTCCTTTTCCCATTTGGCTACCGACAAACGCTGATGCGCTGGCATCAGTGTGCACCTGTTTTTCTTTTGGGTTCGAATAGCGCCAATATCGGCCGTTTAATTAGATTATTTTTGAGTTCCTCGAAGGCGGCACCCTCTACTTCCGTCCACTGCTAATCTACGGTTTTACGAGTCAAATTTGTTAGCTGCTTGGCTATGGTGGCGTACTCCTATACGAAATGACGGAAATATTCGATTAGTCCTAGAAACTGTCTGATTTCATGTACCGATTTTGGGGCGGGAAACTCCTCTACCGCTTTTATTTTGTCCCGTCCTGGTTTAATACATCCTTCTGGATTCACGAAGCGCAGGAACTAAATGGTTCTCTTCAAGAATGTGCATTTTTCAAAATTTAGGGTTCTCATCTCGAAAAATTTTCAACGCCTTTCTTAAACCTTCAATTGCTTCAGGGACTGTTTTTGCGTGAAGTAGAACATCATCCAAATATACCGCTGAAATATCTTTTATGGGCATTAGTATTTTGTTCATATAACGTTGAAAAACTCGAGGAGCGTTAGTGAGCCCGAATGGCATTCGTTCGAATTCATACTGCCCTGCTGGAGGCACAAATGCAGTGTAACGTTTAGACGTCTCTTCCATCAGTATCTGATAATAACCCGACCGTAAGTCTAGGCTGGTAAAGTAAACCCTACCACTTAATCGATCGATTTGGTCATCTATGCTTGGTAACGGGTAGTTGTCCTTTATTGTGGTGGAATTTAATTTGCGATAGTCAATGCACAACCTTGCTTCTCCATTCCTCTTATTTACAAGCACGATAGGTGATGCGTATTCAGAATTCGATTCTGTAATGATATTTTTGGCGAGTAGGTCTTTTACTATTCCTTGTACTGTCTCCTATTCGGCTCTAACCATTTTATATGGACGGGAAGAAAATGGCTTGTCTTCCTGTAATCGTATGCTCATGGTCGTGGACTTAGCACAACCAAGTTCAGTAATGTCGAGAGCTATACAGTCCCTGAACTCGTTTAATAGTTCAAATAGTTCTTGATTCTCTTTTCCTCTGATTTGTCCAACATTTATGCTTGGCCAAGTTGATTCGATCCTCTGCCTAGTTTTGACGTTATCGGCAACTTCCATATCCTGTGGTTCCTCTTCGTAAGGCCAGGCGCGTGCAATAACCTTACCTGGTTTCAGAACAATATCTTGATCGGATACGTTTACATATGGCATTCATGGTTCGTGATTCTTAGCAACTCGTAAAACTGTACGCGGCAGGCAACACTCGCTGCCTTCCCGTGCAAGCAGACTTGCTCCGACATATGCATCACCCGTAAAATCATCGCATTTCACTTTAATATTACTGATATGTTGTGGCGGTATAAGAATCTTGTTCACCACACGTAACACAATTTTGTTTTGAACGGGATTTAAATCTAGTGATAATAAACTATCCTCGTTTTTCTCAATGAACAATAGCGTTTTATCATTCTTAACAGGAAATACGTGGGTAATTCGGTGAATGTACGTCCGACTATCACTGGTATATGTTGATCATCGTCTGAACCACAACTGCTCTGATGATCGCTTTGACCTGGTCGATTCCAACTTGAAAGCTAGTATGCTCCATACTCACCGACACACCTTTGCTGTAACCGTGCAATGTGACAAACTCCTTAGTATCCATTTTTAAATTCAAACGTTGAGCCTCACTCCATTTAACTCAAGTGCACGAACTGCCAAAATCAATATAGGCCTTAGTTGGGATATTATTAATTTTTATGTTTTTTTAGTGCTTGTAATTTGTTTCGTCATCAGTTACCGTTTCCAACATAGCGACTACTTTATTGCTTTATCCCGTTTCTTTCCCTGGACAGATTATTTCGTTATGGAAACGATTTCGACAAATATTGCATCGTTCTCCAGCCGTTAGCTTCGCAGTGAATGTACTTGCATAATGTCCTGGCTTACTGCATTTGAAGCAAACTGCACTAATCATTCCTCTTTTTTTTCGTGTCATTCCGGCTTAAATTATCTTTAAATCGATTCGGATGGAAAGAGTGGGTATCGTTCTGCTGACTTAAATATTTCAATAATTCATCGGGTGCTTTGTATCCACCTGCCTGTGCTCCGCTCTGAACAATCTGATCATCTAGCCCACCAATTATACAAGAAACAGCATCTTCTCCTTTTATTTTGCACAGGTTTACTAATGCACTTTTTTCATAAAAATATCTAGTGTATGATTCCTCTACTCGTTTCCTTCTTCGAATCATATTCACTACCATATCATGGAAGTCTCAACTGAGTGGAAACGCCTTCTGTATTTTCTCCTTCCATTCTGCCAATGAATAGCTCACTGAGGTTAAGCCCTTATACCAGGTTTTAGCCAGGCGCCGTAATTTAGAAAGAGCGAAATAAATAGTTGCTTCCTCGGACCAAGTAAAAACTTCTCTTAGCGCGTCAACTTTTCTGCACCACACCACTGCGGATTGGTTCTGATCTTCTGGGTTCAACGTTGGCACCGCTTCTCTCCTTAGTTCACTGTCGCGAGTTCGTTCACCACTATTCCGAACTAATGCGACGATCGCCTCCGTAAATTTTCTTAACGACTCCCTAGTGTGTCTTGAGGAATGTCTGCGACGTTTTGAGCCTTGCCTACTTCTTGAAGAACTGCGCGAACGCCAATGTTTAGTGTTTTTCTTATGACGGTTTTTTTCTCCGATTCTCAAACTCCTCTTTTCCGTAAATTAACTTTATTTCACTACCCCTGTTTTCTACATGGATAAATTTTGAAAACTGAGATAATGGAATGGCGACAACTGAACTGCACTGACCTGAAAAACACAAAGGGGACACCCCTGAGTATGCGGTGGATAATTCTCTCAAAAAGTGGAAGATAGCAATCGTCTCATGCAATTGATATAACATCGAATATATTAACCGAATTCGCTGGGAAAACCGCTCAGCGACACCATGATACGTTAGTGAGGAACACCCGTCTCACAGGCAAGGGGGGAAACCCCATCCACTAGCCTTCAGGGCTGATGAGGAGGAAACCCCACCTCCGCAGACCAATGAGGAGAAAACACTCATCTTCACACATCTATTCGACAACATGATCTTTCTATTCGCGAATCTCTACGAGACAACCACCATCCTCCAACTTCCCCAACTATAACTACAACAATACACCCCGCGCAACATACTCAGCCTCTAATTTTGTTCGCGGATTTATTACTTTAGCACTTCACTCGAAGTGCCAATCACCATTTCATGCAAGACGCAATACCCGCAACACATTCTTCCTCAAAACCATATCTTTCTCCTACCTGCCACCGCAGATACGGGTCCACACCGACCACCCATGCACAACTCTAATTCCTTTAAACATAAAAAAAACCCATCTACGCTCAACACCTGCCTGCGCATTGATCCTATGCAAACAAACCTACGGACAACACTCATACCCTCAAAAATTCGACAAACCTTTTCTGATGGATCTTCTACTCCATCAGCTCACATCGTACCCTCATCGTCTGAGGATACTTTCGTTTTCAGATCACACCAGGGTTTCGTACGATCCACCGCTACTACTCGCTCATACTTCGCTCCCCTTGTGCGACACGATCCGTGCATATCATTCACGACATATCTATCATTCGGCAATATTTTCTTTACGATGAATGGACCACTAAAAGGAGGGAGTAGTTTTCTACTCTTATCAAATGCTAGACCCGCCTTTTCAATTAATACTAGGTCGCCTTCCTTGTATACCTTTGGTTTTTTCAATCTTTTGTTGAAGTTAGGCTTTTGATTTTTCTGGGCATGTTGCTTCTTCTCTCCTGCTATGTTCCTTTCCGTTATTATATCAGTAACCATTTTCGACATCATGGTTATTTCGTCTGTTAACTGTACATCGGTGCCCCCTCTTGGCTTAAATCCCAAAAGTAGTTCACTTGCAGTTTTTCCGGTACTACTGCTAACCACATTATTGATGGCAAACTGTATTGATTGGATATGGGTGTTCCATAAGTTTTCTTCTGCAGTTGTCGTTCTTAAGGCTGATAAAAGAGATCGGTTGAATCTTTCTATTTGCCCGTTAGCTCTTGAAGTGGCAACTGCGTTTTTCACAAGTTTAATTCCATTTTGCTCACACAAAGCTCGCAATTTTTTTGCTGTGAATGAGGTACCTTGGTCAGAATCGAGAACTTCAGGTGCCCCGTACATTGAAAATACATCTTTGCAGAATTCGATGGCGTATTTCGTTTTTGTTGATTTAACAGGTCTGATAAACAAAAATTTTGTAAAGGCATCGACCAAAGCAATGATATGAATATTTCCTATTTTAGTTTTAGGAAATGGCCCCAAATGGTCTACGGGTACAGTTTTCATCGGCTCTGTGGACTCCGGGATCGGATGCAAATATCCTTCTTTCTTTCCTGCTTTTCTTTCATTGTAAAGGCATCTTATACACGTTGAAATGCATTTCATAACGTAGTCCCTCATTCGAAGGAACCAATAATTTTCACACAATCGACGGAGCGTTTTCTCCACCGAGAAATGACCTAAGTCGTCATACGCTGCCCTTACGACTTGATTTCTCATTCCCCGAGGTACAACCCATTGGATACCATTTGCGGTAATTCTATAAAGCCGCCCGTTACGAAGTTTATAATTTTTGTAATATCTTTTTCGTAATCTGTCTGGGGTGGTTTCGGTTATTTGCATGATGCTTTCTTCTTGGCTGTCTTTCAGTGGGTTACGGCTTAAAGCATCATGACATGTTTCATACGATCTCCAGGGCGATGTATTATTTCGAAAGTAAACTTCAATTATTGCAGTCACCATCGTGCGATCCGTGGTACTAACTGCTTTTTCTCCTTAGTGGCTTTCAGGGAATTACAATCGGTAACTACGGTGAATTGAACACCAAATAAATAGTAGCGAAATTTTTTCAAAGTTTCCACAACAGCCAGTGTTTCCAATTCATAGGAATGATATTTACATTTCGCTCCTCTTGTCTGCCGACTAAAGAATGCCACAGGCTTCCTTTTCCCATTTGGCTACCGACAAACGCTGATGCGCTGGCATCAGTGTGCACCTGTTTTTCTTTTGGGTTCGAATAGCGCCAATATCGGCCGTTTAATTAGATTATTTTTGAGTTCCTCGAAGGCGGCACCCTCTACTTCCGTCCACTGCTAATCTACGGTTTTACGAGTCAAATTTGTTAGCTGCTTGGCTATGGTGGCGTACTCCTATACGAAATGACGGAAATATTCGATTAGTCCTAGAAACTGTCTGATTTCATGTACCGATTTTGGGGCGGGAAACTCCTCTACCGCTTTTATTTTGTCCCGTCCTGGTTTAATACATCCTTCTGGATTCACGAAGCGCAGGAACTAAATGGTTCTCTTCAAGAATGTGCATTTTTCAAAATTTAGGGTTCTCATCTCGAAAAATTTTCAACGCCTTTCTTAAACCTTCAATTGCTTCAGGGACTGTTTTTGCGTGAAGTAGAACATCATCCAAATATACCGCTGAAATATCTTTTATGGGCATTAGTATTTTGTTCATATAACGTTGAAAAACTCGAGGAGCGTTAGTGAGCCCGAATGGCATTCGTTCGAATTCATACTGCCCTGCTGGAGGCACAAATGCAGTGTAACGTTTAGACGTCTCTTCCATCAGTATCTGATAATAACCCGACCGTAAGTCTAGGCTGGTAAAGTAAACCCTACCACTTAATCGATCGATTTGGTCATCTATGCTTGGTAACGGGTAGTTGTCCTTTATTGTGGTGGAATTTAATTTGCGATAGTCAATGCACAACCTTGCTTCTCCATTCCTCTTATTTACAAGCACGATAGGTGATGCGTATTCAGAATTCGATTCTGTAATGATATTTTTGGCGAGTAGGTCTTTTACTATTCCTTGTACTGTCTCCTATTCGGCTCTAACCATTTTATATGGACGGGAAGAAAATGGCTTGTCTTCCTGTAATCGTATGCTCATGGTCGTGGACTTAGCACAACCAAGTTCAGTAATGTCGAGAGCTATACAGTCCCTGAACTCGTTTAATAGTTCAAATAGTTCTTGATTCTCTTTTCCTCTGATTTGTCCAACATTTATGCTTGGCCAAGTTGATTCGATCCTCTGCCTAGTTTTGACGTTATCGGCAACTTCCATATCCTGTGGTTCCTCTTCGTAAGGCCAGGCGCGTGCAATAACCTTACCTGGTTTCAGAACAATATCTTGATCGGATACGTTTACATATGGCATTCATGGTTCGTGATTCTTAGCAACTCGTAAAACTGTACGCGGCAGGCAACACTCGCTGCCTTCCCGTGCAAGCAGACTTGCTCCGACATATGCATCACCCGTAAAATCATCGCATTTCACTTTAATATTACTGATATGTTGTGGCGGTATAAGAATCTTGTTCACCACACGTAACACAATTTTGTTTTGAACGGGATTTAAATCTAGTGATAATAAACTATCCTCGTTTTTCTCAATGAACAATAGCGTTTTATCATTCTTAACAGGAAATACGTGGGTAATTCGGTGAATGTACGTCCGACTATCACTGGTATATGTTGATCATCGTCTGAACCACAACTGCTCTGATGATCGCTTTGACCTGGTCGATTCCAACTTGAAAGCTAGTATGCTCCATACTCACCGACACACCTTTGCTGTAACCGTGCAATGTGACAAACTCCTTAGTATCCATTTTTAAATTCAAACGTTGAGCCTCACTCCATTTAACTCAAGTGCACGAACTGCCAAAATCAATATAGGCCTTAGTTGGGATATTATTAATTTTTATGTTTTTTTAGTGCTTGTAATTTGTTTCGTCATCAGTTACCGTTTCCAACATAGCGACTACTTTATTGCTTTATCCCGTTTCTTTCCCTGGACAGATTATTTCGTTATGGAAACGATTTCGACAAATATTGCATCGTTCTCCAGCCGTTAGCTTCGCAGTGAATGTACTTGCATAATGTCCTGGCTTACTGCATTTGAAGCAAACTGCACTAATCATTCCTCTTTTTTTTCGTGTCATTCCGGCTTAAATTATCTTTAAATCGATGCGGATGGAAAGAGTGGGTATCGTTCTGCTGACTTAAATATTTCAATAATTCATCGGGTGCTTTGTATCCACCTGCCTGTGCTCCGCTCTGAACAATCTGATCATCTAGCCCACCAATTATACAAGAAACAGGTTTTATTTTGCACAGGTTTACTAATGCACTTTTTTCATAAAAATATCTAGTGTATGATTCCTCTACTCGTTTCCTTCTTCGAATCATATTCACTACCATATCATGGAAGTCTCAACTGAGTGGAAACGCCTTCTGTATTTTCTCCTTCCATTCTGCCAATGAATAGCTCACTGAGGTTAAGCCCTTATACCAGGTTTTAGCCAGGCGCCGTAATTTAGAAAGAGCGAAATAAATAGTTGCTTCCTCGGACCAAGTAAAAACTTCTCTTAGCGCGTCAACTTTTCTGCACCACACCACTGCGGATTGGTTCTGATCTTCTGGGTTCAACGTTGGCACCGCTTCTCTCCTTAGTTCACTGTCGCGAGTTCGTTCACCACTATTCCGAACTAATGCGACGATCGCCTCCGTAAATTTTCTTAACGACTCCCTAGTGTGTCTTGAGGAATGTCTGCGACGTTTTGAGCCTTGCCTACTTCTTGAAGAACTGCGCGAACGCCAATGTTTAGTGTTTTTCTTATGACGGTTTTTTTCTCCGATTCTCAAACTCCTCTTTTCCGTAAATTAACTTTATTTCACTACCCCTGTTTTCTACATGGATAAATTTTGAAAACTGAGATAATGGAATGGCGACAACTGAACTGCACTGACCTGAAAAACACAAAGGGGACACCCCTGAGTATGCGGTGGATAATTCTCTCAAAAAGTGGAAGATAGCAATCGTCTCATGCAATTGATATAACATCGAATATATTAACCGAATTCGCTGGGAAAACCGCTCAGCGACACCATGATACGTTAGTGAGGAACACCCGTCTCACAGGCAAGGGGGGAAACCCCATCCACTAGCCTTCAGGGCTGATGAGGAGGAAACCCCACCTCCGCAGACCAATGAGGAGAAAACACTCATCTTCACACATCTATTCGACAACATGATCTTTCTATTCGCGAATCTCTACGAGACAACCACCATCCTCCAACTTCCCCAACTATAACTACAACAATACACCCCGCGCAACATACTCAGCCTCTAATTTTGTTCGCGGATTTATTACTTTAGCACTTCACTCGAAGTGCCAATCACCATTTCATGCAAGACGCAATACCCGCAACACATTCTTCCTCAAAACCATATCTTTCTCCTACCTGCCACCGCAGATACGGGTCCACACCGACCACCCATGCACAACTCTAATTCCTTTAAACATAAAAAAAAACCATCTACGCTCAACACCTGCCTGCGCATTGATCCTATGCAAACAAACCTACGGACAACACTCATACCCTCAAAAATTCGACAAACCTTTTCTGATGGATCTTCTACTCCATCAGCTCACATCGTACCCTCATCGTCTGAGGATACTTTCGTTTTCAGATCACACCAGGGTTTCGTACGATCCACCGCTACTACTCGCTCATACTTCGCTCCCCTTGTGCGACACGATCCGTGCATATCATGCACGACATATCTATCATTCGGCAATATTTTCTTTACGATGAATGGACCACTAAAAGGAGGGAGTAGTTTTCTACTCTTATCAAATGCTAGACCCGCCTTTTCAATTAATACTAGGTCGCCTTCCTTGTATACCTTTGGTTTTTTCAATCTTTTGTTGAAGTTAGGCTTTTGATTTTTCTGGGCATGTTGCGTCTTCTCTCCTGCTATGTTCCTTTCCGTTATTATATCAGTAACCATTTTCGACATCATGGTTATTTCGTCTGTTAACTGTACATCGGTGCCCCCTCTTGGCTTAAATCCCAAAAGTAGTTCACTTGCAGTTTTTCCGGTACTACTGCTAACCACATTATTGATGGCAAACTGTATTGATTGGATATGGGTGTTCCATAAGTTTTCTTCTGCAGTTGTCGTTCTTAAGGCTGATAAAAGAGATCGGTTGAATCTTTCTATTTGCCCGTTAGCTCTTGAAGTGGCAACTGCGTTTTTCACAAGTTTAATTCCATTTTGCTCACACAAAGCTCGCAATTTTTTTGCTGTGAATGAGGTACCTTGGTCAGAATCGAGAACTTCAGGTGCCCCGTACATTGAAAATACATCTTCGCAGAATTCGATGGCGTATTTCGTTTTTGTTGATTTAACAGGTCTGATAAACAAAACTTTTGTAAAGGCATCGACCAAAGCAATGATATGAATATTTCCTATTTTAGTTTTAGGGAATAGCCCCAACTGGTCTACGGGTACAGTTTTCATCGGCTCTGTGGACTCCGGGATCGGATGCAAATATCCTTCTTTCTTTCCTGCTTTTCTTTCATTGTAAAGGCATCTTATACACGTTGAAATGCATTTCATAACGTAGTCCCTCATTCGAAGGAACCAATAATTTTCACACAATCGACGGAGCGTTTTCTCCACCGAGAAATGACCTAAGTCGTCATACGCTGCCCTTACGACTTGATTTCTCATTCCCCGAGGTACAACCCATTGGATACCATTTACGGTAATTCTATAAAGCCGCCCGTTACGAAGTGCATAATTTTTGTAATATCTTTTTCGTAATCTGTCTGGGGTGGTTTCGGTTATTTGCATGATGCTTTCTTCTTGGCTGTCTTTCAGTGGGTTACGGCTTAAAGCATCATGACATGTTTCATACGATCTCCAGGGCGATGTATTATTTCGAAAGTAAACTTCAATTATTGCAGTCACCATCGTGCGATCCGTGGTACTAACTGCTTTTTCTCCTTAGTGGCTTTCAGGGAATTACAATCGGTAACTACGGTGAATTGAACACCAAATAAATAGTAGCGAAATTTTTTCAAAGTTTCCACAACAGCCAGTGTTTCCAATTCATAGGAATGATATTTACATTCCGCTCCTCTTGTCTGCCGACTAAAGAATGCCACAGGCTTCCATTTCCCATTTGGCTTCCGGCAAACGCTGATGCGCTGGCATCAGTGTGCACCTGTTTTTCTTTTGGGTTCGAATAGCGCCAATATCGGCCGTTTAATTAGATTATTTTTGAGTTCCTCGAAGGCAGCACCCTCTACTTCCGTCCACTGCTAATCTACGGTTTTACGAGTCAAATTTGTTAGCTGCTTGGCTATGGTGGCGTACTCCTATACGAAATGACGGAAATATTCGATTAGTCCTAGAAACTGTCTGATTTCATGTACCGATTTTGGGGCGGGAAACTCCTCTACCGCTTTTATTTTGTCCCGTCCTGGTTTAATACATCCTTCTGGATTCACGAAGCGCAGGAACTAAATGGTTCTCTTCAAGAATGTGCATTTTTCAAAATTTAGGGTTCTCATCTCGAAAAATTTTCAACGCCTTTCTTAAACCTTCAATTGCTTCAGGGACTGTTTTTGCGTGAAGTAGAACATCATCCAAATATACCGCTGAAATATCTTTTATGGGCATTAGTATTTTGTTCATATAACGTTGAAAAACTCGAGGGGCGTTAGTGAGCCCGAATGGCATTCGTTCGAATTCATACTGCCCTGCTGGAGGCACAAATGCAGTGTAACGTTTAGACGTCTCTTCCATCAGTATCTGATAATAACCCGACCGTAAGTCTAGGCTGGTAAAGTAAACCCTACCACTTAATCGATCGATTTGGTCATCTATGCTTGGTAACGGGTAGTTGTCCTTTATTGTGGTGGAATTTAATTTGTGATAGTCAATGCACAACCTTGCTTCTCCATTCCTCTTATTTACAAGCACGATAGGTGATGCGTATTCAGAATTCGATTCTGTAATGATATTTTTGGCGAGTAGGTCTTTTACTATTCCTTGTACTGTCTCCTGTTCGGCTCTAGCCATTTTATATAGACGAGAAGAAAATGGCTTGTCTTCCTGTAATCGTATGCTCATGGTCGTGGACTTAGCACAACCAAGTTCAGTAATGTCGAGAGCTATACAGTCCCTGAACTCGTTTAATAGTTCAAATAGTTCTTGATTCTCTTTTCCTCTGATTTGTCCAACATTTATGCTTGGCCAAGTTGATTCGATCCTCTGCCTAGTTTTGACGTTATCGGCAACTTCCATATCCTGTGGTTCCTCTTCGTAAGGCCAGGCGCGTGCAATAACCTTACCTGGTTTCAGAACAATATCTTGATCGGATACGTTTACATATGGCATTCATGGTTCGTGATTCTTATCAACTCGTAAAACTGTACGCGGCAGGCAACACTCGCTGCCTTCCCGTGCAAGCAGACTTGCTCCGACATATGCATCACCCGTAAAATCATCGCATTTCACTTTAATATTACTGATATGTTGTGGCGGTATAAGAATCTTGTTCACCACACGTAACACAATTTTGTTTTGAACGGGATCTAAATCTAGTGATAATAAACTATCCTCGTTTTTCTCAATGAACAATAGCGTTTTATCATTCTTAACAGGAAATACGTGGGTAATTCGGTGAATGTACGTCCGACTATCACTGGTATATGTTGATCATCGTCTGAACCACAACTGCTCTGATGATCGCTTTGACCTGGTCGATTCCAACTTGAAAGCTAGTATGCTCCATACTCACCGACACACCTTTGCTGTAACCGTGCAATGTGACAAACTCCTTAGTATCCATTTTTAAATTCAAACGTTGAGCCTCACTCCATTTAACTCAAGTGCACGAACTGCCAAAATCAATATAGGCCTTAGTTGGGATATTATTAATTTTTATGTTTTTTTAGTGCTTGTAATTTGTTTCGTCATCAGTTACCGTTTCCAACATAGCGACTACTTTATTGCTTTATCCCGTTTCTTTCCCTGGACAGATTATTTCGTTATGGAAACGATTTCGACAAATATTGCATCGTTCTCCAGCCGTTAGCTTCGCAGTGAATGTATTTGCATAATGTCCTGGCTTACTGCATTTGAAGCAAACTGCACTAATCATTCCTCTTTTTTTTTCGTGTCATTCCGGCTTAAATTATCTTTAAATCGATGCGGATGGAAAGAGTGGGTATCGTTCTGCTGACTTAAATATTTCAATAATTCATCGGGTGCTTGATGTCCACCTGCCTGTGCTCCGCTCTGAACAATCTGATCATCTAGCTCACCAATTATACAAGAAACAGCATCTTCTCCTTTTATTTTGCACAGGTTTACTAATGCACATTTTTCATAAAAATATCTAGTGTATGATTCCTCTACTCGTTTCCTTCTTCGAATCATATACATCGTTTACGCATCACGTTTACTCTTGCTCATTATCTTAATGATAATACGTATCTGTCCAGACGTTGCACAGGGCTTAAGGATAAACCATAGCAGCTGTAGAGCATAATATCGACGAAGACCCAAATGAGTCTATTCGACATCATGTTCATCAACAGTTAAACCCATGTCCAGCCACATTATGAGAGTTTACGGAAATTTAAGTAAGTTTGCAGACGAACAAACAATTCAATCACAATTCAAAAATAATATAATAATAAAAACTTCAATACGACATATGTGGTTTGACACTTGACCTATACGGCGACGGACCACGGCCGGAATAAACCGTGGAGAAAGTTTAGCGGCGAATCGATCTGCAGCGCTACTTACAGCGAAATTCCGAACGAAGACCTTTTGACTCTGACATAGCTCACGGGAACGAGTCCGGACGTTGTACCGCTATGCTCCATTTGGATAGGTTTCTCTTAAGGGGAGAAGTCCATGTAGAAGCGCCAAAATCGGTCATTTTTTAATTATATTTTTATCGATGATAAAATAATTTTATTGTTTTTAAATTGTAACACAACTTTAATGAATCTTTTTAGAACACAAAAATAATTTTTTTTTTCAATTCAAAATGGTTGCTCAGTATGATTTGTTGTCTGCTGCCTCTGACGCGAGGTCCCAAACTGCTCCAGTTGTCACTCATTAACCGTTGATCTGAAACACAAAAATGAAAGTTGTTTTTTTGTAGGACATATAAACGGAAAGGATGAACCTATAAAATAAAAAAAAAGTATAAAATTCAATGTAAAATAAACCTTTAAAAAAAAGTCAGAATTTAGGGCTATTTTTTGACATTTCTGACCCCAAAAAAATATTTTGTCAACGCGGAATATCTAAAATTTTAGGTTTATCCTTCCGATATTAATGTAAAGAAAGGGCTCGAAAAATTTCAGCCAAATCGGTCAATACCTTTTTGAGTATTGAGTATCAACACGAGCAGTTTTGAAAAATATAGTTTCGAGATAATCGCATTTAAAGTTGAAGTACAGGAAAATGGCCAGTTTTAATAACTTACCGATTAATCGGCAATCCCAGGTCCATACAACAGTCCTTCCTCCTCCTCGAAAAGCTGATTTTCTTCCATTTGTTGTTGCCTGCGAGCTGTACGAGCATCTTTGGTTTCTGAAAGGCTCTTACGATTCTGTCGGGTTATTCGCGCGTCGTCTGTATTATAAGCAAATACTTTAGCATAAGTGCCAATAGTCACATTCAGAAGGTTCATTATTCTTAATACTGAACTAAAACCTTCATTAAATATCCCAGCAGCAATGTATGCCGAGATTTCAACTACTTTTAGTCCAGAATGCAGATGTTTTGGTGATAATCGCCAAACTGTCGCGTTAAAACTTTCATTCGCATTCTGCGTATGACCACCAAGGCATCGCTCAAGCAAATCATCTTTGGACAAATCTTCGTATATTGGTAAAAGATGTTTTTTTATTTCTTCACCAAGTAATGGAGCTAAATCTTCGTTTAGAGGAACTTGATTTAGAACAATAGCCTTCTGCCACTTGCACCAGCTATCAACGCCTATTGGGCAGTTTTCATGTTGAGGTTTTTCTTTAGTAGAAAAAATATGATTATAAGTTGCCATTATGGCTTTTTTCATCTCGCCAACACTGTTGATATTTCTCTGAATACTCAAACCATAGTATTTTGTTAATTTTTTCACAACTTTATCAGTTAGTTTTCCTCTTCCTGAAAGTTTCTTTTCTTTTCTTATATTTCTAAGTCGAGAACACATTCTTTTTTCTACATGACCAATACATTCACTCTTCACAACTGGTAACTCATTACCGTAAGGTTCTAAATCTAGAATAGCCTTGAATGTTTTCGAATCTCCGTCGCCAACGTAGGTACCATATTTTACTCCGAACTTTCCTTCAGAAGTCGAGAACATTTCTTTCATGGCATCGACTTCCATCTTTCCTGACGAACCTTCGTGATACTCAAACCAGTGCATAAGCCCATCAGGTTACAAAAGACATTTATTCCTTCTCTTGCAACACATAAAAGTCTCATGACAAACACTAATTTTCGATTTATTTCAAATCCGTTGTTGATAAAAGGTCCTGAATTTATTTTTTTATCACCACATGGACACGTGACAACAATTTTAAAACCAAGACCTCTAGACCCACACTCACTGAATTTTATCTTCTGGTTACATACCGAGCACTTCACAATTTCAGACAAAGCTGTAAACACTGTAAAAAATTCAATTATTCTGTACCAATTTTTTTCCCCTGGCACTGTCATTATGGCTTGTACTGGCTTCAAATTTTTCCCCTTCTTTATCGGTAAACTGATTGCCCAGATATTTTCGTTTTCTGGGGTTATTTCGTGCAATATTGCCTCGCGTACCTTTTTTATAATTCGGCATTTTTACGTTCCGAAATCAACTGAACACGATGAATTCTCCGGCTAAACTACCTATATTTCTCGACTAACCTTTATTCGTATAGCAATATTACACGTGTACAGGAACGTAAATATAGATATATATACTTACATATATACTATAATATAAAGTATTTCAGAAGTTTTTGGTAGATCAATTTTTCCATTTTCACTTACAACTTATAAGTGATTTATACCCTTGCTAAGCTAACTCAGCGAAGACTCATGGGTGCGGAAGTTCTGATCAAATGTTTCGAGTACCTCGATAGTGAATTTAATATTTATAAAGAAATGTGGAAAGAGCTCAAGCTGGTTTCGAACACGCGTCCCTGCCGCTTCTCATCAGGTGCCAACTCACAGGCTGGAACGCGTCGATTGGCACTACCAGCTTAGGTGGATGTCGACGGGTTATTTACTAGTTATGAATATTGCTCTACAGCTTTGAACTTTTTCCTTTGATCAGAACTTCCGCACCCATGAGTCTTCGCTGAGTTAGCTTAGCAAGGGTATAAATCACTTATAAGTTGTAAGTGAAAATGGAAAAATTGATCTACCAAAAACTTCTGAAATTGATAAAGCCAGACCAAAGGCAATTTGGAACATAGAAAAAAGTTCAAAGCTGTAGAGCAATATTCATAACTAGTAAATAACCAGTCGACATCCACCTAAGCTGGTAGTGCCAATCGACGCGTCCCAGCCTGTGAGTTGGCACCTGATGAGAAGCGGCAGGGACGCGTGTTCGAAACCAGCTTGAGCTCTTTCCACATTTCTTTATAAATAATAAAGTATTATTTCCGGGTATGGGACAAAAGAAGTTTTTCAAGTTATTATAATGGAGAGAGCCCTTTTGTCTGAAACGCTCCGACTACCTGGCTCGCTACTTTACAATACGTACTCCGGCCCGCCCCATTATATTAGCTGTAACTTCGTAAATATTCGAGATTTTTTTTTTCGTCTCGTCAGTACACGCTGAACATAGTATATTTTTAGATTATCGAAAAAAAAACAATTTTTTGAAAATTCTATATGGACTTCCCCCCTTAATTTAAGTTTCACCTTGTCCTGTACAGCGCGCTGTCTATTAGTGTTCGCATTGAGTTGTACTTCGCCATCCTCAAAAGCGTTTAGTTGGCGGAGGAGGGCGTACTCAGAACCATGCTGGATAGGATGATACGCGAACATAAGGCAGTAAGGCGAGAACCCTGTGTTCTCATGGATCACTTTACGAAAAGCGAACCACCTACCATGATCGGAACCTATATAGGCCCGATTACATTTTGGCGAAAACTTTGTAGACGAACTGTATGCCATTGTCTGAATGTAAGTACTCAGGGACTCCAAACGTCAAAAAGATCTCTCGTTCCAGGAAACGCACTACCGACTCCGCGTTGGCTTTGGTCATGGGTTTGAGCCATATGAATTTTGTGTAGTGATCCAGGACTACCAAAAGCTGGGTGTTACCTGACCGGGAACGAGGGTAAGGGCCCATAAAGTCAACAAAAAGTCGCTGCATGGGTCTCAGAGTCCCGGGGTGCTCCCATAGGTGGTTGCATCATGGAATTCGCAGGCTTTATTTGTTTGCGCACAAATACCTACGTAATAAATCGGTAGTTTTTCGAATTCCACCATGTGAGCTCCGGGAATCATCATAAGCCTGGATAACTAGTGCATGATGGTAACTATTAGGAACCCATAATTTTGGCTGGGGACGATCAGAAGTCATCTTTGCAGAGTAGCCCGTATTTATGTAGATTTTCCCATCTGTGATGTAAACATTTTCATATTACCCGGGGTGTTCCATAATGTGCGCCTTTAAACGTTCATAATCCGGATCTTGGAAAGCAGACTCGGGAATTATGCCATTCAGTCGCTTGTGTTTAGGAAGACAGGGGGCAATTGAAGCCAATTGAGGTTCATCCTGTGCGCACGATCGGGAGAATGCATCCGGTACGACGTTAAGAGAGCGTTTCCGGTGTTTAATTTTGAAGTTGAAAGCTTGAAGGTTCAGGCTCCAACGTGCTGACTGACCAGATAAATCAGTCTGCTGCATGAGCCATTTGAGGCTAGCATGGTCTGTGATGATGGTGAAGGGCAAGCCCCCTATGTATGCCCGAAACCTCTTGACACTTTGCACTACGGCCAAGCATTCTAGCTCGGTAAAGCTTTAGTTGCGCAGAGCAGCATTGAGTTTCAGAGACATATAGTTGATGGGATGGTCTCAACCCTCATCATCCTTCTGAAAGAGGACACTTCCAATACTCACCGAGCTGGCATCATGCTGGATAAAGAAAGGTCTCGTAAAGTCAGTGTCAGAACTGGAGTGGAAACAAGTAAACGCTTAACTCCTTTGAAGGCTGCGTCGGCTTCAACTGTCCATTTGAAGGTACGCTTACCCTTCAGCAAATCCGTCAGTGGAACAATGACAGTGGGAAAATTTGGTATAAATCGTCGGTACTACCCAGCCATTCCAATGAACCGTCCCCCGTCTTTGGCCGTTCGGGGCTCTGGATATGCAACTATTCCAGAAACCTTCTCCGGGTCGGTGCGCAATATTCCATCACTCACGACGTAGCCAACGTATTTGATTTCCCGTTGAATGAACTTGCTCTTCTCGACGTTGATGGTTAAGTTTGCGTCCTGTAGATGCTTAGCAACGGTGTTTAAGAGCCACAGATGTTTTCGAAAGTGGAACTGGTTACAAGAAAGTCATCCAAGTAAACAAACACCTTGCATTACAATTCGTGAGGTATCACTTTTTGCATCAACCGACACATTGTTTGGAGAGCATTACACAGACCAAACGGCATGACCTTAAAGTGGTACAGAGGCCGACCGGGGACCGTAAACGCTGTCTTCTCCTTGCTTTCGTCGTCCAGGGGAATTCGCCAAAAGGCATCTTTAAGGTCCAAGCTAGTGATAAACCTCGTGTCCTGCAATCGCGCCAAAAGCCCTTCAATTAAAGGTAGAGGATACGCGTCCTTAACCGTGACTTTATTAAGGCGACGAGCATCCAGGGATTATCCTACCTTCCCAGGCCTCCTCACCAAGGTCACTGGTGAACTACATGAACTGTAACTTTCTTCTATTACCCCTAAGGACAGCATACGGTCGATTTCGTCATAGAACAGTTTCTGTACTACAGACGAGACAGCATAATGTCGCTGCTTAATCGGTTGAGCAGAACCAGTGTACGAGCATGAGTACGAGCGTACAGTATACGAGCCTGGTTCTACCCAAGCCACTCCTTTTGTATGAAGGAAACTGTTGCTTGATAAAATCAAGTCTCCGGATTTGGAAGGTCTCCGGCAGGCTCTAGAGCGCTGATCTTCATAGGTGCGATCTTTTAAATGTCCTAGAAATCCATACCAAGGTAGGAACAACCAGGAACCCCATTAATTTCGTTGTGTTGTTGAACCGTACGGGTGCTGTGACATATCATACAACCGAATTCTTGTGTCCCGAAGCGGTCTGAACTTGGGCGTGCATCGAATGAAGACGCAATCCAATCAGAAAAGTCAGACAATACGTCCAGGGCTCCGGCTCCAAGGATGCTTAAATTGGCCCCACAATCGAGCAGGCCGGTGAACTTACGAACTTTTAGGAAAAATTCAGCGTGCGGTCTATTGTCGCCAGCAGCTGCGACAATCGATTCCACGCAGGCACGCTTCAACGGACGCCTAGTCGTAAAGTATTTCCACGATCGATGGAAGTGATTCCAAGGACGTCGCAAGTTAAGCAGGTGAGCAGGTGAGCAGGTAATTCTGGACAGTCGCAGGTGTACCCACTGCCAAGGTGAAAGGTGGCCCAGCACGGGCAGTGATCCTCCCCATAGAACCCCGAAAAACTGAGCGCAGGCGGCCTCAGAGAGCCACCTACGCGACCCAAAGATTACTACCACATAAATTGTAAACTGCGGCTGCCGTAGTTGGCAACAGATTGCCACCCAACGTGGGGCTCGAACCCACGACCCTGAAATTAAGAGTCTCATGCTCTACTGACTGAGCTAGCCTTGCGGCATTAGCAAGCATATGGTGGTTGTTCTGTTCTGATTTGTATGAATTTCTCTATGTTACTTTCACTAGTTATTCTTATGCGGAAAATATCGCATGTTCTACAGGTATTTTTCTTAAGGGTTATAAAAATTTGAACTATAATGTCTGTTAAAAATATATTGGAAATAGCTTTTCTTAACAGGTTCTTTGCCATCCTGTTAACATTCCGTTTTGTATAGATCGTATAATTTGGAAAAATTTCAATTTGACACTTTCTGTAGTCGACAACTTCGTTTTTATTTCGTTTCCAGATATCCCTTTGCCCCTTCTATCTGGTGAAGGTATCGGAGTAATCGAGTCTCTCTTCTTATTTAATGCATAGTTCAATCTCTTGTTTAAAGTTTGGAGGATTTTAAGGAGAAATTGTTTACATACCTGTTGATTAAAGGCCGAAATACAATACTCCGAGACTGCGATACGAGATCGCGACGAGAGTCTCGCAGCAAATCTCAAGCAGTTTTCGTAACCTAAGTTTGTATACAACATCGTACAATGATTGCGATGCGTCGATGAATTGATTTTTCATCGTGGGGAATATGAAAATAGCAATAACAGAATAGTGTGGTTTTGGCTGTCAAATTCAACCTTTCAACTTTTTAATTTGATTTTAAACTATTTCGTATGCAATGTTTACATTTTAAAAATATATCTATATTATAAACAGCCGTAATAAGCCCTGTCAAATAACTTTATTTCACTACTTCTTTTTTTTTTAACATGTATAAATTTTGAAAACTGAAATGATGGAATGGCGACAACTGAACTGCACTGACCTGAAAAACACAAAGGGGACACCCCTGAGTATGCGGTGGATAATTCTCCCAAAAAGTGGAAGATAGCAATCGTCTCATGCAATTGATATAACATCGAATATATTAACCGAATTCGCTGGGGAAAACCGCTCAGCGACACCATGATACGTTAGTGAGGAACACCCGTCTCACAGGCAAGGAGGGAAACCCCATCCTCTAGCTCCCAGGGCTGATGAGGAGGAAACCCCACCTCCGCAGACCAATGAGGAGGAAACACTCATCTTCACACATCTATTCGACAACATGATCTTTCTATTCGCGAATCTCTACGAGACAACCACCATCCTCCAACTTCCCCAACTATAACTACAACAATACACCCCGCGCAACATACTCAGCCTCTAATTTTGTTCGCGGATTTATTACTTTAGCACTTCACTCGAAATGCCAATCACCATCTCATGCAAGACGCAATACCCGCAACACATTCTTCCTCAAAACCATATCTTCCTCCTACCTGCCACCGCAGATACGGGTCCACACCGACCACCCATGCACAACTCTAATTCCTTTAAACATAAAAAAAAACCATCTACGCTCAACACCTGCCTGCGCATTGATCCTATGCAAACAAACCTACGGACAACACTCATACCCTCAAAAATTCGACAAACCTTTTCTGATGGATCTTCTACTCCATCAGCTCACATCGTACCCTCATCGTCTGAGGATACTTTCGTTTTCAGATCACACCAGGGTTTCGTACGATCCACCGCTACTACTCGCTCATACTTCGCTCCCCTTGTGCGACACGATCCGTGCATATCATTCACGACATATCTATCATTCGGCAATATTTTCTTTACGATGAATGGACCACTAAAAGGAGGGAGTAGTTTTCTACTCTTATCAAATGCTAGACCCGCCTTTTCAATTAATACTAGGTCGCCTTCCTTGTATACCTTTGGTTTTTTCAATCTTTTGTTGAAGTTAGGCTTTTGATTTTTCTGGGCATGTTGCTTCTTCTCTCCTGCTATGTTCCTTTCCGTTATTATATCAGTAACCATTTTCGACATCATGGTTATTTCGTCGGTTAACTGTACATCGGTGCCCCCTCTTGGCTTAAATCCCAAAAGTAGTTCACTTGCAGTTTTTCCGGTACTACTGCTAACCACATTATTGATGGCAAACTGTATTGATTGGATATGGGTGTTCCATAAGTTTTCTTCTGCAGTTGTCGTTCTTAAGGCTGATAAAAGAGATCGGTTGAATCTTTCTATTTGCCCGTTAGCTCTTGAAGTAGCAACTGCGTTTTTCACAAGTTTAATTCCATTTTGCTCACACAAAGCTCGAAATTTTTTTGCTGTGAATGAGGTACTTTGGTCAGAATCGAGAACTTCAGGTGCCCCGTACATTGAAAATACATCTTTGCAGAATTCGATGGCGTATTTCGTTTTTGTTGATTTAACAGGTCTGATAAACAAAAATTTTGTAAAGGCATCGACCAAAGCAATGATATGAATATTTCCTATTTTAGTTTTAGGGAATGGCCCCAAATGGTCTACGGGTACAGTTTTCATCGGCTCTGTGGACTCCGGGATCGGATGCAAATATCCTTCTTTCTTTCCTGCTTTTCTTTCATTGTAAAGGCATCTTATACACGTTGAAATGCATTTCATAACGTAGTCCCTCATTCGAAGGAACCAATAATTTTCACACAATCGACGGAGTGTTTTCTCCACCGAGAAATGACCTAAGTCGTCATACGCTGCCCTTACGACTTGATTTCTCATTCCCCGAGGTACAACCCATTGGATACCATTTGGGGTAATTCTATAAAGCCGCCCGTTACGAAGTGCATAATTTTTGTAATATCTTTTTCGTAATCTGTCTGGGGTGGTTTCGGTTATTTGCATGATGCTTTCTTCTTGGCTGTCTTTCAGTGGGTTACGGCTTAAAGCATCATGACATGTTTCATACGATCTCCAGGGCGATGTATTATTTCGAAAGTAAACTTCAATTATTGCAGTCACCATCGTGCGATCCGTGGTACTAACTGCTTTTTCTCCTTAGTGGCTTTCAGGGAATTACAATCGGTAACTACGGTGAATTGAACACCAAATAAATAGTAGCGAAATTTTTTCAAAGTTTCCACAACAGCCAGTGTTTCCAATTCATAGGAATGATATTTACATTCCGCTCCTCTTGTCTGCCGACTAAAGAATGCCACAGGCTTCCTTTTCCCATTTGGCTACCGACAAACGCTGATGCGCTGGCATCAGTGTGCACCTGTTTTTCTTTTGGGTTCGAATAGCGCCAATATCGGCCGTTTAATTAGATTATTTTTGAGTTCCTCGAAGGCGGCACCCTCTACTTCCGTCCACTGCTAATCTACGGTTTTACGAGTCAAATTTGTTAGCTGCTTGGCTATGGTGGCGTACTCCTATACGAAATGACGGAAATATTCGATTAGTCCTAGAAACTGTCTGATTTCATGTACCGATTTTGGGGCGGGAAACTCCTCTACCGCTTTTATTTTGTCCCGTCCTGGTTTAATACATCCTTCTGGATTCACGAAGCCCAGGAACTAAATGGTTCTCTTCTCGAAAAATTTTCAACGCCTTTCTTAAACCTTCAATTGCTTCAGGGACTGTTTTGCGTGAAGTGGAACATCATCCAAATATACCGCTGAAATATCTTTTATGGGCATTAGTATTTTGTTCATATAACGTTGAAAAACTCGAGGGGCGTTAGTGAGCCCGAATGGCATTCGTTCGAATTCATACTGCCCTGCTGGAGGCACAAATGCAGTGTAACGTTTAGACGTCTCTTCCATCAGTATCTGATAATAACCCAACCGTAAGTCTAGGCTGGTAAAGTAAACCCTACCACTTAATCGATCGATTTGGTCATCTATGCTTGGTAACGGGTAGTTGTCCTTTATTGTGGTGGAATTTAATTTGCGATAGTCAATGCACAACCTTGCTTCTCCATTCCTCTTATTTACAAGCACGATAGGTGATGCGTATTCAGAATTCGATTCTGTAATGATATTTTTGGCGAGTAGGTCTTTTACTATTCCTTGTACTGTCTCCTATTCGGCTCTAGCCATGTTATATGGACGAGAAGAAAATGGCTTGTCTTCCTGTAATCGTATGCTCATGGTCGTGGACTTAGCACAACCAAGTTCAGTAATGTCGAGAGCTATACAGTCCCTGAACTCGTTTAATAGTTCAAATAGTTCTTGATTCTCTTTTCCTCTGATTTGTCCAACATTTATGCTTGGCCAAGTTGATTCGATCCTCTGCCTAGTTTTGACGTTATCGGCAACTTCCATATCCTGTGGATCCTCTTCGTAAGGCCAGGCGCGTGCAATAACCTTACCTGGTTTCAGAACAATATCTTGATCGGATACGTTTACATATGGTATCCATGGTTCGTGATTCTTATCAACTCGTAAAACTGTACGCGGCAGGCAACACTCGCTGCCTTCCCGTGCAAGCAGACTTGCTCCGACATATGCATCACCCGTAAAATCATCGCATTTCACTTTAATATTACTGATATGTTGTGGCGGTATAAGAATCTTGTTCACCACACGTAACACAATTTTGTTTTGAACGGGATCTAAATCTAGTGATAATAAACTATCCTCGTTTTTCTCAATGAACAATAGCGTTTTATCATTCTTAACAGGAAATACGTGGGTAATTCGGTGAATGTACGTCCGACTATCACTGGTATATGTTGATCATCGTCTGAACCACAACTGCTCTGATGATCGCTTTGACCTGGTCGATTCCAACTTGAAAGCTAGTATGCTCCATACTCACCGACACACCTTTGCTGTAACCGTGCAATGTGACAAACTCCTTAGTATCCATTTTTAAATTCAAACGTTGAGCCTCACTCCATTTAACTCAAGTGCACGAACTGCCAAAATCAATATAGGCCTTAGTTGGGATATTATTAATTTTTATGTTTTTTTAGTGCTTGTAATTTGTTTCGTCATCAGTTACCGTTTCCAACATAGCGACTACTTTATTGCTTTATCCCGTTTCTTTCCCTGGACAGATTATTTCGTTATGGAAACGATTTCGACAAATATTGCATCGTTCTCCAGCCGTTAGCTTCGCAGTGAATTTATTTGCATAATGTCCTGGCTTACTGCATTTGAAGCAAACTGCACTAATCATTCCTCTTTTTTTTCGTGTCATTCCGGCTTAAATTATCTTTAAATCGATGCGGATGAAAAGAGTGGGTTGATGGAAATCGTTGAAATCGTTCTGCTGACTTAAATATTTCAATAATTCATCGGGTGCTTTGTATCCACCTGCCTGTGCTCCGCTCTGAACAATCTGATCATCTAGCCCACCAATTATACAAGAAACAGCATCTTCTCCTTTTATTTTGCACAGGTTTACTAATGCACTTTTTTCATAAAAATATCTAGTGTATGATTCCTCTACTCGTTTCCTTCTTCGAATCATATTCACTACCATATCATGGAAGTCTCAACTGAGTGGAAACGCCTTCTGTATTTTCTCCTTCCATTCTGCCAATGAGTAGCTCACTGAGGTTAAGCCCTTATACCAGGTTTTAGCCAGGCGCCGTAATTTAGAAAGAGCGAAATAAATAGTTGCTTCCTCGGACCAAATAAAAACTTCTCTTAGCGCGTCAACTTTTCTGCACCACACCACTGCGGATTGGTTCTGATCTTCTGGGTTCAACGTTGGCACCGCGTCTCTCCTTAGTTCACTGTCGCGAGTTCGTTCACCACTATTCCGAACTAATGCGACGATCGCCTCCGTAAATTTTCTTAACGACTCCCTAGTATGTCTTGAGGAATGTCTGCGACGTTTTGAGCCTTGCCTACTTCTTGAAGAACTGCGCGAACGCCAATGTTTAGTGTTTTTCTTATGACGGTTTTTTTCTCCGATTCTCAAACTCCTCTTTTCCGTAAATTAACTTTATTTCACTACTTCTTTTTTTTTTAACATGTATAAATTTTGAAAACTGAGATGATGGAATGGCGACAACTGAACTGCACTCACCTGAAAAACACAAAGGGGACACCCCTGAGTATGCGGTGGATAATTCTCCCAAAAAGTGGAAGATAGCAATCGTCTCATGCAATTGATATAACATCGAATATATTAACCGAATTCGCTGGGGAAAACCGCTCAGCGACACCATGATACGTTAGTGAGGAACACCCGTCTCACAGGCAAGGGGGGAAACCCCATCCTCTAGCTCCCAGGGCTGATGAGGAGGAAACCCCACCTCCGCAGACCAATGAGGAGGAAACACTCATCTTCACACATCTATTCGACAACATGATCTTTCTATTCGCGAATCTCTACGAGACAACCACCATCCTCCAACTTCCCCAACTATAACTACAACAATACACCCCGCGCAACATACTCAGCCTCTAATTTTGTTCGCGGATTTATTACTTTAGCACTTCACTCGAAATGCCAATCACCATCTCATGCAAGACGCAATACCCGCAACACATTCTTCCTCAAAACCATATCTTCCTCCTACCTGCCACCGCAGATACGGGTCCACAGCGACCACCCATGCACAACTCTAATTCCTTTAAACATAAAAAAAAAACCATCTACGCTCAACACCTGCCTGCGCATTGATCCTATGCAAACAAACCTACGGACAACACTCATACCCTGAAAAATTCGACCGACCTTTTCTGTAGTGGCACACTTTATTTTGCACGTACGCAGCCTTAGGCAAAGATACATAGATCACTTCTCCACCAGGGATATTTCGGAAAAAATGGGATCCAAGTGACACTGATTAGCATATATCAAGGAATGCGAGGAATTTTCGTTTTTCCGAATATTTCCCGCCTCGCATCGACATCATTGTACGATGTCGCATACAAATGCATGTTACAAAAACTGCTTGACGTTTGCTGCGAGACTCTCGTCACGCTCTCGTATCGCAGTCTCGCACTATTGTATTTCGGCCTTAACTGCAGCAATGACTTTATCTCCATTTTGGCACAAATGTCACTTGGATCACTGCTGCTCCAAGCTATCCATATATCGATTCGAACTGGAAATACTCCTTAAAAACCTATCCCAGATTATTCTTGTAAACTCGAATGGATTATTTATTTTTATGTTTATTGGTTATTTATTTAAAAGTTTCTTGGTCAACGAGAAAATATTGGAAATTTCTTCTCGCTTCATACAATGCACGTGGAACGAAATAAAATGAAGTGAAAAATCACTGTTAAATGCATCCATTCTAATTCCTGGCTTTGTTACACGTTCACATATTTTAGACTTGTAATATTTTAAAGCATAAATACGTTGAGGGCCGTAAATAGCATTATATTCATTGTCAAGATAGGGCATAATTACAATGTTCGCACATAGGATTGCCACATTGCACCCATTTTTTGTCTCTATCGGCAATACGATACTTAAATCCTTTACTTGTTGACAGTTTGTGCAGCGTTTCACATGTTGTTAACCGCATTCAATTTCTTTAGGCATCAAAAAATGTGAAATGGGGCTGTTTTAATACGCTTCACCGACAATTGCAGTTCTTTGAATTTTTTGAAAATTGAAAACTGAACGGTTGCACTGCATAAACCAATCGATACGTTAGAAGATCAACACGAGGAAATCTTAAGTCATTTTCAAAATAATAAATTCTACACATATATAAATCGCACTAGGCACTTTTCTTCGAACGGGATGCTTTTATTATTTATAATAAATAAACAACCCATCATAATTATTCTGTTTTTGATCACCTGACAGATTAAGGCAAATCATGTAAATTGTATTGTGCGTATAGATGTTCGGTTCGATTATAGACAATATTTGCCGTTTCAAGCATAGATGGAAGAATCTTAATGGCAGTGTCAGGATTAGAGCAAACTCGTTGTAGCAAATCCTCCTTCGTAGGCATTGAATACATTGCCAAAATGGCACCTTTCCGGATAATCCAAGGATGAAATTTCGCAAGGGTGTTGTTATAGGCAAGCTGGCAAACTTTAGATGTTTTTTCATCTGATTTCAAATGCGAGAGGCGACACAAAAAATCTCTAATAAAATCTAAAAATAAGATTTATAAGGCGACGCAAATCTGAACACCAGTTTTACCTAATCCTCGATGCAGTCGCAGTAAGGTTCGCGATCCAGACACAAAGTTGGTCTTACATAACAAGTTTTCACGTATTTCAAATTCTATCATTCCTCGGAATGTTGCATAGTTCTCCCCGGAATCTTTTTGTCTATAGTCCACTAAAATTTCAATTTTTTCTTCAACGTCACTACTAACAAAACTGAACACAGAGCCCATCAGTTGAAAAAATCTGAAATTTCAAATGCTTATATCAATGAAATGTACATTCCGAAAATTTAATTGAAGTTCTCGAAAAGCCGTATTAAGTATGATATGAATAAATTGTGACACTTTACATGCACAAACCAAACCATATAAAAATTATGAACAATTTGCTTGCGGTTTTTTAATGAAATTTTTAAATTTTTGAACGGAAGATTTCAAATTTAATGTATAGCATATTTTCGCTGACAAATCATAAACTCACAATTCATTTCCTTCTTTCGATCGACATGTCCTACATGGATTTGACATGTAAATCTTATGCGTTGGTGCGTAATTGAATATTTTGTTTACAATTTTAAGTGACTAATTCTTTCGGCACGAACAAATGCTAATTATCTATAGTATATGGATTTTCTATCGTATGTGTGTTGTATAATATTTGGAAATTTGGGTTATCATTGAAGTTAATAACTATGTTTATATACAGACTTAAGACGAAGGAGCTTCTTTTACCAACACCGCTCGATGAATAATCTTATGAACAAGAAGCGTTGCAAAAAATATTTTCGGCAACCGTTAGTAACCACGGCTTAGTATTTGTATTGCCCCCGCCATTCTTTCTGCGGCCTAGCCGTATGTGAAGTTAAACTAACTATTTAGAGTTTGAATAATTTTAAATTTATAATGTATATATGTTTATAATAATATATATTGTTGCGCTTATCCAGGTGCGCGGCCTTTTAGCTTAGTAAACTCGAAATTCCTTGCAATTTTTCTTAAACCTCAACCTCAACCAACCTCAACCTTAATTCAACTATCACTTCACTAAATGACTGTCAATTTATCACTTTTATCAATCATCACTTTTTCTTTACACTTTCAACGTCTTTGATTCGCGTACAATTTTACTTCGCTTTGGCACTCTTTAATTATTGCGATTTTGTTGATGCTGTTTCGTATCGCAATGCACTTACCTAATGGCTTTTCCCCTTCGAGAATGATCCATGTATTTGTTTTGGTTATTATTTTGCATCTTCCATATTGAGCAACTACAGTGGCGTGTGACATTATTCGAACATGTAACACTAACCTCGCCTCATGTCTTAACGTCTTCCTGGTGATAATATAGGGCAAGGCGGTCCAGATGCAAATTTTTCATTTTTGCTCTTGGCTTCCGGTGCTCCTGTATCCGGTGGGATTCAGTAGCCACTCACTGAAATAATCAGTCACAACTTGTGTATACCGATTTTTCCATTCAGACTCGGGAAAGAGTCCTGCAATATCCAAGGCTATTCTCTCAACCGGTACCCCTACCTTATAGGTCTGTATTTGTCCTCGCGTTCTTCGATTCAGGCTTTTAACGGAAGCACATACCGTGCACGTATGACACCAGTCAAGTACGTCGTCTCGAGCATGGAAAGAGTAGAATCTTTCTCGAAACTTCATCAGGGTCTTGTTCACCCCAAGTTGACCTCCCAATGTTCTTTCATGCATCCATTTTAGTATTCCTTTAACTCGACTTTCAGAAAGAACAATTTGCATCCTGTATGATGTGCCGTCCGTTTCCCATTTCCGTTTCAGGATGCCGTCTTCAACCTGAAGGGAGATCCATTGAGCTAAATAGCTTTTTAACACAGTGCCGCGTACTTATCTGTCCTTCTACTCGCGACGTCTTGTTGTCCCTTTCCATACCAATGGTCCAATATCATCGTCGGCCAGCTGAGCATCCCGGAGTTCGTGCTGCGTCCAACCCTCGTCTACTTCAGTCGTTATTACACTACTACACACTTATTCTGTCCATATAGATACTTGTGGAATTGCTTTGTTGCTTCAATTATAGCCAGAAGTTCTTTTCACTCTTTGACAAAACTGGGCTTGAATATGAAATTCGTCTTTCGTCACCGTCAACCTGCTGTGACAGTACGGCTCCAATCACACTGTTACTCGCATGGGTATCAACTACGAACATTTTTCCTGGTTTGGGGTACGCTAGCACCGGAGATTCACAGAGCTTCTTCTTTAACATCTCGAAGGCTGTTTGACATTGGTCACTCCATTTAAAGGGACGTTTCTTTTCTGTGAGCTGATGAAGGCAATTGGCTATTTTAGCAAAGTCTTTGACGAATCGGCGACAATAGGTAGCTAGTCCAACAAAACTTCGAAGTTGTCGTTTGTTATTAGGTTGCGGTTAACTTGTCAACATGTCCCAGGTACTTAACTTCGGATGCGAAGTATTGCACTTCGTTGGACTCTGCTTAAAGATAGCCCGTCTCAGGCTAGAGAACACCTCTTCCAAGTTGCGTATATTATTATCGAACGTTCTTCTTATGACAATCATGTCATCCAGGTACACCCAGCAGGTTTTCCAGGTTAACCCGCGTAGTAAATGAGGGTTCGAATGTTGCTGGAGCATTTCAAAGCCTAAACGGCATCACCACAATCCAGTACCAACTGGAAATTCAGTTTTCTCTCTGTCTTTTTTTTTCGATTTCAACCTGTCAGTACCCACTCTTTAGGTCAAGAGTCGAGAACCACTTCAAATCTGCCGATGTATATCTGATGTCGTCGATGCGTGGCAGCGGGTAGCTGTCTTTTTTCGTGGCATCCTTGAGCTGTCTGTAGTCGACACAAAAGCGAGTGCTTTCATCTTTTTGTTCAGCACGACTACAGGTGACGCCCGCGGACTGATCGATGGCTCCATTACCCCTTGTTTTTCCATTTCCGAGATCATTGTGCTCACTTCTCCTTGCTTGACTACTGGAAGTCGTCTTGGTGCTTCTCGAATTGGCTTAGCGTCTTGTGTGTCAATAACATGAGTCACGATACTCGTTCGCCTTTGATTGTCTTGACCTATCGAGAAAATATCGCGATATTTGTTCATCAATTTAAAGGCTTGCTTAAACTGTTGTGATAATAGCTGGGTTGGCTCCAATAAGGTCGATACTTACTAACTAACTAACGTACGCGTTTCTTTTTTTGTGTTGGTTGTGTTGGGTAGTGCTAGCATCACTATTGCAAAAATATCCCACTTCTGACACCAGTGTTGCGCTTATCTAGGTGCGCGGGCTTTTCACTACATCACTGTCAATTTATCACTTTTATCAGTCATCACTTTTTCTTTATAGTTTTAACGTCTTTGGTTCGCGTACAATTTGAATTCGCTTTGACACTTTTTCATCATCGCACTTTTGTTGATGTGCGCTGTCACTTCTCACTTGCTCATCAATACTACGCCTTGTTTTCGCCTACTGTAGTCGCTTATACCTGTATACTTCATCCAACCAATCCGGAATCTTCTCATGCCTTCTATGTAAATCATTATCGAGTTCACGCGCTAAATCATTTGTATTTGCCTTGCATTGTCGTATTCTGTATCACAATATACTTACATTATGACTTTTTCCCCTTCGAGAAAAATCCATGTATTTTTTGGTAATTGCTTTGCATCTTACATTTTGGGCAACTACAGTGGCGCGTGACATTATACGAACATGTACCAATATTCTAAACCTAAAAAATCACGAAGTCCTTTAAAGATCATACAAAATGAATGAAGCTTTGGCTGTAAAATTCTTTCAACAGAAAGAAAAGAGATATTTAAAAATTATGGTATTCATACATTATGTATGTTAGTTTGATGAACACAAACATTATTTTTAGATTTTCTATTGTTTTCTCGATCATAACAATTTTTTTTGAAAAAGCATATTAAAAATTTAGCGTATATATATACACATATATATACGCTACACACATGTAGTGCACATATATATATAGTGCAAGAAGCAGTCTTATCAGCAATATACAATACAATTTTTCAGCAAAAGTGTGCTTAGGGAAGAAGGCCAAACACAATCATTCAATTTTCATTGTTGTTTTGTGTTATTTCCCAACCACCTTTCCAAAAAATCATTCGAAGTAATAATAAATCACTCCTCTCATATACGGTTCAAAATTTCTTGGGCTTCTTGATCAAAAGATGGACAATGCTTATAGTTTCGTAATTCAGTTTCACCAGCTGCCTCAACTTTGCAATCAACAGACTAAGCCTCAGCACTCGATGGCTTTGGTCTGTCGAAATCTTGTGATAATATGTTGCCTAAATTTCATTTCACATGTTTTCTAACGAATCGGAATTAAGCATTACTGCCAAAAGATAATAAGCTGCAAAATTTGAAATTAATTTGATTGTTAATTTTGAAGTTTTTTCCGCATTTTACTCTTTTATTTGGAGTTTTTCGGTTCATCATGTTGTGTAATTTAAGACTTTTTAGAGTTATTTTTAAAATTATAAAGACAGGACCGTATGGCTTAGCATCTTTCAATGATTCAAAGGTTGTTGAATATAGTATTTATATTTAGCATAGCGCAAATTCTTCGATCTTTGAAATACTTCTAATACTCCGCATGCTTCAATTTTTCTCGAAGCACCTTCGTGATTTATTTGGCATTGGTTTCGTGTTCACCAAACTTCCTTTCCGGCCCAAATACAATACATTAAAAAAAACTTACTTTTGACAATAATATCGAGAACTTTACCAGAGTATTTCGCTATTAATGAAACGATGATGCCTTACATAGAAATAAGTCAATGTTTAGCCCAGGTTCCATCACTATCACCGCCAATAAATTTTCAGTATTGCTAGCAGCTTTGTTTGCTGTTTTTTTTTCAACGGCAATTAAATATTATCGACACAGCTGTAGTAAGTTGATTCAGAAAAAGATGTTATTCTTTTGCGCTTCAAACCAAAATTTACTTCCGGTGAATATGTTATTCCCCCTCGTTTCAAATTTATAACGAAACTTCCTGTGGATATCCAAAATGGGGCTGTTAACATAAATCGATTCTGAACTGATTAGTCTAGAAGTATTTTTCATGTATCAAAAAACTCTATATCTGGAGCAACCTCTTAAGGCCAAAGAATTTTCCAATACAAATTTTACAGAAATTTGAAAAAAAACTTTATCATATAATGATCGGTGGAGATTGGTGGAAATTGGTGGAGTGTGTAATGTAACAGAATCCCTGCGAGTTGACCACTTAAATTTTGTAGAGAAACAAACTCATTACAAACCCTTCAAACAATGTGGAGATTTATGTCTTATGTAAAAAAGGTGATTGACTTTCCTTTACTAACGGAGTAAAACACCAAATAAGAATGATAGATAATTTGCCCATCTAAAAAAAATCATATTGTTACCCTTATATTCACAAACACGAACTATGCTTGAACAAGGGACCATTCGCCCTAATTACCCCCTTTGGAGCTTTCCCATATGGATGGTTCTAAAAAAGAAATCGACACTAGCGGCAAACAAGAGTGGCGACTAGTGATCTATTATAGGAAGTCGCATGCGGAGGCCATCAGCGATAATTATCCGCTCGCGAACATAAATGAAACTCTGGACAAATTGGATTCCATTCCACCAAATAGAAATGGATGCAAAGGACATGAAGCTAGTTTAAATGTTCAGCTCCATAAATCAGAATTTTCACATAGAGAAGTCGAATTCTTAGGGCATGCGATTACCAAAGAGAGAGTTAAGTCTAAGCAAAAACAAAAACGAAAAAAAGTCTAAAAAAAGGAAAGCAAGTCGATTTAAATCTAACTTACATGAAAACCTTCGAAATGTGCCAAGACATATTAACGAATGATCCAATTCTTCAATACCCGGATTTCGCTAAGCCTCTCGTATTAACTACTAATGTAAGCAATTGCGCCATTGACGCAGTGTTGTGTCAGGACTCTATCGGCAGTGGCAAACCAATACGCTACGCAGATTTAGAACGGTCCAAAATATTTACTCGAATTGCTTTTCCCAATCTCGAGTGTATAAGCTCATAAGATGAGCCAAGTGAGCTACGTGGCGACTAGTGATCGATTATAGGAAGTTGAATGAGGAGGCAATCAGCGATAATTATCCGCTCGCGAACATAAATGAAATTCTGGACAAATTGGATTCCATTCCACCAAATAGAAATGGATGCAAAGGACATGAAGCTAGTTTAAATGTTCAGCTCTATAAATCAGAATATTACATAGAGAAGTCGAATTCTTAGGGCATGCGATTACCAAAGAGAGAGCTAAGTCTAACCAAAAACCAAAAGGAAAAAAGTCAAAAAAATGGAAAGCAAGTTGATTGAAATGAACCTTACATGAAAGACTTATTAAAAAATGATCCAATTCTTCAATACCAGGATTTCGCTAAGCCGTTCGTATTAACTACTGATGCAAGCTATTGCGCCATTGGCGCAGTGTGGTGTCAGGACTCTATCGGCAGTGGCAAACCAATACGCTACGCAGATTTAGAACGGACCAAAATATTTACTCTGATTTGCATTTCCCAATCTCGGTTGTATATGCTCGTAAGATGAGCCATGATCCTCAAAGACATTACAGAAAACGACACACAGGACAAAATTATCAATAACTACCACACGAAAAATAGCCAGCGAGGTATAAATGGGACGACTTCACATCTGCTTAAGATTGAACAATCAAGAAATAGGTTGCTGTCCTTCTAACTACTACTTAAAATATTGAAATTATATAGCAGGTTACTCTACCAATGGATTCCGACAAATTTTGGTCAGTTGTATGGAAATTCTTAAGGTCTCATTAACAACAGAACTTTTTTTATTCATTTAATGAATATTTATAACAAAAAATTTTGTTTTCTCTAATTTTTACAGGAAGATTACACACAAGCGCTGACGTCAAAAAAGATGGACAGTAATTATTTCATGCGTGAAGGAAATTTGATTCAAAGAGTTAAGATCTCACATACGAAACAGACTTTAAGAACGTAAGACTGTTGCTGACATAATGTCTCCTATGTGAAACGTTAATTTGGGTAGTAATTATTGTCACTCGATTTTTTTTATGAAATGCTGATTTAAATATTACTTGCTTATCATTAAGCTTGAACAACATCTTCAGCGGGAAATCTACTTTCATTTCATGACACAAAAAATTCACAAAATCCATGATTGTGAAACTTGTCAAACAATAAATAACGACCGCAATCCTCCAAAAGTAAAATTCATGGCAGCTGTGATACCCAATAAAACAATCCAATAAAAAACCGACTAACTGTGAACTTAGACCAAATGACAAGTACGATGAAATCAGCCAACCCGAGCCCGGATACTTCCTAATCACCAACGTAATCGAAGAGCTTCCTTCAAAAAATTAAACCTGAAACATTTCATGCTACCTGACCGTGCTTGGCTTCAACTTGTTCAAGAGCCCCGATAGAAACCGATTTCTTCTCCCAACCGCTATGAAAGCTAATGCCATCAAATTTCACCTACTTTGCTTCATCTGGCCATCGCTTTCATCTGATCACGGCTTTCATCTGGCCATCGCTTTCATCATTAGGGGAGGCGTTACGACCTACAACCGGCACACTTGTCACGTGGGCCATACAACAAGCTAACCTCGAACACCCTGGGAACATCCATCACGAGCAGACAAATCATCAAATTGAGACAATTTTGTATATTTTTGTCTCTTAATTCTAAATTTAATTATTTTAACTTTTGGTTTTAGAGTAATGTCGCGTTCTCAATGAGTTTTAATTTAGCTTTTGATAGAAAAACATTAAAATTTAAATTTGGGTTTTTTTTGCATTAAACCGCCTGGTTATGATACGGATTCCAAAAAAAAAGCGTCCAAAAGACTCCTCCTCGCAAAAGCGGCCGATGATAAGCTTCGTCTTCGGGACAAACCCGTAGAAACCCCAGACAATAAAATACGAACTGCGAACGTTATGAAAATCAATATGGAGATTGTCATCAAAGCAAAAAACAAAAATCTGGAATAACTTTCAATTTATATATTAGATCTATAAATAATGCAACATTTATATATGAAGAAAGGTGGAAAGAGCTCAAGCTGGTTTCGAACACGCGTCCCTGCCGCTTCTCGTCAGGTGCCAACTCACAGGCCGGGACGCATCGATTGGCACTACCAGCTGGGTGAATGTCGTCTGGTTATAATTACTTTTTTTTTTTTATCATTTTCGCTCTCAGCTTGAACTTGTCCTATGTTCCAATTTGCGTTGGTTGACGCATTAATTCAACCCCGTCTGTGGAGACCGTGGAATTAAGCCGTCAAGGCAGGTGTCCACGTAAAACACTTCGACTTCATCACTTCCTAGAACGTACACTGCCATCCCAAGGGTTATCTAAAGAAACCAAAGTGCATCCGAATGATTCATAATTATTCTTTAATGACCGAACGATCCGATGCGCACAAATTGCTAGAGATAAGTAGGTTAAGATCATTTGTTTTTGTTAATGACAAAGATACATTTAAGTTAAGAAGCTTAATATCATTTGGATTTACTAACGATGTTAGGAGATAAGATTAAATTTTATGAAAATGTTAAAATACTCGCGACCAAAAGGACTTGATGCGAAGTACGAGCGTAAAAGTTGAAGATCAATTTTGACATGTAACTGGTGTTGTCAACACTCATACTCTCGTTTTAAATTACTAATTTGCATCGCGAAATTTGCGATTATTTTCTCGATCATGCATTACCTTGTGCAGCATTTTCACACTAGGTTAGTTACGGTTTGATTATGACAGATTTTCCGCCTGCTAATGATGATGGATTTATGCTTTCTTCTCCGTTTTCTTCGGCAAAAGAACGGCTTGGATGTTGGGAAGTACGCCGCCCTGTGCAATCGTTACACCGGAAAGCAATTTGTTCAATTCTTCGTCGTTGCGGATGGCCAACTGCAGATGCCGGGGAATGATTCTGGTCTTTTTGTTGTCACGGGCAGCATTTCCAGCCAATTCGAGCACTTCAGCCGCCAAATATTCCATCACGGCTGCCAAATACACTGGAGCACCGGCACCAACGCGCTCCGCATAGTTCCGCATGCAACTTCCTATAGTCGACTTCACTAGTCGCCACTTTTGTTTGCCGCTAGTGTCGATTTCTTTTTTAGAATCATCCATATGGGAAAGCTCCAAAGGGAGTAATAAGGGCGAATGGTCCCTTGTTCAAGCATAGTTCGTGTTTGTGAATATAAGGGTAACAATATGATTTTTTTTAGATGGGCAAATTATCTATCATTCTTATTTGGTGTTTTACTCCGTTAGTAAAGGAAAGTCAATCGCCTTTTTTACATAAGACATAAATCTCCATATTGTTTGAAGGGTTTGTAATGAGTTTGTTTCTCTACAAAATTTAAGTGGTCAACTCGCAGGGATTCTGTTACATTACACACTCCACCAATTTCCACCAATCTCCACCGATCATTATATGATAAAGTTGTTAATTTCTGTAAAATTTGTGTTGGAAAATTCTTTGACCTTAAGAGGATGGTCCAGATATAGAGTTTTTTTTGACGTTAGAATTCATGGTCAGTTCCACCTACCTATACCAGTCCTAAAAGAGAAATACTTCTAGACTAATCAGTTCAGAATCGATTTCCGTTCGTTTTATGTAAATAGCGCCATTTTGGATATCCACAGGAAGTTTCGCTGTAAATTTGAAACAAGAGAGAATAACATTTTGACCGGAAGTACATTTTGGTTTGAGCCTAGCCTAGCTAGCTACAAAATGTCTGTAGGTTCTAGTACAAGAGATCCAGCAGAGAGGTCCCCTGGGCGGCAGCGCGTCGGAGAAGGATTGCTATATCGAGAACGTCATGACCGCGGAAGACAGCTTAGACAAGGCACTGCGCAAACAGGCGGAGCTATGTACCATACTCTCGTGCGCAGACATGCATTTGTGCAAAAGGTGTGCCAACCATCATCTTTTGTTGAAGTAGGTCAAACCTGAGGACCAACAGGTCCAGCTGGACTTGATTAGTCTACACGAGGACTACATTAAGACATGTATGGTGTCATCTGGCGCCCAAAGACTGATGAGATCCAAATTCAAATCAACCTGAAGCCGACCGATGCGAAGTTCTGCAAGCGGACGATGGTATCTGATATAGCCAGAATGTTCGATCCATTGGGCATTTTGGCTCCTGTTATAGTAGGAGCCAAGCTATTCCTGCTAGTTATGACGATTGGAATTGGACTGGGCTACAGCATTATTTCCGCAGTGGGGTGACTTCATTGCAGCAGGTCCGATTTTCTTGTCACATAAATACAGGCGAGAAACCCGTGCAAATACAGTTGCCACCTTATGTGATGCCTCCGAGAAGGTATATGGCGCAGCAATATTGGTGCGGTCAAGTCGTCGTCAGGCTACTGTGCGCCAAATCAAGGGTTGCCCCAATCAAGGCACTTTCTGTTCCGCGCCTGGAGTTGTGTGCTGCGAAATTAGGCGCTGAGCTCACAAGACCAGTTAAGATATCGCTCAATCTGCAGGAGGTTTTTCATGTATTCTGGACAGATGCCGAGATTGTCTTGGCTTGGAACAACTCTACTGCATTATCGTACAATACCTTTGTAGCGAACAGGGTCTCGGCCATACAACAAGGTCAAGGCCGGACCGATGGCGAAACGTACCTTCTCGGTGGAAGCTAATCAATCACCTCAAAATTGAATTCTAGAGACGATGGTCGCATAAGTACTTAACTCAACTGCAGCACCGTGTCCGAAGAGCACTCACAATTTGTGTTCGGGAATCCAGGTAGCTTAAATAAATTGGGACCTAGGACTGAGACTTGTCTCAGATTCTAGGGGTGGTGGTTGACACATTGTTTCAACCCCGTTTATGGAGACCGTGAGATTAGGCCGTACAAGGCAGGTGTCCACGTTAATCCACGAGCCTTCATGCAGCACCGTGTCAAGTGGAGGCAGTCACACCTCAATGCGACCCCCAGATCATAAGCGAGAACAACACCCCATCGACGAAGTGGCAACTGGGTCGAATTATCAAAACATACGAAGGCGCAGATGGTTTCGTACGAGTTACTGATGTCAATACCGCCTCCGGAATTTTGAAAAGGCCTTACTTTACTGTTTTACTTTTCGATAAGATGTCAATTAACTCGGAATTGGAATATAACTTTGTAGAAGATGTTATTTTTAGTTTTAAAGTTTTTGGAAACAAGAGGCGGGTTAATAGACTGGCATCATGTTCACTGCTTTGTAAATTTCGTTGGTTATATTAGGTGTATAAATATGAAATGCGGATTTTACTAACAGATGATATAACCATTACATATGGTTTGTGTCGGGGATAACTAATATGGAATTTTGGAGGGTAAACATCTGTCAACAAATTCCAGTATGTCATAGGTTTTGATTGTACAAACAACATATTTTTTTTGCTTCAAAAATGTCGAATTACGTGCCAGAAAAAAGAGGTTTTGCGGGGAAGTCTAATTTCTTTCTTCTTCTTTCATCCTTCTTTCATTTGAAGAAAACGGCAGCAGAAACTTATCGATTGTTAGTGGAAGCATATGGTGAACATGCCCCAAGCCAAGACACTTGTGAACGATGGTTTAAAAGATTTAAAAGTGGCGATTTCGATGTTAGCAACAAAGACCGTGGAAACCACCAAAAAAATGCGAAGATACAAATTTGCAAGCATTATTGGATGAAGACAACACACAAACTGAAAAACAGTTGGCAGAAGCGTTGGAAGTCACTCAGGCAGGCATTTCACAACGTTTAAAAGCCATGGGAAAGATCCAAAAAGCTGGAAAATGGGTGCCGTATCAATTGAAAGAAAGAGACATCGAAAGGCGAAAAACCATTTGTGAAATTTTGTTTGCCAGACAGAAAAGAAAAGGTTTTTTGCTTTTTGTTTTTTTGGTTTGGATTTATTTCGACTATCCCAAGCGGAAAAAATCATGGGTAGACCTAGGCCAGCCATCAACATAACAACCAGTCTGAAAAATGCATGGAAAGAAGACTTTGCTTTGTATTTGGTGGGATAGTAAGGGACCTTTGTATTACGAACTGCTGAAACGTGGTGAGACTATTACTGGCGAACGTTACCGACAACAACTGATCAAATTGAACCGCGCACTTAAGGAAAAACGACCAGAATTTCACCAAAGACATGATAAAGTAATTTTTTAACATGATAAAGTAATTTTTTAACATGACAATGCTCGGCCGCATGTTGCAATACCTGTCCAGAACTACTTGGGAAACATTAATTGGGAAGTTCTGCTTCACCCGCCGTATTCACCAGACTTGACTCCTTCTGACTACTACTTGTTTCGATCGATGCAGCACGGACATTCGGAACAGCACTTCCATTCTTACGAAGAAGTTAAAAATTGGCTTGATGAGTGGTTAGCCTCAAAAAATGAGAAGTGGTCACGATACCGCCCATCGGTTCAAAAGCGTTAGAAATTTTCTAAAGAAAGTTCGAAACTATATTAGTATGGTTTCTTTGCTAGGAAGCTATTCTCAGCTATAAAATTCAAATATAACGCATGTAACTCACATGAGATCAATAAAGCTACATCTAAGAACCAACGATATGCTTTAAAAACATTTAAGAATTTAGAAAGCAATGGGGCAGTTTATTTGGAGACTTAGCGTCGTTACCTCTTCTTTCGAAGTATTATTCGACATTTTTCGTGCGGAATTCGAAAAGATACTTGAGCTATATATATATATATCAGAATATTGTTTGCTGAATTATCTTTTGTTTAGTATATCACCCAAATTAAGTCATCTTGATGCCTGCATGTTAATAATGTAAATAAAGTCCTACAAGAGTGTGATAAAATTCCCAGATCAAATTGTTTTCGAGGACTTCTATTAACCAATCCTCCTCTAATGCTTTTCATCCAAAATCTAATGAGCCGACAATTATAATTGTATCATTTTTTGAACGGAAGCGCATCAATAATCATAAATTGAATTAGTTGTGATTGGCACACAGTGCCAATAATTTCCAAAAAAAAACTCTGTAGGAACTGATGGGAAATGCGCTCTTTATTTTTAAAACTATATATTCATACGAAGCATGACTATTTCTTTGGTTAGGTTTCCGATTTCATGATTCCATAACTATCACTAAATTCGCTTTTAAGACGAAAGAAATCATAATACATAGTAGGTACACTTCAGTAAAGATTAAATTAATTTCTTTCTTCCTAAACTAAGTTCGCATGAGAATAATTAATTTGTGTAGATATTTGTTTAGGATAAGGTGTTCCTTTTCATTGTGTGGGCAATGTATTTAATGTTCGATGAAATAGGGGTTAAAAGATATTTTTGTTTTCCCAAATCAATAATATTCTCCGAAAAACGCAAATGGGTTTAGTTTAAAAAAAATTAACTCATTTGCGTTTTTCGGAAAATATTAATTCGGGAAAATTTTTGTAATGGCGCAAAACCACCGAGATAACGATAACTACGTTTGTTTGTTTACGCATAAGAAGAAATATATTTATGTAGGCGATGCATTTGATGGTCGAATGCATAGTTAATTAGGGTTAAAGGATGCGTTGTTTGATGCGTTTGCACTTACGGTAGGATAAACAAAGATGTAGAACTTTAATGATGTTATGATTTGAAATCCCTCACAAGGAAAATTCTTTAGGTTAGTTAGTATATAAGAAGATAAATTTATATAATACAGATCGGAGTAAGATCAGCACTCAACGTGTTTTCATCAAAGTAAAGGCCGAAATACAATACTGCGTGACGGCGACGCATGAGCGCGATGCGATTCTCCCTGGTCGTCACGCAACGCATTCAATTTACAATGCACGCGATGCGGGGAACATTAATGTTCATATGACAAATGTCAAATTGGTGACATTTTAAGGGGGTAGTAAGGTTAATTCGGTGTAAAACAAGCATATTTTTGGGAATTTTTTGAGGCGACACAGTTAATTTATTGAAAATTTTAAATTTACTACATTATAAAGTCATGTTTAAAGAATATTGTGTAAAATTTTCATTGATTTTTATGAAGAAATGAGCTGGTGGCAGCGAATCTCTGCGGACGTCTCATAAAAAAGTTCGATTGCGGTGTCCCTCAGAACTCATCACTGGATCAACTAAAATCAAAAAACCAAATATACTTCATTAGCTAATAAATTTTCGCAGGTAACAACGTCGTTTTTGTTTTTTTTCAAATTTTCAAATTTTTTACAGCGCTTCGAAGTCAAAACACCGATTTTTCATCAAAAAAACTCGAAAACTTTGTTATTTTAAAATATGATAAAATTAAAAAAAAAAAAAAAACAGCGTTGTTACCTCGTAAATAAAGTAAAGAAACATTGTACAAAATTTGAAGTGAATCGGTGCAGTAGATTTTATGCTACAGGGGACACCGACCGTAAAAAAGGCAAGTGTGAGAAAAACGCGTTTGAAGATTTGTAAAGATTTTTACACTCTAAAACGGATATTTTTTGTTTTTTACTTACATTGAATCATCGATGCCAGCTCCATAAAGAAAAGGGCTTTTACTCAGGATGTCTAGAGCATCCTTTTGCTCTTGTCGACGTTGAATTCTTGCTTCCTTGATTACTTTTTGAGCTTCTAGCTCCGCTCGATTTAGTCTATCGCTGTCAACTCTTCGCGCCCATTCATGAGAACTTGTCCCGTTTTTGATCTCCATCCCTTGCAAAAATGACAGCAAAGCCAAAGAACCTTTATTAAAAGTACAGGCTGATACATTTGCAGCAATTTCAACAATATTTGATGAGCAATTTTGAATGACAATTTTCGGAGTAATTTTCCAAATGAGTTGGTTGAGACTCTCATTGTTGTTTTGAGTAAAGCCTCCAACACATCGTTCCAGAAGTGCGTCCTTACGCAAGTCCTCATAAATAGGCTTCATGGCTTTTAATACATTATCTGGAAGTGCCTCGTAACTATGTTTGAATGAATCGAGATTTTTTTCAGCTGCAGCTTTTTGCCATTCACACCATGAGTCTACGCTGCTCGGACATTTTTGATGCTGTGGATTTTCATTTGTCGAGCTGTAGTGGTAATAAGTTGCCCATATAGCATCTCTCATTTTCTCCACAGAATCATGGTTTCGTCGAATTGCCAGACCATAATAGACAGTCAATTTGTCGATCATTTTGCCGGTAAGGTTACGTTTACCACCGAAACTTTTTCTTTTTATAATTATGCCCGTTGTGGTTTTTTTTTCTTCGACATTATTTTTCACCAAATCTCGCAAACGTTTGCCCATTCGTTTTTGAACGTGTCCTTTACATTCTTTGTTTATTGATTATAAAATCATCACCATAAGGCTTTAAATTTAGGACACCAGTATAGGTTTTTGAGTCACCATCACCGATGTAATTACGATATTTGACTCCATTATTCATTGAACGTTTAAACATTGTTTTTATTGCATCAACTTCCATACTTCCAGCGGGTCCAGTATGGTTAGCATAGCATTTTCCTTCATTTACATGAGATTCATACCATTCTTCAAACTGTGCAGAATCTAATTTATTTTCCCAAGTTGTACAATTCTGACAGTAAGAACTTTTAACGAAAATGTCCAGGACTTTTCCGGTGTAATGCCACGCCATATAATGAAGAGAACCCTCGTTTTTGCCAGGTTCCATCACCTGATACAGTTAACTCATCTGTATCCTCGATATTATTTGCTTCAGACGTTGCTTTCTTCTCTTCTTGTACAGCAGAAACAAAAAATTTACTACTCACATCTGCTATGACGGAGCACATGTTTTTTACATATGAGCTGTACGTTGGTTTCGATAAAAATGAGCTTGCTAAATCCATAAGGCCACAAAACTTTTCACACCCAGCTAATCCCAAACCTAGCATTCAAAACCGATAGTTTATTTCATGATTGAATCCTTTCTGAAGACGGAATAAATCGAGGCTGTTTGCATTTTTCACATGTAATTTTGATATTGAATCCAAGGCCTTCTTTTTTGCAGGATTGAAAAGTAATTTTTCCATCACACTTCACACACTTCACTAAAGTTGAAATTGTCGAAAAAACAAGCATAAAATCCACGATACGATGTTTTTCGAAATCTTCTGCCACGTCTAGATTCGTGTTCTTCTTAATTTTTTTTCGCTGATGCGCTGTTTGCTGTTATATTGTCGTTCTTACGTTTATGGGGAGGTACTCGTTTTCTAGGTCTACACAATTTTGACTGGGAGTTTTCCCGATCTTCTCGGCAAATTTTTTTCGGCATTTTTCAAAAAATAGATGTTAAATTACAGTAAAAATTGAAACAAAAATTCACTGCACGTGTATAACTGCTCGGTAGAACGTACAATTTTCAAGTAAATGTTCTTTTTAAAATAGCATTCGAACACAGGTACGTGACTTTGTACAGGTAGGTCTATTGACAGGAGAAGGGGAATGATGATTTGACAAAAAGAACGGAGCACCTGCAAGAAAATTCTAAGAAAAGTCGCTTTTGTTTGCGCTGTCAGGTAGCTATTTCCGGCAGCGTCAAATCCGATTGGAGAGGTAGATACTTAATCCTCTGTATCTCTGTCAATGTTACTCTAATGAACTTCAAACTTTCACATAATAATCTTAAAATGTTATAGATAATAAAAAAATAAAAAAAATGGAAAAAAATACCTTACTACCCCCTTAAATGAAATTTGCTGAAAATTGTTTTTGATTTTTTAAGTTTTGAATTTGGAATGTTCCTTCGTTTAGCAAATAAAAACCTTAACTAGGATGCACGAAATTTTCATTCAAAATTCATTCATAATAACCAAAGTACTTAAAAAGTAATTAAGGCGTTTGAATTTCAAATTTCATTGAAGCGCCATATTGCATTAGACAAATGTCACGCACCTCGTGACACCTCAATTTTCGTTTTTCCGAATATTTCCCGCCTTGCATCGACGCATCGCAATCATTGTACGATGTCGCATACAAATGCATGTTACGAAAACTGCTTGACATTTGCTGCGAAACTCTCGTCGCGCTCTCGTATCGCAGTCTCGCAGGAGTACCCAAATGTCCCAACAAATTCAAAGCTTATTGGAGAAATAAGGCATCGCACAACAGCTTACTGCAATATACTCTCCACCTGCAAACGTCTCTGAATTCCTGAACAGGGCTCTATTGGCCGCTATTATAGCCTGATCAGTCCGAACCAAAAGAAGTCTGATCGTAAAATGTCGCTATATATTGAGTTTTAAACTTTTCGTACTATTCTGCCACAGTGGATCATATAGGTTGCTCTAGCAATTGACGCGTTTGGGAAACCCGTCATAGAGTAGTTTGGAACGCATCCCATCAGCAGTATCAGTTTGGAGAGTAATAGAGTAGTTTCGAGTGCTTCCCACAAGCAAGAATAGGTCAGGAAAGCATCAGACAAGCACGAGGTGTGGCGGAATTTTCGTCGAGAGATAGATCTTCTGAAGAGACGAATAGCGGATTAACGGAAACGGTGGGAGCGAAAATGCGAACGTATTTTAAAAATGTATGATCTATCCTGAGCACAAAATTTGCCAAAGCGAAAACGGGGTCGATTGCTAAGATATAGCAACTGTCAACTGTCTTCGCTGTGGATCATGCATAATGCATGACGAGAGACCAACACGTCTGCGCCGAGGCAAACGATGTGTTTGCAAGAAACATGTCAAATTTATTTGCGATTGTTAACTCCTAGTGTTGCCTTGGAATCCATCCGATTGTTTTTTTTTTCGTAAAAATAATGTTCAAAGTTAACGTGCGTTTTGGATGCGTTGAAACATTACCACCATTAGTGAATCGGAGTAGTCCACGAGAGGTGGTGCGAGTTGCCCCACGCAAATGTTGTAGATCAAAGTATTTGCGATGTAGTGCCCATACAATAGTCGAGGTGATTTATATGATCACATATTACTTCGAACGAGTATACTACATAAGTAATTGCAATTAATTAGAAATTTATCAGTAGAAATATAAAATTAAATAATATAGAAATAGAACACAAATATAAAATCAGACGGGAATATAAATTTATAATCTTGGTATTCTTTAAAACATAGAAATTGTTTTAATAAAAAAAAAGACTTGCTTGAAGAAACTATGTTATTTCCTTCCGTTTTTAATCTGGAGGAAATTGGCGATGAGTAGGTAAATGATCTCGTGAAAAAAAGTGAGCGTGAACTATTTGCGGATTGACCTTAATCCCGTCTTTAGATAAATCGTCCAAAAACCACTGTTTTTGATGGTGTTAGTGTTTCATAGCGGTATATTATAAGGACTCCCATAAATTCTTCTACTTCCTATCGAGTCAACTTTATTTTTCGAAAGCATTTAGAACTCGACGAAAAGCTTCATTATGTTTTACAAACAAATTTAACCGCGGGATCTATTTATTTTCCGTTGCTTAACACAAAACCTTTTGTTCTTCATACTAGTGTGAAACACTCGACAAAGTCACTCACAAAGCTCAATACGGGCGTCCGGGAATCTTGAGATTGCCATCGAAACTCATTGGTACAAATTCCGAACTTGTTTGCATTTGATTATTTTTCCGGACATTCGAAACTTTTTAATAATCCATTTTAATCTCTTTAAAATTGAAGATGTGTCATTAACTTAGTGTAGATTTACCATAATCTGAAGATAAAATTATCCCTTAAGATCATTCGGGTCTAGCAAATCAATTTGATGTCAAACATCTGTCACAACTGCATGGAATGGGCGGGGCTTAATTCTTGGGGAAATTATCTTCGTGTGGAGCTAAAATTCTCGTTAAGTCGATTCGAGAGACAAACAGTACAAAGTTGTTGATACCTTGTTCCGCATTTGCCTTACGCTTTTTCAGATGACAACGAGCAAATTCTCTGAAAAGTTCTTCATTTAAAAACCTTTAACGCCCAATTGCTACAAGTGCTTAAACCTATTGATTATTGTTTGCATAAAACTTCAGCGAATTTGATTTTCAACAAGTTGGAAGCCGTTTCAGATGTCGCGAAAGAAATCATGTTTTTGGATGAAGCGCATTTCCGACGGTGTACAACCTTGTCAATATTTATTAAAAGTAATTGGTGCTTCGCTTATTGCCACTCCACATAATTGCCACCTTTAACATCTGATCACCCCGATACACTCTAAATTACGATGACTCTTTACAGATATGAATTAAGCGAATTCAAAAATAAAAGAGTACTCTTACTCCTTCCTAAGAGTGACTTATTAGTTGGTCGCTATGGACCAATTTGCCAACGCCTAACTTGAGCTCGATAAGCTCATTTTGCAAAATTATGCTAACTTTAAGAAAGGTAAATACAAAAACAAAATACAGAAAAGCCCAAACCACAAAAAAACGTTAATAAGACAATTCTACAATCACAGGTATAATCGATAAAGCAATTGGAACCATTCGTTCCAATGCTTTAATAAATGCCTTGTTAAGCATCCCATAAAATAGACACATCGGCCATCTATTGGTTTGACGGCTGCAAGACATGATTGCGCAGATTTCGTCAAACGTGTCCACGCCGCCCTTGGTCTGATTATAAAATTCTACCATTGATGGCTTTTTGGTTAATTCGTTAATAGTCCCTTCCTCAGGAAGGGACAGGAAGATAAAGGATTTACCATCTTTTTTGGTTTAGGTTTGTAAGACAACAATGTCAAGAAATTATCGTAAGCAAACATTGCTGTCTTTCTGCTTCTCGAATTGGCCATTTCTATGGGAATTTCTCTTTTGTTTGAGCTTAATGTCCCGACTATAGTTAATTTGTAAGATACACAAAGAAGAGATTTCGCCAGTCCGACTGAGGTGAACCATTTGACGGTAATGACGTTTCTATTGGAGCCATGAATGGGGTTTGTAATTTCTTTGACGAAATATTCCCCTAGAGGTAATCCTCCTGTGTCTGTATTCTTACCAAGATATGGAATTGCAGCAACCATGTATTTCGTCTAACTGTCGCAAATCATGACAATCTTGATACGATATTCGGCTGACTTGTTAGGATTACACATCGTAAATGGGCACCTACCCCTAAATGCCAGCAGTTGTTCATCAATAGTCAGGTCCAGGTCCAGGATTATAGTTGTCTCTGCAATTCTTTATGAATAATTCCCATACGTTGCGAATAGGCACATATCTGTCGTTTTGTCGTGTTTGTGGTCTTATAAATTTATTATCGAATAAATTTATTATCGAATCGTAGACAACGTAATAAAAGTTTAAATCTCTCTTTGCTCATTGTCGATACATACCCAGACCCAGAATACGATACGTCAAAAAGCTCGTCTCTAGACAAGTGGTTCATAACAGTAGTCAAAACAAAAGACCGATTAAGGCTTTTATCTCTATGAAATCGGTTAATTTTTGTGTGCTTTGAATATTCTGATATGTTTGTTGTTTTTATTATTATCTCTGCATTAGTCCATTTTACTACTTCATTCAGTACATCTTCAGTAAAGAACATTTCGAAATAACTTAATGCATCTGTTTTGCCCTTTGCTTGACATTTATGGCCTTTCGATTTGTAGACAATGTTTATTGCTGCAGTCCTATGTGTGAGAGTTTTCTTTGAAGACCAGACATGGTTATTTTTGCCACGCAGAACTGCTTGACTACACGAAATAATGGAAGAACTACCTGGCTGTTGTGGAGTATCCTTTTGGATGCTTTGAGCACTTCTAACAGTAGTTAGCACACAGGAAGTTGAAGAAGAACCAGTATATTGATTTGGGTCTTCGGGCAATAAATCCTCATCCGTTTCGCTGCTTGTCGAAAAGACTAACATTAGCTGGCTAGGGTTAAGCATATCAAAATCAGAAGGCTTCCAGAAAAGACATAAATAGCGGTATTTTGTTGCTTCGCGACCAAGAGGGTGCATGAAGATGTGGTGAAAATTCGAGACATTCGAGATGAACTCGTTCAAGCAGTGCAAAGATTTGTCAGAAGACGCGGCTAATTTACTGCGATAATGCTACCAACTTCGTGGTTGTCAACAATCGGATAATGAAGTTGCAATGTATCATCTACTACTTATTCACGAATTTCGCTGTGCCAGAAAATTTTTTCCCTCATTTCTCCTCGCGCGCCACATTTTAGAGGTTTTTGGAAAGCAGCCAGCAAATCAGCAAAAAAAAAAAAAACACTTGGGACACTGCCTCAAAACCACTAACATACGAAGAGCTAACTTATTCGGACCAAGCGGCCGCTCACTTCTATTTCTGATCTTGATGATGAAAAAATACTTACATCCGGTCATTTAATGACTAGATACCCATTTATTGCGGCAGTGAAGGTGGAAGAATTTAACTAACATAAAACAATTCAGAAAAACATGGAGTACTAAATGTTCGAAAATTGTGAGAAGAGTACTATGTTTGTAGTCAAGGATGATAACACGCTCATTTTATCGTGGACTTAAGAAAGAATTATTAACACAATTAGGACGATAAGAGAATTGTTGTCGTTGAAGTCAAAACCAATTTAGAGATTTGCAAAAGTCCACAAACTTGTTCCACAACCAGAATGAATCTTGAAATATCTGAAAATAATGATTTTCGGGTCCCAAATGACAGACACATGCGAAGGAATGTGTGAAGTTGAAATCCACTTCAAAGATGGAACGGACAATTGAAACCGGCTAGTCATTCATACATTCCAATGTAACATCATTTACACCAACACATAAAAATAAACGTCGAGTCCCAAATCACAAATCCATATACGAAGGAATGTGTGAAGTTAAATTCCACTTCAAAGATGGAAAATGCAGAATTGAAACCGGGTATTTATTCATGCATTCCAATGCAACGTCATTTACTGCAACACGTAATACCACCAGTATACTGAGTAAACAAAGAATCAGCATAACTCTGTCATTCACCTCAGAAGTAAAACATGTCAGCTGAAGTCCAGACTCTTCAACAACAAATTGAAGATCTACGAAGGAATTCGGAACGCCATTAGAATTATCATGGAATTAAATAGTATTTTGGACATTGAAGTATTAAAAAAATCGTATTTGCTTTCGAATCATAGTTGACAGTGTTTTGACTGAAAATAATTTACTCCACATAAACCCCTTTAACTTTTCATTAATTACGCAATTTTTGATGTCTTTTTTCGATTATTACTGTTCGCTTCCGAAATCTTTTATTCTTGGTAAACTTACTCCATATTTATATCAGAAACTTCACGAAATGGATAGGAATCATGCAGCATTTAAAAGTTGTAACCGTTACGGAGATTATATCCATCCCGGACTTGAAATCATTCAACATATGAAACTGACATCTCAATATTGCCAATTTCAATCTAATTTTTTCTTCTCTCGTCATTTGCACATAGATCTATTTGGTCATCGTTTCAGGCACTACAATCAACAGAATCTTCCTCACCTTCCCACAAGCTTTGCATAGACTTGATCCCAATCACATAAGCTATCTTTCTCACTTGTAATTTCCAATCAGTAAATCGGTGACACCAGCATTCAATCCTCTTCCCCCCCGCCCCCCCCCCACAACTGGTGAAATGTCTTCGGTACCTAAAATGTTTAACATTTCAACATATTTTTCATCAATTGCTTTGCGCGTTACTTATTTTTAAATCAAAATTGATATGCTCTTATATGTTCAGTTTCCTAAATCCATTAAACTGTACAACACTTCTATGTCCTATATTGTTACACTAACCAACGAGATTTACTTAAGCTAATCGACGTTTCACTTCTTAGCCGGTACCAGACATTGGACGCAAGTTCATATAGGCGTCTTTTTATATACAAAATATTTTATGTATAATTGACTAAGTGATGTGCATGATTCAGTGACAGGTTTGAATATAATTTTAACATTTAAACAATAAGTGGTACCATTCCTTTAGGGACATTGTTGCATTGCAGCCTAAGAAAATGTAAATGTTATGTAACACTGCTTTAATGAAAATTTTTTCGATTTGCAAATTATATGCTTCAGCTAGATAGGAAACTTTTTTGTGAAATTGTCACGAATGAAATAGATGGATAATTTCCGATTCTAAGGCAGATGTATGCCTTCCCACATAACATGTAAAAGTGATACAATTTAAGCTGGTTTTAATTGATTATTGAAGAAAGTTAAGCATAATTAAACTTATACATTTTCATACTTCCAAGTGAAATAGTCAAAACACTATAAAAGAGAATTGGAGTTACTAAGCAAGTAAGAGTTGGAAGCGAATAAAGTTTGGAACTGGCTAATTCACCTTTCGAAGGATTACTTTGTGCGTTTGCTGATCACAATTAAAGCAGGATCGAATTTGAATAGAATATTCAAATTCGAATAAAATAAATTCTTCTAAAATTTTATGCTTTAGCTGGTTAGGGAACTTTTATGTGAAATTGTCACGAATAAAATTGATGGATAATTTCCAATTCTTAGGCAGATATATGCCTTCTGACATAACATGTAAAAGTGATACATTTTTAGCTGTTTTTAATGATTTATGAATGTACTAACCATTTTTTATGCCTATGATTGGATAGTATGTGTTTCTAATTACGCGGAAAACATTGATATTTCCATGTAATTTCGAATATCATGTTGCATATTACCCTACTTCAGGCACAAATGGAACCGAATGTTTTAACAGCTGAGGAGGAAAAAATAAGTTTACAACTTCGAACTCACGTATTGTCATGCCTCTCTATATCGTATACCTCTATGTTGCTGGCGCTCTTCCAGAGATTAGCCAGAGCATAACGTTAGCTCAAAATAGGGTGGATTCTGACCAAAAGAAATGGAAAACAATATTAGTTTTAAATTTTTATCGCGCTTTTACTTATATAAATTTTACAATATTTTTTTAAGTTGCGACTTGTTACATGCGGAGTTTCTTCGAAGTAGCTGATTTGTGATTACGCTATTGTTGTCTAAGCTTTTAAAAATTGTACTGTAGCAATCCTACCTGTCTGACATTTTTGGAATTTTTTCATTTTTAGGATAATTGGACTGATACTTTTTCATAATTCCAACGACTATATTCTAGACCATAAAATGACAGTCATAATTCGAACGAAAATTTCACACTTGTATTTGCAACGGCGCAAACTTGTCACACATCCAGAGTGTTAGCTCATGGAGAGATTTCGAACTTTAAAAAGAAGAAGTTAACAGATTGTCCTCATGAAGTGTTCGATCATGTAGCTACAAAGGCTCCGGTAGATACAAATCCTAACGCAACATATTGTCCATATTTTTTTGCTATAATCTTCGGTTAGAAGATAAGAATATATGCAATCGCACAAGTCAATTTGAGCACATGCTAAATACTTTGTCAAATGTGATACATACTCACTTGCTAATCTCTAGACAGCCCTCTACATACTCATCTGTCACAACACCTTCTTTCACCAAACAAGCACTAAACTTTTGTTGCATCTTCTCCAAATTAAATTCATCCATCACATTCGCCTGAAAAAGCAAGTAGCAAAATTCCACAAGCTAGTTTATTCGACAGTAACTTACAGATAGCAAGGTATCAGCTAGAAAGATGAAACTTGTCTGAGCCTTTTTTGTGTATTCGATTAGGCTTTACAAACATTGCGTCAAATAATTTGACTGAAATGCTTATGTCAAATAAAATGGGCGTACAACTTAGATTTGACCTTAAATAATACGTATAACATTTGAAATTTTAATTACTTTTAAATGAATCATATTTCACTATTTGGTTTTATGGTTTTTTTCATCAATAGTCCGAATTTTCCTAAACTAACCCAACTGCAGCTCTTTAAAATAGATTTACAATTGTTTGCTATAATTGTGAATGGGTCTAACTATAAAAAAAAGTTCTTTCGGACCAATGTGAGTGGGGAATAGGTACTATGAGTCCAAGTTTTACCTGTTTATGAGTTTCTATTTTATTAGCTGGCAATTTCAAAAATCGCCATTTGCTCCCCCTTTGGTGATGGGAAGAAGTGTTGCTAGTTTCCATAATTTTGGAAAGTATCATTTATTTCGTTAAAGTCCTATAGTTTTCTTAGTTCAAAGGGCAAGTTAGCATCATTCCTAAGAAATGAATTATGCTGACGCTACGGCTGCGTTGCGACGGAAATCGGAGCAATGCTATTTCATTTTCATGGAAAACATCAAAATGCTGTCGCTGCATATCCCACGGTAGAACTAAGTACAAACTAAATTGTTAGTTTCAAAATTCAAACCAAATTGTTAGTAAATTAAATTGGTTGTTCATAAAAATTAACTGGCGCCCGACGTGGAGCAACTTTAACATACGCGCTTTTTTAATTACCAGTGATTGACAAAATAATTTTTTCCTTAAATCAAAAAAAAAATATTAAGTATTTTCGCCTTAACACCGTGTAGAGTTCGGTTGCAAGGTCCACGCGAGCAAAAGCCGATCACGATAAAAAAGTGATAACACTTGGGCGCGAATATCGCTAGGAACAATAAGACGGAAATAAAAAACGTTCCGCGACATGCGTGTGATTCCTGACTTCGCTCCTAAGCAACCAGCTATAAACAAGGCGGCAAAAAGGATATCGTCGAACTCGGAAGCATCCAAAGGGACATCGAGGGACTGAAGCGAATCGGAAGACTAAGTAGCCAACCAACCAGAAGTCAAAATATGATCAACACAGGAAGTTTATTACTGTAAATAAAATTCAAATTACGCCAGATTCAATCGAAAAAATGGTTTAAAGTAAATTGAGTGGAAAAAAATATATATAAAGATACCAGAAAGTATAAGATATAAAAATTCATACCGCAAAAATATATTATAGATTCAAAGCTATATGAAAAGCAAGTCAAGCGGTAAAACTATCAAACCGTTATTAACAGACTCAATCAATAAAGACTCTAAATAAAATTTTGCTCTTTTGTATTCAAACGAAAAAGGAGATCATTTAATTTAAATTAATAAAACACCTCTCTTGGACTATATTGTGTATTTCATTGAACCATATTATATATAAATATATTTCAATTGTCATCGAACCTTTATAAATTTAATTAAATTTATTCGCCCTGAAAAATTGTGTTTTGAGTGCCTAAGTAAAATATCGAAGTGAAGCCTACAGTTTGAAGTTTGAAGTGAGTGCCTGCAATCAAATCCAAGTTGATTTAATCGCGAATTTTTTCCCTTTTTTCTGAATTAAAATGTCAAACCCAAACAACATAATCCAATCCCCTTGAACCCCGTTAAATCTTGAAGCCCTCGTAGATTCGCTGCCCGATCTCGATCCTCCGAAAGACAGGAATACAACAAATAATGTGCCAAATAACGATTTTTTAAGAAAGATGATGCAGGTCGTCATCGAAACCCTCCGGTCTAAGGGAAGACAAATTTTCAGTTTATTTATGAACCCAGCTTCCAGACATCAATAATGATGTCGATGTGCCAATTAATATCAGTGATCGCGGCAACTTGTCCGATATAGACAAAATCCCGGATGTCGTTTAGTCTTAGGACATTCTCCGGGGAGTCAGGAGAATTTAGCTCTTGGCGCAAGAGTGTAGACCGTATACTGAAAATCTATGAACATCTAAAAGGCACGCCAAAATATTACAGTATATTATCAGTCATTAGAAATAAAATTGTCGGTCACGCGGATATAGCGTAAGAGTCATACAACACACCTCAAAATTGGGCAAAAATTTCGAAGTGCTTGGCTCTCCATTAGGCAGATAAGAGAGACCTCGGCACATTAGAATACCAGATGACCACCCTGATACAAGGTGGAAACACAATATCCTAATTCTACCAAGGGGTGTACAATTACCTTTCATTAATTCTTAATAAGTGAGGATCTGTTGAGATGAGCCAGGACGCAATTAATATCATGAGACAAGCATACCGCGACAAAGCTCTTGACACTTTCGTCAGGGGACTAAGAGGCGACCTATCGAGATTGCTTGCTATTCGGGAACCAGTGGACCTACCCCAAACAATACACTTATGTTTTAAGCTTCAGAACATGGACTATCGTGCGAAATACGCAAAAAACTCCAACTCAAGTTCGCGAAGACCCTATATTCCACCCCCGGTTCCACCACGCAAAGCGACGCCTAATAGTCTTAGGCCTGCACCTATTCCTATGGACGTCGATCAGTCCATAAGTACTCACGTTGTTAATTACGCTAACAGGCCTCAAAACCAACGTCTCTTCCCTGTAAAAGCCCAAAGCCCACAACAAAGCCCAAAGACTATATTATACAGAACCTGACGGAACAAACGAAGTGACGGAAGAAGAGTACGAAAAGAACGTAGACACCGGCTCTAACAAGAATTATATCCAGCCGAGACATATAAGGAATCCTCTACCAAACAAAATAAGGTCCCAAAACAGGTAAACTCCAATATTTCATATTTCCAACCTTAATATGTTTCGATAGAATCCTTGGTAACAATAGTTTCAAACAACTAAAGGCAGTAATCCATACCAACCAACATTTTATGAGCCTTCACCCGAATCTGCACATACCTCTGAAACAACACATATCCGAAACAGTTAACAAATTAGATAACAGAACATCTCATCTAAACCAGAATCAAACGACAAAATTAAAACCAATATTGAAAAATTGCTCCAAATTACTCACGGAGCCCGACGAAAGATTGACCTATACTAGCACAGGGAGAATTATTAAAGGAGAATATTAATTATTAAAGAAGAAATTCGGACAACAACCGATGATTCTGTATGCCTTGAAACAGGTAGTTGAGAAGGAAATAAATAAATTTCTCAAGGATGGAATCATAAGGTCGTCTAAATCTCCCTCCAACTCCCCAGTTTGGGTCGTCCCAAAAAAACAAGACGTCCCTGGTGAGAAAAAGTATCAGATGGTCATCGATTATCGTAAACTCAATACGGGTTTCACCAAATTCCACTCAAAGAACGCGACATCCCAAAAATTGCATTTTCCATTAACAACGGGAAATTTGAGTTCACTCGCCTTCCATTCGGGTTGAAAAACACTCCATTTATTTTCCAGAGGACTTTGGATGACATACTTCGAGAACACATAGGAGCTCGTTGCTATGTCTACATCGACGATATTATCATCTTCGGTAGAGATAAAGCAGAGCATTTCAATAATCTAGAGAAAGTCCTTAAAACTCTAGAGTGTTCAAACATGAAGATCCAGTTGGGCAAGTGCGAATTCCTTAAAAGAGAAATAGAGTTTCTGGGATTCGTCGTGAGTAGCGACGGAATAAAAACTTATCCCCAGAAAGTTCAGGCAATCGCCACCATGCCCGTTCCTAAAACTCTGAAAGATCTTCGATCATTCTTAGGTATGTCGGGTTGATTGATTGATTGATTACTGTCGGGGATAGTGCACGTCAACCCTTACAGGTTTATTGTGCCCCCGCTTCCGGTGCGCCTAGAGCGCCTCAAGCAGATCGATCTTCCTCAAAATGTCAATGATTTGCTTCGGCCTCAGGCGTCCCAATTCCTCCTCGACAAGGAAGCAACTTCCCAGACTGTCTCTTCTCCTGCGGGACAGCGCGTCGCAGTGTGCCAGCAGATGCATCGGTGTCTCCTCCGCAAGATCACAAAATCTGCACTCATCATTCGCTGTCAAGCCCATCTTTTTGAGATGCCCTCCGAGTGTGCAGTGCCCCGTGAACATCCCAGTCAGGACCGTTAGCTTTCATTTATTCATTTCGATGCACGCTCGAAACTTTTTCTCGTCATAAACGTCGAGGAAAAGCTTCGACATTCGAAGCCTATTGCATTCTCTTTCCTCATTTTCCTTTAGGGCCCTGTGAATGAGATTCATTTCAATTGCGCTAAAGGGTTCAGGGCCGATGAATGCTGTCGATGCTCCTTTCCTCGCCAGTTGGTCCGCTTGCTCAATTTGCGTGCCCTGGCACCCAGTATAGGGTAACTCGATTGTCCGTACTCAATTCGTTAAGTGCATTGCAACAATCTAGAACCATTCTCGATGTAATCACCGGGGATTCTAGTGCTTTTAGTGCTGCTTGGCTATCGGATATTATAGCTATAGTTATGCCTTTGTATCCTCTGTCTATGCGGAGTCGTGCGCTTACAGCAATGGCATAAACCTCAGCCAGAAAGATATTTGGCATACTTCCCAACGGTTGGTAGTATTTGGTGCCAGGCCCAAATACTCCAATTCCCGTTCCCTCAGATGTCTTGGAACCATCCGTATACCACTTGATCGCATTCCGTCTTATGAGGTGTATACTGGATTCAACGCTCCATTCCCTTTTGTCACTCAGCACTACACGGAAACTATTGTGAAAGTTGAAAGTCGACGTCATGCGATCCGACGTGTTGATTTGAATGTAGTGGGTATTTTGATAGGTGAGTTGTCCTAATATAATTATCCACCACTTTCTCCATCGTTTTGAAAATAAACGACGTTAAACTAATAGGTCGGCATGCCTTTGGATTAGTTTTATCAGCTCTGCCCACTTTGGGTATAAATACCGCTTTCGCCTGCCTCCATGGATTTGGTATGCATCCCAATGCCAGGCTACTTCTAAAGAGGCGTATCAGGTGCGATATAAGCAGACTCTATCCCTTCTGAATAAGGACTGGATACACCCCATCTACTCCCGGTGATTTAAAGGGCTGGAAAGAGTTTAAAGCCCACCTTATACGTTTTTCCGTACAGATGGTCGCAACCTCCTTCCATTCCGAGCTGTTTGGTCTTCGTTCTTGTACCATCTCGTCAATCCCTTATCATAGTGCTTCCCGGGAAATGGTTTTCTATGAGCAACAGAGTGCGCTCCTTTTCGTTTTTCGTGAAACTGCCGTCACTTTTTCTTAGTGCAATGTTAAAGTTACTACCCTGCTTAGCCATGGCTTTGTGTAGTCTAGCTGCCACAGGTGTTTCTTTAACATTCTCGCAAAAGGATTTGAAACTGTGGCGCTTTGCCCTTCGGATTTCTTTGCCATAGTGTGTTAGAATTCTATGGTATTCGTCCCAATCGTTGGTACGTTTTGCCTTATTGTGAAGTTTCCGCACCTCCACTCTAAGTTTGGCTAGTCTTTCATTCCACCATATGGGTTCTTTGCTCCCCATTATGACGCGTTCAGGACAGCTTTCCTCAAAGGCATTCACAATAGCCTTGTTAACTTCGTCTACAGCATACTCAAGTTCAAGAGGGTTTTTGGGCGTCCTTTTGACAGAGACATGCTGGAGATTTTCCAGTAAACGGGTGGTGTACAATGCCCAATCTGTCCAATGTCGGGTTAGGTATGACGCAAAGATTTCGAAGCCCCTGATTTCTCTTTTAAAGAGGGGAAGATGGACGCGTGTCCAAAAACTTGTCAAAAACCAAAACAATTCACGTTGACCCTAAGGCCATAGACGCGTTCAACACCCTGAAAAATTGCCTGATACCGAAGGAAGTGGTATTAACTCACCCAAATTTCGACAAAGAATTTCAACTGACAACGGATGTCTCCGATAATGCTATTGGCGCAGTCCTCTCACAGGATAACAAACCCATTGATTTTCTGTCGAGAATGTTGACTAAAACTGAAGAGAACTATGCCACCAACGAGAAAGATATGCTTGCCATCATATGGGCTCTCAATTCGTTGCGAAGTTACCTCTCTCTAGAATATACACCGACCATCACCCTCTAATGTATGCGCTAAGTAACAAGAACACTAATAGCAAAATGAAGAGGTGGAAGTCTATCTTGGAAGAGTACAACCACGAATTGCAGTATAAACCAGGAAGGGCCAATGTAGTGGCAGATTCCCTTTCATGACCACCTAAGGAAACTGGTAAATTCATTGACGCCTATAGAAAACAGCGACGACAGTTCCTCTCAAAACCTCACCTCAACCGTTGAATTACCTGTTAACGTCTTTCGAAATCAAATCATTTTAAAAACAGGCGACGAAGATAGCTATCAGCTACAAAACTCCTTTCAAAAGTACTCCAGACATACTTTCGTTAAGCCCTTACACTCGAATAGCGACATCATAAATATATTCAAACGTTATCTGAATCCTTACACACTAAACGGCCTTCGTACAAGCGAGGAAACCATGGGACGCATACAAAAAATTTTTCCTGTGCATTTCAGGAGCTATCGGATTCGATTTACTCAAAATTTCGTTGAGAACATTGCTAGTGAGGTCGAACAGGAAGAAAAAATCCTGCAACCTCACAAACGAGCCCATCGAAACGCGGAAGAAAACCGCCTGCAGCCCCTCGAAAACTTTTACTTACCTAAAATGGCAGCAAAATTAAAAAATTTGGTAATGCAATATAGCGTTTGCAAGGGAAACAACTATGATCGACATCCGAACAAACCCCTTCTAAATCCTACACCGATCCCAACATACCCAGGCCATACAATTCACATTGATTTATTCAGCACCGAGAAACACCGAGTGCTGACCGCCGTTGATAAGTTTTCTAAACTTGGGCAAGCGAAAGTAATTGCTTCCAAATCCATCGAAGAAATCAAACAGCCCCTAACAGACTTGCTCTTTTACTTCTGTGCGGAAATCATCGTTATTAACAACGAAAGCTCACTCCGATCAGCCTCGATAACGGCACTTATGGAGGATGACCTCAAGATCAAGGTCTACAAAACTCCCCCATATAAGAGCGAAGTTAACGGGCAGGTGGAACGGTGGCATAGCACCTTAACCGAAATAATGAGATGTCTTAAAAAGGATGGACCCCCTAGAAATTTCGAAAACCTCGTACAACGAGTCGTCTATGAGTACAACTGTACAATTCATTCTACTACCGGAAGAAAACCACTTGATACTTGAACACACTTGAACTTAGACTAAAACAAGAAAAAGACATTACTAACCATAACAAGACAAGACAACCTACTAAGGACTACCAGATAGGATGAACAATTTACGTAAAAATAAGCAAACGGAAGAGATCCAAATTAACAATGAGATATAGGCAGGAAATTGGTATAGAGAATCGAAATTCATTTTGACTGAATCTGGGAAAGTTGTACATAAATATAAGAAACTAAAATTTCTTACAGACCACTACTCTGCATAGCAAATGCCAAAATCGAAATCCTGGACTTCTCAAACTCCCAAATCACCTCGTTTCATACCAGAAGAGCTAAGATTCAAGACGGAAACTTTAAGCTAATCCATACAATCGACATCAATCAGTACGAACACCCTATATCTAAAATAAAACCAATCATTAATTTGTCGGAAATTAGGCACTATCCCTTGTCATCGCACCTCTCCTACGAGCTTCAAGGAATCCGAGACCTCATTCAAAGTTTAAAACCAAAAAGAATTGAAAGACACTTAACTTCATCGGTACTACATGGAAGTGGATTGCAGGTAATCCTGACCATGAGGACTCTATAACAATAGAAGATAAAATTAATAATCTACTTGTGAACAATAATAGACAGGTCGTTATTAATCGAATGTACAACGACAGAATTGTAACATTACTATGATTGCAAACCAAATTCACAAATTGTTCAAGGAAAGTAGCCAAACAAATTACGAAAGAATACTAGATGTTCAATATGAACTCTCATTGATAAAAGCAGAATTATAAAACATTAATTTAGCTTTCCACTGGGGGCAATTAGGAGTCACAAACTCATTAATCTTATCAAAATCTCAAATCAAAATTGCAACCGATGTATTAAACAAAGAACTACTTCCATATTTAAAAATAGAAGAGGCTTTATGTTTTGCAGAGGTTAAAATCATAACAAACATGTCAATTATTTTATATATTGTTAACATTTCAATAATTACTAGCCTCACATACGAAACATTGTTAATAAAACCAATAAAGAAACAAAATGTAAAAAATGATCTCAAATTTAATAAAATTTGGAAAAAAGTGAAAGTTTTTTTGGCATAATTGAGAATTGTAAAGAAATAAACTTCCTGTCAATATGTAAATCAAGCGAAATTTCCGATATCACCAACACTTCATGTATACCAAACCTGCTGAAAAGCCCCACACCACTCTGCAATAGAACTAGCAACGCACACATACCGTCTGTAGAAGAAATCAGCGTTGGCAGCATTTTACTAAACAAATTTTCCGGAATAGTCGAAGCGGAGCACCTAGTCCACGAATTAAATGGAACATACCTCCTGAAAATACTGAACTCCAGTATTGTTATCAATGGAAGGACGTATACCAATCGCGAGATAACAATGATGAACGCTTTGCCACCTATATTGCAACCCTTTCCAGAAGTCGAAGCATATCAAGAAGTTCTTTCACTGGAGTTAATGAAAGATCTACATGTCAACAACACGAACGAGATCCAGTTGCTGCGTACCGAGACCAATATCCACCGAACAGCTACGTATAGCATACTTACCGTCATCGGACTTTACTGATCAGTCCTGATCATCTGGAAAGCAACAACCAAGCTCAAAGCAAAGAAAACGGTTACGCAAATCAAGGTCATTGCAAACGCCAGAACAACCAGCATCTGTCGTAATATCATCATCATTGGAAACCGACCTAGCAACAGCGAACAAGAATGTCTGGTTTACCGACATCAAATTTTTTTAAGCAATCGAGGACGATTGCATATAAAGGTGGGCGAGTTAGCATCATTCCCACGAAATGAATTATGCTGACGCTAGGGCTGCGTTGCGACGGAAATCGGAGCAATGCTATTTCATTTTTATGAAAAACATCAAATTGCTGTCGCTGCAAATCCCACGGTAAATCTAAGTACAAACCAAATTGTTAGTTTTAAGTCAATCTTGTTAAACATTCGAACCAATAAACAACGGGCTCAAGCCCTTAAAATATTTTTTTACTAAAATCGGTTGTTCATAAAAATTAACTAGTAATGTGGTTTGCCTTATGAGTTGTTGCATTCGTCGCTTATCCCGTTGAATCCGTTGGTGTTATTACGATTTAGGGATACAGAAGAATGTCTTCTTCCTCTGGTGAGTGGAAACAATTTTGTGGTCTGGAAAGCCTGGGTCCGATGTCCATTGCATAGACATGGCATAGATAGTCAAGTAGGACCATACGCTAGCTCCTTTATGATTTCGTCCTTGGGAGCTGTACTATCTTGTGAAAAGTTCTTTTCTGTGGTGTGCCGTGGTTCGTTCTCATGTTTGATAGGTGTTAGCGCCAAGATATCCGATCTGGAACTCAAGTTGTCATTTGTAACAAGAACTACCGTACCGACAGGGTGGTTTAGGTATATCTCTAACCCAATGACGATATGTAGCCTTGCTCACAGTGGAAAAGACCTGGGGAACCACAGATCTTTCCTTAATGACACTTGAAGAAGTTGACCAGATGATCCTTGATGCTTTGTCGAAGACCTGGAAGCCAAAGCCTTCGTGTTCTTATCGCTACTATGAAAGTAGTATAGAAGTCCTGGAAACCAAAGCCTTCTAAATATAAATATCAAACACTCTGCTTGAGGTTACTATGAACACTGATCTTTATTTTTCCTTACTTCTACTTTTATACAATATTCTTATTTACTTAGAACTATTATCTTAACTATACTCAGTGCAAAAAAGTTTATAGTCTAAGATTATTTATCCACTGATGATTGTTTGTCCATTAATAACATGCAACATGATAACATAAATTCTTATCAATGCACATTTTCGTACTGTCCATGCATCATACTCATTACTATTACTTATCTACTACTATATTGATAACAATGGAATTTACTTAAAAATGATATGTTTATCTCTAGTTAAAGTACTTATGCTTCTCAAATTATGACTCAGTTACATTTGAATATAGATTAACTTATCTTACTAATATATTGAAAAACAACTACTTTATTATTATTTTACTACATTTGAGTCATAACTTATTTGTTAAGATTCAACAATAGGATTCAGATCTAGGTTGTCGGGGTCCACTGTCGCCTGGTGAGCTACCTCATTACCGTGAAAACATTGGGAGGTTTCTCTCAAAATTCGTGTGCATCCCTGACCATGGGTGTTCTCTGCTAATATTATGAGGACAATTAATTTGCACGCACAATGATACGTTTTCGATTGCTTTACGGTTTAGGTTTCCCCGTGAAAAGTTTTCCGAATCATGATTTTTCTGTCCGTTCGCCCCACGAAATATACCCAGCTCGTTGAGGTTTTCCGAAAATAATCTTGAATGGATATGGAAGTGTTCTTCAAAAGAAAAACAAAAAACATGTGCACTCCGGAAAAACAGGAAAATTAAAATTATGCTGGTGATGAAGACTAATCTTCTGATATTGTAACTACTCTAAAGCTTAATTGAGAAGACACCATTGGGGAAATAGTCAAAACATTATAAAAGAAAATTGGAGTTACTAAGCGAGTTAGAGTTGGAAGCGAACATAGTTCGGAATTGGTTAATTCCCCATTTGGGGGCGTTTGCTGATCAAAATTGAAGTAGGATCGAATTTGAATATGTTTTAATTCTTCTGAAGATATATGCTTTGGCTAGTTAGGGAACTTTTATGTGAAATTGTCACGAATAAAATCGATGGATAGTTTCCAATTCTTAGGCAGATATATGCCTTCCGACATAACATGTAATGGTGATACATTTTAGCTGTTTTTAGTGATTTATGAATTTAGTAACCATTTTATATGCCTATGATTGGCTAGTATGTGTTTCTAAGTGCGCGGAAAACGTTGATATTTCCATAGAATTTCGGATATCATGTTGCATATGACCAAAGAATAAGAGGCATAAAAAAGTTGAATCCCGAACGAAATTTTTGTTCCCAAAATTTCATACGTTGGTTCTGGCGCTAGAGCTTAATTCTTCAGCGCTTTGCGATGAGAGAGCTTTCGGTTAAAAGCTCATGATGTATATATGGCGATACGCTGAACGAATGCATCGCAACATAACATGTTTGATTATTACAATTATCATTGTGAAAATGAATGAGAAAATATGTGAAAATGAATGAGAAAATATTTGAAAAATATGTTGTGTAAATTTTGATGAAATACCAATGAGAAAGGAGTTAGGGTAAAACGTTTCAGATGAATTAATAGATGGTTTGAAAAATGATTATGAGACGGTTTCTTTATGATTAGTAAACTTATCAGTAACTGGAAGTGTATAATTAATTACTTTGTGTCCGCAAATGGTTTAAGACTCTTTCGGGTTCCATTCAAGATATTAAAGTCAAGATTATAACCAGTGACCAGGGCTCTAACAACAGAAAATGTTCTTCAGATTTGGGAGTCTCCACTGAAAAACTTTTTTCTCTTGTTAATGGTCACAAAGTAATATGTGTTTTTCTCCATTTTCCTCATTTAATTAAATCCCTGAGGAATTTTCTTTAAACTAGCATCGTTTGTACACCAGATGGTCGTGTATCTTGTGATGTGATAAAAAAAATTATGAGAGCTCGAGCAAAAGAAAACGACTAAAATGTCCACATTTCAGTACATCCAACCATTTCTTTAGAAAGAATGCGCGTAAATTTAGCATATCAGGTATTCAGCAACAGGAACAGTGGCTGCTGCCATTCGCACTGCCGTTGCTAAACAGCTCGAAAGTAATTCGGTAGAAAGTGCTGTCAACTGCTACATTTGTAGAGAAGATTCATCAAATTATTGACTGTTTGAATAGCGGATCATTGAAAAATTATAATATTTTTAAGCGTAGTTTAACGTTTAACAGTGAAATCTGCAGCTATATTAACTATTTTATAATATACATCGCATTTGTCAGGTGGGAAAAGAAGTCAAAATTGTTTATTTGCTCAAAGGTATGAAGCAGACTTTAAGTGGTTGTTGGCAGACAACGTTATGAAAGAAAATTCCAGTATTTTTTTCATATTGACAAAACGTCTTTCCCAAGATCCGTTAGAAAGTCCGGCAAAAAAGTGGTAATAATAGAAACCCATTAGTTTCTTAATTAAATATAATATTATCAAAAATAATGTCCTTTAACTTAATTAAATGTAGCGATCGAAGTAACTGTGGAGATAACAGTGACCCAATGCTTTCAATAAATTTAGATGAAGGTGAAGAAAATGATGATAATAGCGCAGAGATTCAGCAAACAGATTTTTCAATACGGCATGAAACGGAAACAGAAAGCATGCACACCGATTTGAAAGCCGAGGATACATTTCAAAATCCTCAAATCCAGATTGAACTTCGTCAATGAGGTATTTCATCGGGTATGTGGCAATCAAAGTTCTGATAGTTTTATCAGAGTATCACTAGGAAGACGAGTTGATGAGTTATTTGGTGTCTGCAAGTATTATCTTTTTCAATGAAGTTTTCAAAAGTAAATAAAAATAAAAAGAAATATTAAAGAAACAATTATGGCAAATTGCAAGCATGCCACTCCAAACTGGTTCCATGAAATCGATTCCTCTTATGATCATGAAATTAAATTAGTTTATGATTCTAGTTTTGCTAAGGAAAAATCGTAACTGGACTGTTACAAAGAACGAAATAAATCCAATTTTACGTAACCCACTAACTGGTCTAGTTGTGTTAATCCGCTACCCCTATTATGTATCTGAATATGTTCGATTATTATACTAATGCAAATGAAGACTGAAATTGGAAAACATGCATCGAAAACATTTTTATTCCTTTTTTTTTGTGATTGTGGTTATGGAATTCTGTTCATTTTCCAATGTATTTTCGGGATAAGATGATTGAAGATAAATTAGTTCTTTCTGAAAAATTTCAGTATCCATACTGATCCCATTGTCCATTGTAATTCGGTTTTTGGCTTTGTCGAAATTTCCCTTAGATCGGGGAAGCGAACGCGTCCCCAGATTGCGGATAGGGTAAGACCCTTTCTTGGAATGCGTGACTCCAAGGCCTTGTCCTACAACAGGTAACAGTTACTGCGCCTCTACTCTTCTCAATATTCATTCAATAGTTTATTGAACGGCTTTGATTTTAATGTCTCATCAACTCGATCATTTGTAGCATTTGCTGATGATCTAATCATCTATAGAACAGACCAAAAAGCTACAATAGTCCAGAGCAACCTTCAAAAAGTGTTTAATGTATGCAGATTTACATCGATAGTTGGCGAATTAAAATTATTGCGCAAAAGTACGAAACCATTTTGTTTCGGACAACGCTGCAGAGGACCAGCAAGACCTGAAACGTAATTGGAAGGATTTCCACATTATGGCTGGCGAGGGTAGTTAAAACGGGTTCCACATAAATCCTGGGTTCAATATCTCGATATTCATCTCGATCAATACCTGTACCATACTAATCATGTCAAAATGATGCGGAGTAAAGCACAAAAATTAGTCATGGCCTTTCGTGGACTGTTTTATTCTAGACACATTCTTCAAAAGGTCAAAGTTATGTGTTACAAGACCCTGGTTAGAGCAATTTTGACATATGGATGTCAGATTTTGTGCAATCAGAGTGCTAGTACTATGGAAAGATTAAAGCTAAAGAGATGAGTCAATATATTAATATTGAGACTTCTTCGGAATTATATCGCAAGATTTGTAACTGTGAGTAAAAATCCCTAGATTTCACAACCATTCCATCCTACTGAGGGGTATATTGCGACTGGCTCACTACTAGCCTTGGCCCTCCAGAAACGTTCATGAATTTAGACATGAATTCATATGTTTTTCATTCTGATGGCGTCCCAATTAAAGAACACATATATAGACGGGCCATCGATAAGATAAAATATCCTCTGAATTGGACTACACGAGACCAACGATTCCAATAGAGATACCCATTTTCTAAATTCGTTTAGGCTAGCCGGGCTGAGATGGAGCGGTCTAGGTATTGGTGGATGAATGACAATGTCTAAATTGTTTAAAATCGTGTTTATTTTCTGTTTTTGTACTTTTCGTTATTTGGTTTTTGAGTTCCAGCTCATGATAGCTACATTAGTTGTTGCTGTGATAAAAATTAGGCATAGGTTGCAAAATTTAGTATAGGTGTATTATATTAGGCTTTAGATATGACGTTTTACAATTTTTAGATTTGATTAGATTTTGGTTATAATATATTAGTCGTAGGATAAAAGTTAACTGTTGTATTACCATTATAATTGATTTTTGAATAATGTTCATTTTTTCCCCCGTTCCCACTTGAATTGAATTGAAAAATATGTAATAATTTTAATGAAATTGAATTTGATATTGTTTTGTTTTCTTTTTCTTTATTTAATGAAAATGTTTAAATTTAGAGAGCCATTCGGGCCATTGAGTTTTTTCGTGTTTTTATAATTCAGAATCAGCTTTATATTTAAAAAAAAAATTATAACGATGAGTATCAAATAAAGTGCTTTTGACTTTGACCTTTTCTTCTAGGTTACTGTGAATAACAAATAAGCAGTCGCGGACAATAGTCGGCAGTGAAATGAAGGTGTCTGGGTGATTTCTATCACCATCAAGATTATAGACAATAGACATAACGAAATATTTCGCCATCTAGATAATCATCAACCAAATCAATAAAATAACTACCGAGTTTTTGGTGATTGATAAATCGGATTTTGCTGATATTAACACAATCAGACAATGAAATTCTAGAACAATTCCAGAAAATTTAATTATCTGGAATTTGCCAAGATAAAACCCTTTACTTTTGAACAAATATACAGAGCTGAATTTTCTTTCCATCCAAAAAGACATGTCAATCGAACAAAAAGAAGAGAAATTTAATTGTTTGAAAAGCAAAAGTTTATTGGATAATGTATAATCGGAAGTTGTTGTATAATCGGAACTGGGGGGATACTGATCACGAGTATGACATCAGCATTAGATTTTGGAGTACTTGGCGCCCTGAAAGGGTGTTATCAACGTCTTCCTCTGGAGTTTTATAAACTCCATTACATAATTATCAAACTCGTTACTCACAAAAATGCAATTGGCAAGAGCCTCCACAGTACTTAAGGCCCGGAACTATATAAACATGCTTATATATCCATATTATTTTCCTGAATTATTCACACAACACTCATTTGAATCAATTCGAACTCGAATGACAGTTATGTTTCATATAATTCAACAACTTATCTAATGATAACTTTAAAAATACGAAATGAAACATTTATTGTTTGTTTGTTTTTTTTATGCAGCAAATAACGAATTCGTCACAGATAAAATGAATGATTATCCCCGCATGCTAAATCCTTCAATAGTATTTGTTACAACAGAACAGACTCATAAACATGCGATTGCATAGCGTGGAGATGTTAAATCATCACGAAAAAGCTCTCTCACTGATCTGACCGCCACTTCAACAATGCCCCCACATGCCCACCAGTGATGAAAATTTCTGATGATAAACTTTGACGGGCGATTCGACTTCAACGATTTGACAGCTGATGAGGGGGAAAAGAATAAGATCACAACTTCAAACTCACGTATGGTCATGTCTCTCTATATCACATACCTTTATGTTGCTGGCGATCTCCCAGAGATTAGGCATACCTTTAGCTCAAAATAGGGCGTTTTCTGACAGAAAGACGTGGAAAAAAATATTAATTTTGAATTTTTATCGCGCTTTTGCTTACATAAATTTTACAAGATTATTTTTGGTTGTATCATGTTACATCCGGAGTTTCTTCGAAGTAGCTGATTTGTGATTACGCTATTGTCTAAGCTTTTAAAAATTGCACTGTAGCAACCCAACCAGTCTGACATTCTTGGAAGATTTTAATTTTGAGGATAATTGGACTGATACGTTTTCATAATTCAGACGACAGAAACACTGATGTCAAATAAAACGGGCTTACAACTTAGGTTTGACCTTATAGCTGACGGAGTGTATAGATCCTGAGTTGGATCCTCTGGTAGAAATGATTCCGAATATAAAGTTACAAAAATGAAATTCTATTCACAGGAATAAATCGCGTGTATGGTGTTTCTGTTCTCCAGTCAACTTTATTTATTTATATTAATTATTCCTTTATTTTTATTTTTTTATTGACTTTTGGCAAGAATAAGTAGGCGAGAAATTCAAATTATAGATTCGCCACATTATTCAAAGTGTAGATTCGCCACATTACTCCCCCACCAGTGACGAAGTCACGATAATAACTTTGCTGGTGGTTTAATCTGACGTCCAGAGGGTTTTGAGACGTAACGTGGAAAGTTGGGTTGAAATTTTAGTTGTTTTTGTTCCAGGGGCTTCTTGGATCGGCTATTGTTCTTCTTGTTCGTGATGAATGCTGCCTTGAGCCATTGAACTGAAACCTCTTGCTACTTCCCATTTTTGTTTATATGTGGATTATAGGTGGATTTTTTTCGACGAGTTACTTTAAATGGTTCGTCGTAAGGTGCGGTCAAAGCGTCACGGAGAAAAACGTGTCGCATGTTTCGAGGCTCTTTTGAAGAAAGGTTGTTCTATGGGAAGCATGATTCGAAGATGGTTGGGGTCTCAAATCATGCATAGTTTCCTTCAGCTTGATGATGAACTCGTTCTGGTGTTCGCCGGTTTGGTCCTCGAAAAACTCTCCAGGAAGTCTAAGTGATGTTCCGTAGTCAAGATCAGCTGATATGGCTTTGATATCTTCTTTGAATGCAAAGCGATATTTCAAGAGAATAGTCGGTAACAAATCAATCAAATTTCAAGAGTTGTGACATTTGATTGAGGTCATGATCGTTCTGTGTGTGCATTCAATCAATCCATTACTTTGAGAATGGTAGGATGTGGTTCGCAGGTGCTTGATTCCGAGCGTTGCGGTCAGCTCATTGACTCATCTACACACACTTAATCGCTCGCCAGGAACAAGGAATTTTGTAAAAGCCAGCTTTATGTGGCGTTGTATTTTGGGTCGTTGACAAGCCAGACAAGCCTTGGCCATCTCTCCACAATCCTTGATTGAAGGCCAGACAAAACGATCAGTCATCATTTTAACAGTAGTCGAAACTCCTGGATTAGAAAGGCAACGAATAGAATCAAAAGCTGCTTGTCGCATATCCTTGGTTATTACCGGACGAATTCGATCAGTTGAATAGTCACAATATATCTGTGCTTTTGTGTTATGTTAAATCCTTGATGTCGGCATAATCTTTTTGTTGCTTCTCCAGAAGTTCGTAGTCGATAGATTGTTTCGAAACTGCCTCCACTCTTGACAGCATATCTGCAGTCACAGTTTCGAAGCAACGTGTCGAATATCTGTTGTAAATTGACTGATGAAATCATTTTGGCGAAGTTGTCGAGGTGATGCGTTTTTTTCGGATTCTTCGTGAACATGAATACCAATGGCTTGTGGTCGGTGTAAATTGAGAATGGTCTTCCCTCTAGTGATGATTGGAAATACTTCACTGCTTGAAAAACTCCCAACATATCTCGGTCATAAGTACTGTACCGTTTCGGTGTGTCTGTTAAACGCTTTGAGTAGAAATCCAAGGGCTGCAGCTGATCTCTGACTTTGTGATGTAAAGCGGCGCCAACGGCATAGTCAGAAGCATCAACATGCAGACACAGTTCAGCATTGTTCGATGGATGAGCCAGGAGAGCTGAGTTGGCTAGTTCCTCTTTGCTCTTTTCAAAAGCGATCAAAGCTTCATCATTCCAGGTCACCTCAGATTTGTCATTCTTTTTGATGCCATTCATCAGTTTTTGCAAAACGCCTTGTGAAATGACAGCGTTGGGAATGCAACGGCGATAAAAATTGATTGATGCAAGAAAACGTCGAAGTTCTGAGGTAACGATTGGCTTAGGGATATTTTTAATGTCCATCACTTTTTCTGGAAGTGGTTTGATGCCATCTATGTTGATGAGATGACTCAGAAAGGTGATCTCAGGTTTGCCAAATTCACACTTTGCAGCGTTGATCTTAAGACAATATTCTTTGAATTGCTGAAGAACTGTTCGCAAGTGTGAAAGGTGCTCAGCGTGGTTCTTTGATGCGATTCTGATGTCCTCGATTTAAGTAAAAACAAATGGAAGTCCTCGCAACACTTGATCAATGGATCGTTGAAACGTGTGGCTGGCACTTCGTAAACCAAATTGCATCACAGGGAACTCAAACAATGCAAAGGGTGTTTAATCGCAGTGTTTTCGATGTCGTCTTTGTGAACAGAGATCTGATGGTACGCTCGAGTCAAATCAATTTTTGAAAAAACTTCACTGTTCTCCAGATTAATTGTAGCATCCTAACTGTATGGTACAGGGTAACGATCAGGAATTGTTTGTGCGTTGATACGTCTGTAATCGCCACAAGGACGCCTACCTCCATTCTTCTTGGGGACCAAATGTAGTGGACTGGCCCATGGTGAACTCGAGCGTCTGCAAATGCCCATTTTGGCCATATACTCGAATTCTCATTTTGCGATTGCATTTTTTTCCGGAGTCAGACGACGGGCTTTGGCATACACTGGGGGGCCTTTTGTCTCAATGTGGTGAGACTGGTTTGATTAAATCAACAGAAGAAGATTAAGGAAGTTAAATTCACCTCACACACATTGACCGATTGCATCTTTCCAGAAGATTTGAGTTGAGTTTTGCTGTCGATGATTTTCTTTTTTTCTAAATCGACTAATAATTCAAAATGTTTCAAAAAATCGGCGCCGATGATTGGGCGAGTCACGTCTGCAATAATGAACAGCCAGGAGAATTCACGAAGCAGGCCAAGATTTATTTTCATCAGTTTCTGGCCAAACGTCTGTATAGCTGACCCATTAAACCATATAGCAGCGAAGAGATTGCGAGCTGCATGTAGATTGTTTTTCTCACTATGTTTGGGTGGAATCAGTGTTAAGTCAGATCCAGTATCAATCAAAAAATTAAGGTTGAGTGTCTTCTCATGAATAAAGAGACGGCTTATATTGTCTGACACCTCGTCTGTCGCCGACGAGTATGTTTCTGCTAGTTTTTTGGCTCGACTTTCTTGTATTTGCAACCTTCTTTGCTCGGTTCCCAAAGCGGTAATGATACCAGCACAAATCATGCTTTTTTGTGTTACTACCTCTTGATTTTTCTCGGGATTTGGAACTGCCTCGACTAGAAGAACGATCCCGGATGTGTAAGCGTTGACGTCCACGTCTGACCTCTGCGGACAAATTTTCAATTCTCTTGGTCAGTTCACTGATTTGACAAGCGACATCGGCGGAGCTCACAGCGTGAGTTGTCAAACTGGACGCTGTTTTGAATTTGTCCAACTCCAGAATCTGGTCCGCTGTCTCGGCTTTGCTTGATAATTCGACCTTGAGGGTGCCAACAATTGGTCATTCAGGCAGCTGTGAGCCGCAGAGATTCGACTGGTTCGTCGCTCATGGACTTGCCGGCCAGATCCCCCATTTTTCGCAGCAGCGACGATGGTTTCGAGTCACCAAGATCGATTCCCTGTAGCAATATTCGTAGCTTTTTCAAACTGGAATCAGAAAATTCGGAGATTATTTGGTGCTTCAGTGTCTCATATTTTCCTGATACTGGTGAATCTCATATTATGTCTGCAGTTACTTCCAGACGGTTCACGTCCAGTGAAGCGACAACTGTATCGAACTTCGTCTGATCTGCTGATACACCAGATGTGCGAAATTGGGCTTCGATCTGAAAAAAAAAACCATAGCTCGGGAGCACTCGGCATGAAGGTTGGGACTTTAAGTGCCGTTTTTGCAACTTCGTAACTATTCTTTTGTGTATTCCCGGGCGTCTTATCCTGGCTAATCAAGTTAGCGGCTAAAAATTGTTGCAGGATCAAATCCAATTTTGTCCTTAGCTCCACGGAAGGTTCATCAGCACTGTTGCAATTTGGTGAATTGGTGTCAGTAGCCGAATCTTTGTTCTGATCTTGACTCATAATTGCAATTTGTTTTTTTTTTTGTCGAAAAAGCACATGCACTGTTGAGATCCCTTCTAAGATGGTTAATGTTGCGCACTTGATTGTCGGCAAACAGTTTTTTCGAGTCGAAACTGTACTCGGGATCCGAAAAAACAAAAATCTGCGGTGGAATTTGATAAAATGTGAGGAAGTTATAATAAATAAGGTATCTTGATTATTGAATATAATAAACTTTATTAAAATAATATTGTAATTAGTTACAGTAATTGATTAAGAGAATACGCGACAATATATATAATAACTCTTTATAAGATGGTGTTAACAAGCGCAGAGGTTGTTACACCGATAGAATAAGTTCCCTTTCGGGCATAACAATATTTGTCTCTCAACACACACACATACGCAAGTGCGTATTGCTGCGCGGAAATAAGCGTGAATATTTCCAACAGAATTAACTCGTGTAAAATTTTCTCACATATTGCACTAGTCGGGGTCACCAATATGGCTGACGGAGTGTATGGATCCCTAATTGGATTCTCTAGTAGAGATGATTCCGAATAAAAAATTAAAAAAATGAAATTATATTCGCTGGAATAAAACGCGTGTATTGTTTTTCAGTTCTCCAGTCAACTTTTTTATTTATATTAATTATTTCTTTATTTTTATTTACTATTGACTTTTGGCAAGAATAAGCAGGCGAGAAATTCGAATTGTCGCCGAACTGTGTGTTGAATCGCCGCTACATTATTCAAATTATAGATTCGCCAAAGTAGATTCGACAAAACCTTTATCTTTACCAATACGAATTACATTTGAAATTTTAATTACATTTAAATGAATTATATTTTACTACTTGGTTTTAAGGTTTTTACATCAATAATACTAATTTTCCTAAACGAACCTAATTGAAACTCTTTAAAATAGATTCACAATTGTTTGTGATAGTTGTGAATGGGTCTAAATATAAAAAAATTACTTTCGAACCAATGTGCGTTGGGGAATAGGTGCTATGAGTCAAAAGAATGGCAGATTTACCTGTTTATGAGTCTCTATTTTACTCTATTTTAATCCCATTGAATCCGTAGGATTTGTTACGATTTAAGGACACAGAAGAATGTCTTCTTCCTCTGGTGAATGGAAATATTTATGTGGTCTGGAAAGACTGGGTCCGAAGTCCTGTCAGACATGGCATAGATAGTCAAGTAGGACCATACGCTAGCTCCTTTATGATTTCGTCCTTGGGAGCTGTATTATCTTGTGAAATGCTCTTCTATGGTGGGTCGGGTTTAGTTTCCATGTTTGATAGGGTTCAGATCTAGGTTGTCGGGATGCACAGTCGCCTGGTGAGCTACCTTATTACCGTGAAAACATTGGGAGGTTTCTCTCAAAATGCGTGTTGATCCCCAACCATGGGTGTTTTCTACTAATAGTATCAGGGCAATTAATTTGCGCGCACAATGATACGTTTTCGATTGCTTTACGGTTTAGGTTTCCCCGTGCAAAGTTTTCAGAATCATGAGTTTTCTGTCCGTTCGACCCACGAAACATACCCAGCTGTTGAGGTTTGCAGAAAAAATCTTGAATGAGTATGGAAGTGTTCTTCAAAAGAAAAACAAAAAAGATGTGCATTCCGGAAAACAGAAAAATTAAAATTATGCTGGTGACGAACACTAATTTCTTGACATTGTAACTACTCTAAAGCTTAATTGAGAAGACACCTTGTTACGGTGTGGGTTCGCTGCCCTCGGGGGAGCTTCCACCACGCAAAGAACCCGGCGAACGCGTCTGCCGGAAGTAAGGTAAATGACAAATGAAGCAAGCAAAACCACTACCCTCCGTTAATCCGCCTAGTAAGAGTTGATTCTGTTGCTCGTTAACGATACGTGCGAAGAGAAACTCATAGGAAGTAAAATTAAAGTTATTCCGTAACTAACCAGAATTTTGTATAGGAGTAAATCATAGAAGCTAAGACAGGAATTGTGTAGAATTTATAAGAAAAGAAGTAACTGAATCCTTAGAATAGTAAAAGTTTAGAATGATAGTTAGTTTGTAAGGGGTAGCAACGAATCGACGGACGAGTCATACGTGGTCTCTTGTTGAGGGAAGCCAGCGAGCAGCTCAAGGGCCCACCGACACCAACTTCAGCTACCGGAACGAGCTCAACCGATTGTATGCCGAGTGTATGGTTGTATGACACAACCGAGAAACCGAGTCACACCCTTAGCCGCGAATTTGGCTCCCTCTCGCAATCCTCGAACTGTGGCTGGGCGTAAGGAGCCACGGACACAAAAAAAAAAGGTACTTACCTTCACATGATGATCATCATTACAGCGATTCCGGCGAATGGTGCAAAGCCCGGGTGGGTCAACGAACGAAGGGTGAACGGCCGCAGCGGGAGGACCTAAAACCCGCTAAATGGATGGTTTTAAAAGGGAGTGAAAAAATCAACGGGGTCCCCTTTTTTCCTGGCTGATATCCGCGAGGCGATACGTGGAAGAGATTATAAACGTGAATACGTGAATAACATATATGTGGAAGAGATTATAAACGTGAATACGTGAATAACATATACGTGGAAGAGATTATAAACGTGAATACGTGAATAACCTATACGTGGAAGAGATTATATACGTGAATAACATATACGTGGAAAAGATTATAAACGTGAATACGTGAATAACATATACGTGGAAGAGATTATAAAAGTGAATACGTGAATAACATATACGTGGAAGATATTATAGTCGTGAATACGTGAAGAACATAAACGTGGAAGATATTATAGTCGTGAATACGTGAAGAACATAAACGTGGATAGTATATACGTGGAAAAGGACGGACGTGAATATATTCGGTGCGCGACACGGAGTGCGATCGGAGGGAAGCGACACATTGTGCATCGTCCTCGTAGGGTGCGCGCTGAGGAGGCGGCCTTAAACGAGAAACCAAAGCTGGGTGAGTGGTTGGATTGCGTGGTGGACGTCGGATGCGGGTAGCGGAACTTCGGAGCGCAGCGAAGGGGTGGTGCAGCGGACGGACGCAGGAGGAGAACCTCGAGGGTGGCCACCGTCGCACCAGGAATAGCGCGTAGAGATAAGTAGCGCAGGATTAAGTTTTAGTTCACTAGCCGTAGAGATAAGTAGCGTAGGATTAAGTTTTGAATCACTAGAACCTTAGAATCGGAAATAGTAGAATATCAAATAAAAGAAATAATACCGTGTAATTCAATAAATTAAGCTAGAGTGTATCACCCCGAGTTTCTCTTCCTCTGATTACGTACGAGCAACGCGGACGGTAGTCGGTTTTCTTGCAGGTTGTTTTTCTTTCCGTTCTCTTCCAGGATCGGACGGTTTTCGCGTGAGGGTGGAGGTTCTCCACGAGGAGAGTGGTTTCGTCGCATTCTCGCTTGGCGACGTTTCGAGGCTCGGTAAAGCGAGTGGCGCCCACGCCCGTCTCCGGCGGACTTACCGGGACCGAGGGCCTCCGAACGGAGGTTAAACAAAAAAAAGTGGTAACAACCTTCGGGGAAATAGTCAAAACACTATAAAAGAGAATCGGAGTTACTAAGCGAGAAAGAGTTGAAGGCGAATAAAGTTCGAAATTGGCAAACTCCCCATGCGGGGGATTGCTTTGTGCGGTTGCAGATCAAAATTAACGTAGGATCGAAGTTGAGTAGAATATTTAAATTCTTCTGAAATTGATATTCTATACTTATCTATAGTTAAGTTAAATTATAACTTTAAAAGATTATAACCAAATGGTATCCCCCCACCCTAGGAAAAAATGGCACAGTTGAAATATATCCAAGTTTGTTTGTAGACCGTACATTGAATTTTGATTTGCAATTGCTTTGATGCTTCTGAATAAGTAGAGCGGCCATTGGGTCGCCATTTTTATATTTTATTACATGCGAACATTGGGAGTATAACAATTGTGGAAGTACTTATTCGCCCTAAAAATTCCGCTAAATTCACAATCTACCATTTTTTTCTAAATGAATTCATATATGTCGGCAAAACTGTTTGGAGATAGAACATACAGACGATGATGCGGTTATATTAAGTAAAGATTCACGCGGAACTTTAATAGTTCCTTATAACATACACAGGTTTTCGAATTGTATTGATAATTGAGCTGAAATGAAAAACAATTAAAGTGCCCATAATTTAACAAAACCTCTCTTTATTTGATACATAAGGTATTCTATTTATTACTGCCGTTAAATGTATAAGATAGAGGCCCAAAGCAAAAATTTTGTCGGGTTATAAGAGAATCTACTTTAATGTTACTCCACCCGGACATAATTTCCCCAGATCTAAGCCCACCCATTCCATAAACTTTGTCATGTTAGGATTTAATTTGTTGCAGCCGAATGAACCTGGGCAAAATGTAATCTTAACCAAACATTTTCAAATTAATGTCTCCGTTGTTAATGTCATTAATAAGAATATCGTAATAATTAATAATTGGAAATAGTAAACATAAGCTTTTTTCACATTTATTATTAAAGTTGACTACGGGACATGCCTGATTCAGTGACCGATTTGAATATAATTTTAACATTTAACCAATAAAGGTGACGATCCCTTTACGCAAATTGCTTTCTAACTGTAATGTTAAATCACTGTCAAATTTTAAACAGAAGGCAGCTCAAGGAAATGTAAAATGGAAATAGATATATTAGTTTTACACTGCATAAATGAACATTTTTTCAATTTGCAAATTACAGTAGCGAGCAAAACTGAGTGGATGATTACTGCTGCTGTATGTTTTGTTCAGTAAAAACCTCAATACTCCACCAAATCGAATAAGACTTTCAAAATCTACTTATTTATTGATCTTGAAAAAAAACATTCATTACATTAAAAAAAAAATTAGAAGAAGGAAATTAATAGCAAAAATCAGATGCAGCCGCATCCCCTCAGTTTTGCACGTTTTGTGCAATCGAAAGAGAACGACACTAGCGATGCTCAAGCTAACGAGTATTTACCGCTAATCGTTTAGGTTTTCAATATAATTGCATAACCATTGTTTTCAGTTTGTTTTCCTACTTTTTAAGAAGTGGGCGAAGTGAAGTCAGTGAAATTAAATAAATATGAAGAAAATATCGTTTGAAGTTGAAAATAGCATCGTACTAATAACAAAAAATGGTGACTCATCAAGGAACATTGCACAAAAATTCAAAATAAGTCAAACCACTGTGCTTGATGTGCGAAAGAGACGAAATGCTACCGGAGCACCGAACTTAGGTGGCCGTCCAATGTTACTTACGGACTCAGAAGCAAGAAATGCAAAAGGACGCTAGAAAAACACCAAAAATGGCTTCAGAAGGACTAAACAAGGATGTCAGTGAATGGACTGCGCATAGAGCCTTAAAGAGAATCAGGTTTGAATCAGCAATAAAAAAGAAAAAACCGGCTTTGTCCGCCAAAAACATAAAAGCTCGGTTAAAATTCTGCCGAAACCACAAACATTGGACTCTTGATGACTGGAAGTGTGTGATTTGGTCCGACGAGGTCAAAATAAATCGTTTCCAGTCCGATGGAAAATCGTTTTACTGGCGACGACGTTACGACACAATTCAAAAACACCATGTGAAGCAAACTGTTAAGCATGGTGGAGGCAGTTTGATGATGTGGGGTTGCTTTACATGGTGGCACCTTGGGCCACTCCATAAAATCGATGGCATTATGAAGAAAGAGAACTATCTACACATACTGCAAACAAATTTGCCCGATTTCGTAAATGAAAGCGCTTACCCTGAAGAGGAAGTACTATTTCAGCAGGATGGTGACCCAAAACACACTGCAAAAATAGTCAAAGAATGGTTGGCCAATCAAAAATTTTTGTGAATGGAGTGGCCTGCTCAAAGTCCTGATCTCAACCCAATCGAAAACTTATGGGCAATAATGAAAAGACGATTGGGAAACTACGAAAAGTCACCGAAAAACTTGGACGAGCTGTGGCAACGCACTCAAGATGAATGGAAAAAAATTCCAAGTGTAATTATTGAACACCTTGTCGAAAGTATGCCCAAACGCATAAATAGCGTCATTAAAAATAAAGGACTGTGGACCAAATACTAGAATACACGAGTGATTGCCAATTTTTTGGAAGCATCACGAAACGTGCAAAACTGAACAGATGTGTTTTATTTGTAATTTTTTCCTTTTTTTAAAAAAGTATTTGTTTTCTTTTTTGAAATATTATGTTTTACATTTCATAAGTTAATAAAAAATTAAAACTATTGATTTTTTTTAATTTACTTAAGTATTGAGGTTTTTATAGACTCAAACACGCAGCAGAAACAATAATCCACTCAGTTTTGCTCGCTACTGTATATGCTTTAGCTAGTTAGGGAACTTTAATGTGAAATTGTCACGAATGAAATTGATGGATCATTTCCAATTCTTAGGCCTTCTGACATAACATGTAAAAGTGATACATTCTTAGCTGTGTTTAGTGATTTATGAATGTAGTAACCATTTTTCGATGCCTATGATTGGGTAGTATGTGTTTCTAATTGCGCGGAAAACGTTGGGATTTCCATGGAATTTCGGATATCATGTTGCATATTACCCTACTTCAGGCACAAATGGAACCGAACGTTTCAACAACTGATGAGGGGGAAAAATAAGTTTACAACTTCGAACTCACGAATTGTCATGTCTCTATATCGTACAGCTCTATGTTGCTGGCGCTTTTCCAGATATTAGGCATAACGTTAGCTCAAATTAGGGCGGTTTCTGACAAAAATATTAGCTTTACATTTTTATCGCGCTTTTACTTATATAAAATTTACATTTTTTTAAGTTGTGACTTGTTACATGCGGAGTTTCTTCGAAGTAGCTGATTTGTGATTACGCTATTGTTGTCTAAGCTTTTGAAAACTGCATTGTAGCAACCCTACCTGTCTGACATTTTTGGAATTCTTTCATTTTCAGGATAATTGGACTGATACTTTTTCATAATTCAGACGACTTTATTCCAGAACGTAAAATGACAGTCATAATTCGAACGAAAATTTCACTTGCATTTGCAGTGGCGCGAACTTGTCACAAATCCAGGGTGCTAGCTCATGGAGAGATTTCGAACTGAGGAAGATAACTTATCCAATATAGTTTTTAACCCTCATGAAGTGTTCGATCAGGTAGCTACATAGACTCAGGTAGGTAAAATTTCTGTCACGACATATTGTCCATATTTTTTCGCTATAATCTTCGGTCAGAAGATAAGAATATACGCAATCGCACAAGTCAATTTTAAGCACATGCTAAATACATTGTCAAATGTCAGACATACTCACTTGCTAATCTCTAGATAGCCCTCTATATACTCATCTGTCACAACATCTTCTTCTTTCACCAAACAAGCACAAAACTTTTGTTGCATTTTCTCCAAATTAAATTTATCCATCACATTCACCTGTAAGAGCACGTAGCAAAATTCTACAAGCAGGTTTATTCGACAGTAACTTACAGATACAAAAGTATCAGATAGAAAGATAAAACTTGTCTGAGCCTTTTTTGCTGTATTCGATTAGGCTTTACACGCATCGCGTGAAATAATTTGACAGAAACACTTATGTCAAAAAAATGGGCTTACAACTTTGATTTGAACTTATAGGTGAAGGAATGTATGGAACTTATAGGTGAAGGAATGTATGGATCCCGAGTTGGACCCTCTGGTAGAGATGATTCCGAATATAAAGTTAAAAAAATGAAATTATATTCGCTGGAATAAGACGCGTCTATTGTTTTTCTGTTCTCCTGTCAAATTTTTTTAACACATTGCGATCGGAAAACGAGATTTCTCGTTCTTAAAAAAATTACGTAGACATCGGGAAACGAGATTTCTCGTTTTTAAAAAAATTACGTTGACATCGGGAAACGAGATGTCTCGCTTTTAAAAAAATTACGTACGTCGTTTGTGCACTTTGCTGGTAATTTACGTAGTCATCGGAAAACGAAAAAATCTCGTTTTTAAAAAAATTAGACATCGGGAAACGAAAAAATTTCATTTGTGTACTTTGCTGGTAATTTTTAAGCATTTATTTTAGTTCTATTTTTTACCATGATGGATATGGATGATATATTTGAAAGTGAAATGTATAATGATTTATCAGACGTACCCAGTGATTGTGGAAGTACAGATAACGAATTTGAACACGATTCAGATAGTGATATTGTCGCAATTAAAAAAAAGTATAAACGTATTATTTTATCTGACAGTAGTTCTGAATCAGAAGAAGATGAAAGTATTGACAGTGAAGCAAAAATTGATATTAGTCAGGTGTGGAGTGATATTGATACACCACCACAGGTAGAATCATTCGAAGGAAGTCCAGGATTGACGTCAATTGAAATTTGTTCTGAAAATATGGTCGATGCAGCTGAGTTATTTTTTAATGATGACTTATTTTCTTATCTATGTCATGAAACAATTATTTATCATAATCAACAAGAAAGTAAATATAAGGTTCCCATTAAATCATTAAAGTGGACCGATGTTACCACAATAGAAATGAAGCGGTTTCTTGGACTTATAATTATAATGGGACAAGTAAAAAAAAGTAAAATGCAAGACTATTGGTCGAAAGATCCGTTGATTGAATCACCAATATTTAATAAAACTATGACTCGTACAAGATTTGAACAAATTTGGAAGTACTGGCACTTTAACGACAACACCCAACAAACAGATGATTCGAATAGATTAGTAAAAATTCAACCACTTTTGGACCATTTTCTTCCAAAATTTCAAGATATTTATATACCAGAACGCGAGATTTCTTTAGATGAAGGTATGATGCCTTGGAGAGGAAGACTAATATTTAGAACCTATAATCCGGCTAAAATAATAAAATATGGTTTACTGGTACGAGCTGTATGCGAAAGTAAGTCCGGATATTTAATTAATTTAGAAATATACACCGGAAAAGGTAAAAAATTACAAGAAACAATGTTGTCTGTTTTACAGCCGGTGTTGGGTAAATGGTATCACTTATACCAAGATAATTATTACAATAGTGTCCAAAATGCTGAATTGTTATTAGAAAAGAAAATTAGAGTGTGCGGCACTATAAGAGAAAACAGAGGACTACCAATAGAGTTAAAAACTGATATAAAAAAAATGAAAAAAGGTGACATTGTATTTCGCCGAAAAGGCGATTGCCTATTATTGGTATTTAAGGATAAAAGAGAGATAAAAATGATAAGTACGATTCATTCTGCTGAAATAATATCGACCGGGAAACAAAACAGAAAAACAAAAGAAAATATTGTAAAACCATTATGCATCACAGAATATAAAAAATTCATGAAAGGTGTAGATCGTGTAGGTCAATACCTTTCTTATTATTCCTTACTTAGGAAAACAATAAAATGGACAAAATAAAACAGCACTATATATAATGAACATCGCACTATTCAATAGCTTCGTGTTGTACAACATCATGAATCCACATAAAAAAGTAGTATATAAAAACTATTTATTGTCAGTTGCAAGGGCATGGTTATGTGCAGAAATTGATGAAAATCAACCCACAACATCACGAGCAACTGCTCCAACTTCAGCGCAAACAGGTAGATTATCTGGTGATATGAAACAGCATACTCTTGAGACACTAAAACCGACAAAAAATAAAAAACATCCCACAAGAGTATGTATAGTATGTAAAACACATGGAGTAAGGAGCGGAACACGATATACATACAAATTCTGTGAAGTACCGTTACACAAAGGAAGCTGTTTCACCAAATATCATACCAAAAAACAATACTAATAATACTTATGTACAACATCTAAAAATTTCAATACAATATATTAATTAGACAAATAATAACCGCAGTTTTAATTCACACACCGAAATAGTTTGATTTCATTAAAAATACCCCGATTTATAGACAAGTTTGAGAAAAAATCGCCCGATGGCAATGTGTTAATATATTAATTATTCCTTAATTTTTTATTGACTTTTGGCAAGAATAAGTAGGCGAGAAATTCGAATTGTAGATTCGCCACGTTAATGAAATTGTAGATTCGCCAAAGTAAATTTTCCACATTAATCCCCCACCAGTGACAAAGGCACGATAATAACTTTGCTGGTGGTTTAACCAGACTTCCAGAATGTTGTGAGACATAACGCGAAAGGTTGGTTCCAAATTTTAGTTATTTTTGTTACAGGGGCTTTTTGGATCAGCTATTGTTCTTCTCGTTCGTGATGAATGTTGCCTTGAGTCGTTTAACTTAAACCTCTTGCTCCTTCCCATTTTTGTTTAAAATGTAGGTGCATTTTTTTCGACGAGTTACTTTTAATGGTCCGTCGTAAGGTGGGGTCAAACGTGGCAACACTGCATCGTTTCGGAGAAAAATGTGTCGCATGTTTCGAGGATCTTTTGAAGAAAAGTTGGTCTTTGAGAAGCATGATTTGAATTTGGTTGGAGTCTCAAATCATGCATAGTTTCCTTCAGCTTGATGATGAACTCGTTCTGGTGTTCGCCGGTTTGGTCCTCGAAAAACTCTCCAGGAAGTCTAAGTGATGTTCCGTAGACAAGATCAGCCGATATGGCTTTGATATCTTCTTTGAATGCAAAGCGATATCTCAAGAGAATAGTCGGTAACAAATCAATCAAATTTCAAGAGTTGTGACATTTGATTGAGGTCATGATCGTTCTGTGTGTGCATTTAATTAATCCAATAATTTGAGAATGGTAGGATGTGGTTCGCAGGTGCTTGATTCCGAGCCTTGCGGTCAGCTCATTGAATAAAGAGGACTCGAATTGTCTTCCTTGGTCAAGGTCCCGATACAGTACTGCGTGACGGCGATGCGAGAGCTCGTTGCGATTCTCCCTCGTCGTCACGCAACGCATTCAATTTACAATGCAAGCGATGCGGGGAACATTAATGTTCATATGACAAATGTCAAATTGGTGACAGTTTAAATGAAATTTGCTGGAAATTGTTTTTGATTTTTAAAAGTTATGAATTTGAAATGTTTTTTCGTTCAGCAAATGAAAGCCTTAACTAGGATGCACGAAATTTTCATTCAAAATTCATTCATAATAACTAATGTACTTAAAAATTAATTAAGGCGTTTTAATTTAAAATTTCATTTAAGCGCCATATTGCATTTGTCTAACGTCATGCACATCGTTGCGTGGAATTTTCGTTTTTCCGAATATTTCCCGCCTCGCATCGACACATCGCAATCATTGTACGATGTCGCATCCAAACGCATGTTACGAAAACTGCATGACATTTGCTGCGAGACTCCCGTCGCGCTCTCGTATCGCAGTCTCGAACGATTGCATTTCGGCCTTAATGTTCATATGACATATGTCAAATTGGTGAAGGCCGAAATACAATACTGCAATAATTTGTTTCGAAACTGCCTCCACTCTTGCCAGCATATCTGCAGTCACAGTTTCGAAGCAACGTGTCGAATATCTGTTGTAAATTGACTGATGAAATCATTTTGGCGAAGTTGTCAAGGTGATGCGTTTTTTTCGGATTCTTCGTGAACATGAATACCAATGGCTTGTGGTCGGTGTAAATTGAGAATGGTCTTCCCTCTAGTGATGATTGGAAATACTTCACTGCTTGAAAAACTCCCAACATATCTCGGTCATAAGTGCTGTACCGTTTCGGTGTGTCTGTTAAACGCTTTGAGTAGAAATCCAAGGGCTGCAGCTGATCTCTGACTTTGTGATGTAAAGCGGCGCCAACGGCATAGTCAGAAGCATCAACATGCAGACACAGTTCAGCATTGTTCGATGGATGAGCCAGGAGAGCTGAGTTGGCTAGTTCCTCTTTGCTCTTTTCAAAAGCGATCAAAGCTTCATCATTCCAGGTCACCTCAGATTTGTCATTCTTTTTGATGCCATTCATCAGTTTTTGCGAAACGCCTTGTGAAATGACAGCGTTGGGAATGCAACGGCGATAAAAATTGATTGATGCAAGAAAACGTCGAAGTTCTGAGGTAACGATTGGCTTAGGGATATTTTTAATGTCCATCACTTTTTCTGGAAGTGGTTTGATGCCATCTATGTTGATGAGATGACTCAGAAAGGTGATCTCAGGTTTGCCAAATTCACACTTTGCAGCGTTGATCTTAAGACAATATTCTTTGAATTGCTGAAGAACTGTTCGCAAGTGTGAAAGGTGCTCAGCGTGGTTCTTTGATGCGATTCTGATGTCCTCGATTTAAGTAAAAACAAATGGAAGTCCTCGCAACACTTGATCAATGGATCGTTGAAACGTGTGGCTGGCACTTCGTAAACCAAATTGCATCACAGGGAACTCAAACAATGCAAAGGGTGTTATAATCGCAGTGTTTTCGATGTCGTCTTTGTGAACAGAGATCTGATGGTACGCTCGAGTCAAATCAATTTTTGAAAAAACTTCACTGTTCTCCAGATTAATTGTAGCATCCTAACTGTATGGTACAGGGTAACGATCAGGAATTGTTTGTGCGTTGATACGTCAGTAATCGCCACAAGGACGCCTACCTCCATTCTTCTTGGGGACCAAATGTAGTGGACTGGCCTATGGTGAACTCGAGCGTCTGCAAATGCCCATTTTGGCCATATACTCGAATTCTCATTTTGCGATTGCATTTTTTTCCGGAGTCAGACGACGGGCTTTGGCATACACTGGGGGGCCTTTTGTCTCAATGTGGTGAGACTGGTTTGATTAAATCAACAGAAGAAGATTAAGGAAGTTATATTCACCTCACACACATTGACCGATTGCATATTTCCAGAAGATTTGAGTTGAGTTTTGCTGTCGATGATTTTCTTTTTTTTTAAATCGACTAATAATTCAAAATGTTTCAAAAAATCGGCGCCGATGATTGGGCGAGTCACGTCTGCAATAATGAACAGCCAGGAGAATTCACGAAGCAGGCCAAGATTTATTTTCATCAGTTTCTGGCCAAACGTCTGTATAGCTGACCCATTAAACCATATAGCAGCGAAGAGATTGCGAGCTGCATGTAGATTGTTTTTCTCACTATGTTTGGGTGGAATCAGTGTTAAGTCAGATCCAGTATCAATCAAAAAATTAAGGTTGAGTGTCTTCTCATGAATAAAGAGACGGCTTATATTGTCTGACACCTCGTCTGTCGCCGACGAGTATGTTTCTGCTAGTTTTTTGGCTCGACTTTCTTGTATTTGCAACCTTCTTTGCTCGGTTCCCAAAGCGGTAATGATACCAGCACAAATCATGCTTTTTTGTGTTACTACCTCTTGATTTTTCTCGGGATTTGGAACTGCCTCGACTAGAAGAACGATCCCGGATGTGTAAGCGTTGACGTCCACGTCTGACCTCTGCGGACAAATTTTCAATTCTCTTGGTCAGTTCACTGATTTGACAAGCGACATCGGCGGAGCTCACAGCGTGAGTTGTCAAACTGGACGCTGTTTTGAATTTGTCCAACTCCAGAATCTGGTCCGCTGTCTCGGCTTTGCTTGATAATTCGACCTTGAGGGTGCCAACAATTGGTCATTCAGGCAGCTGTGAGCCGCAGAGATTCGACTGGTTCGTCGCTCATGGACTTGCCGGCCAGATCCCCCATTTTTCGCAGCAGCGACGATGGTTTCGAGTCACCAAGATCGATTCCCTGTAGCAATATTCGTAGCTTTTTCAAACTGGAATCAGAAAATTCGGAGATTATTTGGTGCTTCAGTGTCTCATATTTTCCTGATACTGGTGAATCTCATATTATGTCTGCAGTTACTTCCAGACGGTTCACGTCCAGTGAAGCGACAACTGTATCGAACTTCGTCTGATCTGCTGATACACCAGATGTGCGAAATTGGGCTTCGATCTGAAAAAAAACCATAGCTCGGGAGCACTCGGCATGAAGGTTGGGACTTTAAGTGCCGTTTTTGCAACTTCGTAACTATTCTTTTGTGTATTCCCGGGCGTCTTGTCCTGGCTAATCAAGTCAGCGGCTAAAAATTGTTGCAGGATCAAATCCAATTTTGTCCTTAGCTCCACGAAAGGTTCATCAGCACTGTTGCAATTTGGTGAATTGGTGTCAGTAGCCGAATCTTTGTTATGATCTTGACTCATAATTGCAATTTGTTTTTTTTTTTGTCGAAAAAGCACATGCACTGTTGAGATCCCTTCTAAGATGGTTAATATTGCGCACTTGATTGTCGGCAAACAGTTTTTTCGAGTCGAAACTGTACTCGGGATCCGAAAAAACAAAAATCTGCGGTGGAATTTGATAAAATGTGAGGAAGTTATAATAAATAAGGTATCTTGATTATTGAATATAATAAACTTTATTAAAATAATATTGTAATTAGTTACAGTAATTGATTAAGAGAATACGCGACAATATATATAATAAATCTTTATAAGATGGTGTTAACAAGCGCAGAGGTTGTTACACCGATAGAATAAGTTCCCTTTCGAGCATAACAATATTTGTCTCTCAACACACACACATACGCAAGTGCGTATTGCTGCGCGGAAATAAGCGTGAATATTTCCAACAGAATTAACTCGTGTAAAATTTTCTCACATATTGCACTAGTCGGGGTCACCAATATGGCTGACGGAGTGTATGGATCCCTAATTGGATTCTCTAGTAGAGATGATTCCGAATAAAAAGTTAAAAAAATGAAATTATATTCGCTGGAATAAAACGCGTGTATTGTTTTTCAGTTCTCCAGTCAACTTTTTTATTTATATTAATTATTTCTTTATTTTTATTTACTATTGACTTTTGGCAAGAATAAGCAGGCGAGAAATTCGAATTGTCGCCGAACTGTGTGTTGAATCGCCGCTACATTATTCAAATTATAGATTCGCCAAAGTAGATTCGACAAAACCTTTATCTTTACCAATACGAATTACATTTGAAATTTTAATTACATTTAAATGAATTATATTTTACTACTTGGTTTTAAGGTTTTTACATCAATAATACTAATTTTCCTAAACGAACCTAATTGAAACTCTTTAAAATAGATTCACAATTGTTTGTGATAGTTGTGAATGGGTCTAAATATAAAAAAATTACTTTCGAACCAATGTGCGTTGGGGAATAGGTGCTATGAGTCAAAAGAATGGCAGATTTACCTGTTTATGAGTCTCTATTTTACTCTATTTTAATCCCGTTGAATCCGTAGGATTTGTTACGATTTAAGGACACAGAAGAATGTCTTCTTCCTCTGGTGAATGGAAATATTTATGTGGTCTGGAAAGACTGGGTCCGAAGTCCTGTCAGACATGGCATAGATAGTCAAGTAGGACCATACGCTAGCTCCTTTATGATTTCGTCCTTGGGAGCTGTACTATCTTGTGAAAAGTTCTTTTCTGTGGTGTGCCGTGGTTCGTTCTCATGTTTGATAGGATTCAGATCTAGGTTGTCGGGGTCCACTGTCGCCTGGTGAGCTACCTCATTACCGTGAAAACATTGGGAGGTTTCTCTCAAAATTCGTGTGCATCCCTGACCATGGGTGTTCTCTGCTAATATTATGAGGACAATTAATTTGCACGCACAATGATACGTTTTCGATTGCTTTACGGTTTAGGTTTCCCCGTGAAAAGTTTTCCGAATCATGATTTTTCTGTCCGTTCGCCCCACGAAACATACCCAGCTCGTTGAGGTTTTCCGAAAATAATCTTGAATGGATATGGAAGTGTTCTTCAAAAGAAAAACAAAAAACATGTGCACTCCGGAAAAACAGGAAAATTAAAATTATGCTGGTGATGAAGACTAATCTTCTGATATTGTAACTACTCTAAAGCTTAATTGAGAAGACACCATTGGGGAAATAGTCAAAACATTATAAAAGAGAATTCGAGTTACTAAGCGAGTTAGAGTTGGAGGTGAACATAGTTCGGAATTGGCTAATTCCCCATTTGGGGGCGTTTGCTGATCAAAATTGAAGTAGGATCGAATTTGAATATGTTTTAATTCTTCTGAAGATATATGCTTTGGCTAGTTAGGGAACTTTTATGTGAAATTGTCACGAATAAAATCGATGAATAGTTTCCAATTCTTAGGCAGATATATGCCTTCCGACATAACATGTAATGGTGATACATTTTAGCTGTTTTTAGTGATTTATGAATTTAGTAACCATTTTATATGCCTATGATTGGCTAGTATGTGTTTCTAAGTGCGCGGAAAACGTTGATATTTCCATAGAATTTCGGATATCATGTTGCATATGACCAAAGAATAAGAGGCATAAAAAAGTTGAATCCCGAACGAAATTTTTGTTCCCAAAATTTCATACGTTGGTTCTGGCGCTAGAGCTTAATTCTTCAGCGCTTTGCGATGAGAGAGCTTTCGGTTAAAAGCTCATGATGTATATATGGCGATACGCTGAACGAATGCATCGCAACATAACATGTTTGATTATTACAATTATCATTGTGAAAATGAATGAGAAAATATGTGAAAATGAATGAGAAAATATTTGAAAAATATGTTGTGTAAATTTTGATGAAATACCAATGAGAAAGGAGTTAGGGTAAAACGTTTCAGATGAATTAATAGATGGTTTGAAAAATGATTATGAGACGGTTTCTTTATGATTAGTAAACTTATCAGTAACTGGAAGTGTATAATTAATTACTTTGTGTCCGCAAATGGTTTAAGACTCTTTCGGGTTCCATTCAAGATATTAAAGTCAAGATTATAACCAGTGACCAGGGCTCTAAAAACAGAAAATGTTCTTCAGATTTGGGAGTCTCCACTGAAAAACTTTTTTCTCTTGTTAATGGTCACAAAGTAATATGTGTTTTTCTCCATTTTCCTCATTTAATTAAATCCCTGAGGAATTTTCTTTAAACTAGCATCGTTTGTACACCAGATGGTCGTGTATCTTGTGATGTGATAAAAAAAATTATGAGAGCTCGAGCAAAAGAAAACGACTAAAATGTCCACATTTCAGTACATCCAACCATTTCTTTAGAAAGAATGCGCGTAAATTTAGCATATCAGGTATTCAGCAACAGGAACAGTGGCTGCTGCCATTCGCACTGCCGTTGCTAAACAGCTCGAAAGTAATTCGGTAGAAAGTGCTGTCAACTGCTACATTTGTAGAGAAGATTCATCAAATTATTGACTGTTTGAATAGCGGATCATTGAAAAATTATAATATTTTTAAGCGTAGTTTAACGTTTAACAGTGAAATCTGCAGCTATATTAACTATTTTATAATATACATCGCATTTGTCAGGTGGGAAAAGAAGTCAAAATTGTTTATTTGCTCAAAGGTATGAAGCAGACTTTAACTGGTTGTTGGCAGACAACGTTATGAAAGAAAATTCCAGTATTTTTTTCATATTGACAAAACGTCTTTCCCAAGATCCGTTAGAAAGTCCGGCAAAAAAGTGGTAATAATAGAAACCCATTAGTTTCTTAATTAAATATAATATTATCAAAAATAATGTCCTTTAACTTAATTAAATGTAGCGATAGAAGTAACTGTGGAGATAACAGTGACCCAATGCTTTCAATAAATTTAGATGAAGGTGAAGAAAATGATGATAATAGCGCAGAGATTCAGCAAACAGATTTTTCAATACGGCATGAAACGGAAACAGAAAGCATGCACACCGATTTGAAAGCCGAGGATACATTTCAAAATCCTCAAATCCAGATTGAACTTCGTCAATGAGGTATTTCATCGGGTATGTGGCAATCAAAGTTCTGACAAATATGAACTGTTAGTTTTATCAGAGTATCACTAGGAAGACGAGTTGATGAGTTATTTGGTGTCTGCAAGTATTATCTTTTTCAATGAAGTTTTCAAAAGTAAATAAAAATAAAAAGAAATATTAAAGAAACAATTATGGCAAATTGCAAGCATGCCACTCCAAACTGGTTCCATGAAATCGATTCCTCTTATGATCATGAAATTAAATTAGTTTATGATTCTAGTTTTGCTAAGGAAAAATCGTAACTGGACTGTTACGAAGAACGAAATAAATCCAATTTTACGTAACCCACTAACTGGTCTAGTTGTGTTAATCCGCTACCCCTATTATGTATCTGAATATGTTCGATTATTATACTAATGCAAATGAAGACTGAAATTGGAAAACATGCATCGAAAACATTTTTATTCCTTTTTTTTGTGATTGTGGTTATGGAATTCTGTTCATTTTCCAATGTATTTTCGGGATAAGATGATTGAAGATAAATTAGTTCTTTCTGAAAAATTTCAGTATCCATACTGATCCCATTGTCCATTGTAATTCGGTTTTTGGCTTTGTCGAAATTTCCCTTAGATCGGGGAAGCGAACGCGTCCCCAGATTGCGGATAGGGTAAGACCTTTTCTTGGAATGCGTGACTCCAAGGCCTTGTCCTACAACAGGTAACAGTTACTGCGCCTCTACTCTTCTCAATATTCATTCAATAGTTTATTGAACGGCTTTGATTTTAATGTCTCATCAACTCGATCATTTGTAGCATTTGCTGATGATCTAATCATCTATAGAACAGACCAAAAAGCTACAATAGTCCAGAGCAACCTTCAAAAAGTGTTTAATGTATGCAGATTTACATCGATAGTTGGCGAATTAAAATTATTGCGCAAAAGTACGAAACCATTTTGTTTCGGACAACGCTGCAGAGGACCAGCAAGACCTGAAACGTAATTGGAAGGATTTCCACATTATGGCTGGCGAGGGTAGTTAAAACGGGTTCCACATAAATCCTGGGTTCAATATCTCGATATTCATCTCGATCAATACCTGTACCATACTAATCATGTCAAAATGATGCGGAGTAAAGCACAAAAATTAGTCATGGCCTTTCGTCGACTGTTTTATTCTAGACACATTCTTCAAAAGGCCAAAGTTATGTGTTACAAGACCCTGGTTAGAGCAATTTTGACATATGGATGTCAGATTTTGTGCAATCAGAGTGCTAGTACTATGGAAAGATTAAAGCTAAAGAGATGAGTCAATATATTAATATTGAGACTTCTTCGGAATTATATCGTAAGATTTGTAACTGTGAGTAAAAATCCCTAGATTTCACAACCATTCCATCCTACTGAGGGGTATATTGCGACTGGCTCACTACTAGCGTTGGCCCTCCAGAAACGTTCATGAATTTAGACATGAATTCATATGTTTTTCATTCTGATGGCGTCCCAATTATAGAACACATATATAGACGGGCCATCGATAAGATAAAATATCCTCTGAATTGGACTACACGAGACCAACGATTCCAATAGAGATACCCATTTTCTAAATTCGTTTAGGCTAGCCGGGCTGAGATGGAGCGGTCTAGGTATTGGTGGATGAATGACAATGTCTAAATTGTTTAAAATCGTGTTTATTTTCTGTTTTTGTACTTTTCGTTATTTGGTTTTTGAGTTCCAGCTCATGATAGCTACATTAGTTGTTGCTGTGATAAAAATTAGGCATAGGTTGCAATATTTAGTATAGGTGTATTATATTAGGCTTTAGATATGACGTTTTACAATTTTTAGATTTGATTAGATTTTGGTTATAATATATTAGTCGTAGGATAAAAGTTAACTGTTGTATTACCATTATAATTGATTTTTGAATAATTTTCATTTTTCCCCCGTTCCCACTTGAATTGAATTGAAAAATATGTAATAATTTTAATGAAATTGAATTTGATATTGTTTTGTTTTCTTTTTCTTTATTTAATGAAAATGTTTAAATTTAGAGAGCCATTCGGGCCATTGAGTTTTTTCGTGTTTTTATAATTCAGAATCAGCTTTATATTTAAAAAAAAAATTATAACGATGAGTATCAAATAAAGCGCTTTTGACTTTGACCTTTTCTTCTAGGTTACTGTGAATAACAAATAAGCAGTCGCGGACAATAGTCGGCAGTGAAATGAAGGTGTCTGGGTGATTTCTATCACCATCAAGATTATAGACAATAGACATAACGAAATATTTCGCCATCTAGATAAGCATCAACCAAATCAATAAAATAACTACCGAGTTTTTGGCGATTGATAAATCGGATTTTGCTGATATTAACACAATCAGACAATGAAATTCTAGAACAATTCCAGAAAATTTAATTATCTGGAATTTGCCAAGATAAAACCCTTTACTTTTGAACAAATATACAGAGCTGAATTTTCTTTCCATCCAAAAAGACATGTCAATCGAACAAAAAGAAGAGAAATTTAATTGTTTGAAAAGCAAAAGTTTATTGGATAATGTATAATCGGAAGTTGTTGTATAATCGGAACTGGGGGGATACTGATCACGAGTATGACATCAGCATTAGATTTTGGAGTACTTGGCGCCCTGAAAGGGTGTTATCAACGTCTTCCTCTGGAGTTTTATAAATTCCATTACATAATTATCAAACTCGTTACTCACAAAAATGCAATTGGCAAGAGCCTCCACAGTACTTAAGGCCCGGAACTATATAAACATGCTTATATATCCATATTATTTTCTTGAATTATTCACACAACACTCATTTGAATCAATTCGAACTCGAATGACAGTTATGTTTCATATAATTCAACAACTTATCTAATGATAACTTTAAAAATACGAAATGAAACATTTATTGTTTGTTTGTTTTTTTTATGCAGCAAGTAACGAATTCGTCACAGATAAAATGAATGATTATCCCCGCATGCTAAATCCTTCAATAGTATTTGTTACAACAGAACAGACTCATAAACATGCGATTGCATAGCGTGGAGATGTTAAATCATCACGAAAAAGCTCTCTCACTGATCTGACCGCCACTTCAACAATGCCCCCACATGCCCACCAGTGATGAAAATTTCTGATGATAAACTTTGACGGGCGATTCGACTTCAACGATTTGACAGCTGATGAGGGGGAAAAGAATAAGATCACAACTTCAAACTCACGTATGGTCATGGCTCTCTATATCACATACCTTTATGTTGCTGGCGATCTCCCAGAGATTAGGCATACCTTTAGCTCAAAATAGGGCGTTTTCTGACAGAAAGACGTGGAAAAAAACATTAATTTTGAATTTTTATCGCGCTTTTGCTTACATAAATTTTACAAGATTATTTTTGGTTGTATCATGTTACATCCGGAGTTTCTTCGAAGTAGCTGATTTGTGATTACGCTATTGTCTAAGCTTTTAAAAATTGCACTGTAGCAACCCAACCAGTCTGACATTCTTGGAAGATTTTAATTTTGAGGATAATTGGACTGATACGTTTTCATAATTCAGACGACAGAAACACTGATGTCAAATAAAACGGGCTTACAACTTAGGTTTGACCTTATAGCTGACGGATTCTATTCACAGGAATAAATCGCGTGTATGGTTTTTCTGTTCTCCAGTCAACTTTATTTATTTATATTAATTATTCCTTTATTTTTATTTTTTTATTGACTTTTGGCAAGAATAAGTAGGCGAGAAATTCAAATTATAGATTCGCCACATTATTCAAAGTGTAGATTCGCCACATTACTCCCCCACCAGTGACGAAGTCACGATAATAACTTTGCTGGTGGTTTAATCTGACGTCCAGAGGGTTTTGAGACGTAACGTGGAAAGTTGGGTTGAAATTTTAGTTGTTTTTGTTCCAGGGGCTTCTTGGATCGGCTATTGTTCTTCTCGTTCGTGATGAATGCTGCCTTGAGCCATTGAACTGAAACCTCTTGCTACTTCCCATTTTTGTTTATATGTGGATTATAGGTGGATTTTTTTCGACGAGTTACTTTAAATGGTTCGTCGTAAGGTGCGGTCAAAGCGTCACGGAGAAAAACGTGTCGCATGTTTCGAGGCTCTTTTGAAGAAAGGTTGTTCTATGGGAAGCATGATTCGGAGATGGTTGGGGTCTCAAATCATGCATAGTTTCCTTCAGCTTGATGATGAACTCGTTCTGGTGTTCGCCGGTTTGGTCCTCGAAAAACTCTCCAGGAAGTCTAAGTGATGTTCCGTAGTCAAGATCAGCTGATATGGCTTTGATATCTTCTTTGAATGCAAAGCGATATCTCAAGAGAATAGTCGGTAACAAATCAATCAAATTTCAAGAGTTGTGACATTTGATTGAGGTCATGATCGTTCTGTGTGTGCATTCAATCAATCCATTACTTTGAGAATGGTAGGATGTGGTTCGCAGGTGCTTGATTCCGAGCGTTGCGGTCAGCTCATTGACTCATCTACACACACTTAATCGCTCGCCAGGAACAAGGAATTTTGTTAAATCCAGCTTTATGTGGCGTTGTATTTTGGGTCGTTGACAAGCCAGACAAGCCTTGGCCATCTCTCCACAATCCTTGATTGAAGGCCAGACAAAACGATCAGTCATCATTTTAACAGTAGTCGAAATTCCTGGATTAGAAAGGCAACGAATAGAATCAAAAGCTGCTTGTCGCATATCCTTGGTAATTACCGGACGAATTCGATCAGTTGAATAGTCACAATATATCTGTGCTTTTGTGTTATGTTAAATCCTTGATGTCGGCATAATCTTTTTGTTGATTCTCCAGAAGTTCGTAGTCGATAGATTGTTTCGAAACTGCCTCCACTCTTGACAGCATATCTGCAGTCACAGTTTCGAAGCAACGTGTCGAATATCTGTTGTAAATTGACTGATGAAATCATTTTGGCGAAGTTGTCGAGGTGATGCGTTTTTTTCGGATTCTTCGTGAACATGAATACCAATGGCTTGTGGTCGGTGTAAATTGAGAATGGTCTTCCCTCTAGTGATGATTGGAAATACTTCACTGCTTGAAAAACTCCCAACATATCTCGGTCATAAGTGCTGTACCGTTTCGGTGTGTCTGTTAAACGCTTTGAGTAGAAATCCAAGGGCTGCAGCTGATCTCTGACTTTGTGATGTAAAGCGGCGCCAACGGCATAGTCAGAAGCATCAACATGCAGACACAGTTCAGCATTGTTCGATGGATGAGCCAGGAGAGCTGAGTTGGCTAGTTCCTCTTTGCTCTTTTCAAAAGCGATCAAAGCTTCATCATTCCAGGTCACCTCAGATTTGTCATTCTTTTTGATGCCATTCATCAGTTTTTGCGAAACGCCTTGTGAAATGACAGCGTTGGGAATGCAACGGCGATAAAAATTGATTGATGCAAGAAAACGTCGAAGTTCTGAGGTAACGATTGGCTTAGGGATATTTTTAATGTCCATCACTTTTTCTGGAAGTGGTTTGATGCCATCTATGTTGATGAGATGACTCAGAAAGGTGATCTCAGGTTTGCCAAATTCACACTTTGCAGCGTTGATCTTAAGACAATATTCTTTGAATTGCTGAAGAACTGTTCGCAAGTGTGAAAGGTGCTCAGCGTGGTTCTTTGATGCGATTCTGATGTCCTCGATTTAAGTAAAAACAAATGGAAGTCCTCGCAACACTTGATCAATGGATCGTTGAAACGTGTGGCTGGCACTTCGTAAACCAAATTGCATCACAGGGAACTCAAACAATGCAAAGGGTGTTTAATCGCAGTGTTTTCGATGTCGTCTTTGTGAACAGAGATCTGATGGTACGCTCGAGTCAAATCAATTTTTGAAAAAACTTCACTGTTCTCCAGATTAATTGTAGCATCCTAACTGTATGGTACAGGGTAACGATCAGGAATTGTTTGTGCGTTGATACGTCTGTAATCGCCACAAGGACGCCTACCTCCATTCTTCTTGGGGACCAAATGTAGTGGACTGGCCCATGGTGAACTCGAGCGTCTGCAAATGCCCATTTTGGCCATATACTCGAATTCTCATTTTGCGATTGCATTTTTTTCCGGAGTCAGACGACGGGCTTTGGCATACACTGGGGGGCCTTTTGTCTCAATGTGGTGAGACTGGTTTGATTAAATCAACAGAAGAAGATTAAGGAAGTTATATTCACCTCACACACATTGACCGATTGCATCTTTCCAGAAGATTTGAGTTGAGTTTTGCTGTCGATGATTTTCTTTTTTTTTAAATCGACTAATAATTCAAAATGTTTCAAAAAATCGGCGCCGATGATTGGGCGAGTCACGTCTGCAATAATGAACAGCCAGGAGAATTCACGAAGCAGGCCAAGATTTATTTTCATCAGTTTCTGGCCATACGTCTGTATAGCTGACCCATTAAACCATATAGCAGCGAAGAGATTGCGAGCTGCATGTAGATTGTTTTTCTCACTATGTTTGGGTGGAATCAGTGTTAGGTCAGATCCAGTATCAATCAAAAAATTAAGGTTGAGTGTCTTCTCATGAATAAAGAGACGGCTTATATTGTCTGACACCTCGTCTGTCGCCGACGAGAATGTTTCTGCTAGTTTTTTGGCTCGACTTTCTTGTATTTGCAACCTTCTTTGCTCGGTTCCCAAAGCGGTAATGATACCAGCACAAATCATGCGTTTTTGTGTTACTACCTCTTGATTTTTCTCGGGATTTGGAACTGCCTCGACTAGAAGAACGATCCCGGATGTGTAAGCGTTGACGTCCACGTCTGACCTCTGCGGACAAATTTTCAATTCTCTTGGTCAGTTCACTGATTTGACAAGCGACATCGGCGGAGCTCACAGCGTGAGTTGTCAAACTGGACGCTGTTTTGAATTTGTCCAACTCCAGAATCTGGTCCGCTGTCTCGGCTTTGCTTGATAATTCGACCTTGAGGGTGCCAACAATTGGTCATTCAGGCAGCTGTGAGCCGCAGAGATTCGACTGGTTCGTCGCTCATGGACTTGCCGGCCAGATCCCCCATCTTTCGCAGCAGCGACGATGGTTTCGAGTCACCAAGATCGATTCCCTGTAGCAATATTCGTAGCTTTTTCAAACTGGAATCAGAAAATTCGGAGATTATTTGGTGCTTCAGTGTCTCATATTTTCCTGATACTGGTGAATCTCATATTATGTCTGCAGTTACTTCCAGACGGTTCACGTCCAGTGAAGCGACAACTGTATCGAACTTCGTCTGATCTGCTGATACACCAGATGTGCGAAATTGGGCTTCGATCTGAAAAAAAACCATAGCTCGGGAGCACTCGGCATGAAGGTTGGGACTTTAAGTGCCGTTTTTGCAACTTCGTAACTATTCTTTTGTGTATTCCCGGGCGTCTTGTCCTGGCTAATCAAGTCAGCGGCTAAAAATTGTTGCAGGATCAAATCCAATTTTGTCCTTAGCTCCACGAAAGGTTCATCAGCACTGTTGCAATTTGGTGAATTGGTGTCAGTAGCCGAATCTTTGTTCTGATCTTGACTCATAATTGCAATTTGTTTTTTTTTTGTCGAAAAAGCACATGCACTGTTGAGATCCCTTCTAAGATGGTTAATATTGCGCACTTGATTGTCGGCAAACAGTTTTTTCGAGTCGAAACTGTACTCGGGATCCGAAAAAACAAAAATCTGCGGTGGAATTTGATAAAATGTGAGGAAGTTATAATAAATAAGGTATCTTGATTATTGAATATAATAAACTTTATTAAAATAATATTGTAATTAGTTACAGTAATTGATTAAGAGAATACGCGACAATATATATAATAAATCTTTATAAGATGGTGTTAACAAGCGCAGAGGTTGTTACACCGATAGAATAAGTTCCCTTTCGGGCATAACAATATTTGTCTCTCAACACACACACATACGCAAGTGCGTATTGCTGCGCGGAAATAAGCGTGAATATTTCCAACAGAATTAACTCGTGTAAAATTTTCTCACATATTGCACTAGTCGGGGTCACCAATATGGCTGACGGAGTGTATGGATCCCTAATTGGATTCTCTAGTAGAGATGATTCCGAATAAAAAGTTAAAAAAATGAAATTATATTCGCTGGAATAAAACGCGTGTATTGTTTTTCAGTTCTCCAGTCAACTTTTTTATTTATATTAATTATTTCTTTATTTTTATTTACTATTGACTTTTGGCAAGAATAAGCAGGCGAGAAATTCGAATTGTCGCCGAACTGTGTGTTGAATCGCCGCTACATTATTCAAATTATAGATTCGCCAAAGTAGATTCGACAAAACCTTTATCTTTACCAATACGAATTACATTTGAAATTTTAATTACATTTAAATGAATTATATTTTACTACTTGGTTTTAAGGTTTTTACATCAATAATACTAATTTTCCTAAACGAACCTAATTGAAACTCTTTAAAATAGATTCACAATTGTTTGTGATAGTTGTGAATGGGTCTAAATATAAAAAAATTACTTTCGAACCAATGTGCGTTGGGGAATAGGTGCTATGAGTCAAAAGAATGGCAGATTTACCTGTTTATGAGTCTCTATTTTACTCTATTTTAATCCCGTTGAATCCGTAGGATTTGTTACGATTTAAGGACACAGAAGAATGTCTTCTTCCTCTGGTGAATGGAAATATTTATGTGGTCTGGAAAGACTGGGTCCGAAGTCCTGTCAGACATGGCATAGATAGTCAAGTAGGACCATACGCTAGCTCCTTTATGATTTTGTCCTTGGGAGCTGTATTATCTTGCGAAATGCTCTTCTATGGTGGGCCGGGTTTAGTTTCCATGTTTGATAGGGTTCAGATCTAGGTTGTCGGGATGCACAGTCGCCTGGTGAGCTACCTTATTACCGTGAAAACATTGGGAGGTTTCTCTCAAAATGCGTGTTGATCCCCAACCATGGGTGTTCTCTACTAATAGTATCAGGGCAATTAATTTGCGCGCACAATGATACGTTTTCGATTGCTTTACGGTTTAGGTTTCCCCGTGCAAAGTTTTCAGAATCATGATTTTTCTGTCCGTTCGACCCACGAAACATACCCAGCTGTCGAGGTTTGTAGAAAAAATCTTGAATGAGTATGGAAGTGTTCTTCAAAAGAAAAACAAAAAAGATGTGCATTCCGGAAAACAGAAAAATTAAAATTATGCTGGTGACGAACACTAATTTCTTGACATTGTAACTACTCTAAAGCTTAATTGAGAAGACACCATTGGGGAAATAGTCAAAACATTATAAAAGAGAATTGGAGTTACTAAGCGAGTTAGAGTTGGAAGCGAACATAGTTCGGAATTGGCTAATTCCCCATTTGGGGGCGTTTGCTGATCAAAATTGAAGTAGGATCGAATTTGAATATGTTTTAATTCTTCTGAAGATATATGCTTTGGCTAGTTAGGGAACTTTTATGTGAAATTGTCACGAATAAAATCGATGAATAGTTTCCAATTCTTAGGCAGATATATGCCTTCCGACATAACATGTAATGGTGATACATTTTAGCTGTTTTTAGTGATTTATGAATTTAGTAACCATTTTATATGCCTATGATTGGCTAGTATGTGTTTCTAAGTGCGCGGAAAACGTTGATATTTCCATAGAATTTCGGATATCATGTTGCATATGACCAAAGAATAAGAGGCATAAAAAAGTTGAATCCCGAACGAAATTTTTGTTCCCAAAATTTCATACGTTGGTTCTGGCGCTAGAGCTTAATTCTTCAGCGCTTTGCGATGAGAGAGCTTTCGGTTAAAAGCTCATGATGTATATATGGCAATACGCTGAACGAATGCATCGCAACATAACATGTTTGATTATTACAATTATCATTGTGAAAATGAATGAGAAAATATGTGAAAATGAATGAGAAAATATTTGAAAAATATGTTGTGTAAATTTTGATGAAATACCAATGAGAAAGGAGTTAGGGTAAAACGTTTCAGATGAATTAATAGATGGTTTGAAAAATGATTATGAGACGGTTTCTTTATGATTAGTAAACTTATCAGTAACTGGAAGTGTATAATTAATTACTTTGTGTCCGCAAATGGTTTAAGACTCTTTCGGGTTCCATTCAAGATATTAAAGTCAAGGTTATAACCAGTGAGCAGGGCTCTAACAACAGAAAATGTTCTTCAGATTTGGGAGTCTCCACTGAAAAACTTTTTTCTCTTGTTAATGGTCACAAAGTAATATGTGTTTTTCTCCATTTTCCTCATTTAATTAAATCCCTGAGGAATTTTCTTTAAACTAGCATCGTTTGTACACCAGATGGTCGTGTATCTTGTGATGTGATAAAAAAAATTATGAGAGCTCGAGCAAAAGAAAACGACTAAAATGTCCACATTTCAGTACATCCAACCATTTCTTTAGAAAGAATGCGCGTAAATTTAGCATATCAGGTATTCAGCAACAGGAACAGTGGCTGCTGCCATTCGCACTGCCGTTGCTAAACAGTTCGAAAGTAATTCGGTAGAAAGTGCTGTCAACTGCTACATTTGTAGAGAAGATTCATCAAATTATTGACTGTTTGAATAGCGGATCATTGAAAAATTATAATATTTTTAAGCGTAGTTTAACGTTTAACAGTGAAATCTGCAGCTATATTAACTATTTTATAATATACATCGCATTTGTCAGGTGGGAAAAGAAGTCAAAATTGTTTATTTGCTCAAAGGCATGAAGCAGACTTTAACTGGTTGCTGGCAGACAACGTTATGAAAGAAAATTCCAGTATTTTTTTCATATTGACAAAACGTCTTTCCCAAGATCCGTTAGAAAGTCCGGCAAAAAAGTGGTAATAATAGAAACCCATCAGTTTCTTAATTAAATATAATATCAAAAATAATGTCCTTTAACTTAATTAAATGTAGCGATCGAAGTAACTGTGGAGACCCAATGCTTTCAATAAATTTAGATGAAGGTGAAGAAAATGATGATAATAGCGCAGAGATTCAGCAAACAGATTTTTCAATACGGCATGAAACGGAAACAGAAAGCATGCACACCGATTTGAAAGCCGAGGATACATTTCAAAATCCTCAAATCCAGATTGAACTTCGTCAATGAGGTATTTCATCGGGTATGTGGCAATCAAAGTTCTGACAAATATGAACTGTTAGTTTTATCAGAGTATCACTAGGAAGACGAGTTGATGAGTTATTTGGTGTCTGCAAGTATTATCTTTTTCAATGAAGTTTTCAAAAGTAAATAAAAATAAAAAGAAATATTAAAGAAACAATTATGGCAAATTGCAAGCATGCCACTCCAAACTGGTTCCATGAAATCGATTCCTCTTATGATCATGAAATTAAATTAGTTTATGATTCTAGTTTTGCTAAGGAAAAATTGTAACTGGACTGTTACGAAGAACGAAATAAATCCAATTTTACGTAACCCACTAACTGGTCTAGTTGTGTTAATCCGCTACCCCTATTATGTATCTGAATATGTTCGATTATTATACTAATGCAAATGAAGACTGAAATTGGAAAACATGCATCGAAAACATTTTTTTTCCTTTTTTTTGTGATTGTGGTTATGGAATTCTGTTCATTTTCCAATGTATTTTCGGGATAAGATGATTGAAGATAAATTAGTTCTTTCTGAAAAATTTCAGTATCCATACTGATCCCATTGTCCATTGTAATTCGGTTTTTTGCTTTGTCGAAATTTCCCTTAGATCGGGGAAGCGAACGCGTCCCCAGATTGCGGATAGGGTAAGACCCTTTCTTGGAATGCGTGACTCCAAGGCCTTGTCCTACAACAGGTAACAGTTACTGCGCCTCTACTCTTCTCAATATTCATTCAATAGTTTATTGAACGGCTTTGATTTTAATGTCTCATCAACTCGATCATTTGTAGCATTTGCTGATGATCTAATCATCTATAGAACAGACCAAAAAGCTACAATAGTCCAGAGCAACCTTCAAAAAGTGTTTAATGTATGCAGATTTACATCGATAGTTGGCGAATTAAAATTATTGCGCAAAAGTACGAAACCATTTTGTTTCGGACAACGCTGCAGAGGACCAGCAAGACCTGAAACGTAATTGGAAGGATTTCCACATTATGGCTGGCGAGGGTAGTTAAAACGGGTTCCACATAAATCCTGGGTTCAATATCTCGATATTCATCTCGATCAATACCTGTACCATACTAATCATGTCAAAATGATGCGGAGTAAAGCACAAAAATTAGTCATGGCCTTTCGTCGACTGTTTTCTTTTATTCATTCTTCAAAAGGTCAAAGTTATGTGTTACAAGACCCTGGTTAGAGCAATTTTGACATATGGATGTCAGATTTTGTGCAATCAGAGTGCTAGTACTATGGAAAGATTAAAGCTAAAGAGATGAGTCAATATATTAATATTGAGACTTCTTCGGAATTATATCGCAAGATTTGTAACTGTGAGTAAAAATCCCTAGATTTCACAACCATTCCATCCTACTGAGGGGTATATTGCGACTGGCTCACTACTAGCCTTGGCCCTCCAGAAACGTTCATGAATGTAGACATGAATTCATATGTTTTTCATTCTGATGGCGTCCCAATTATAGAACACATATATAGACGGGCCATCGATAAGATAAAATATCCTCTGAATTGGACTACACGAGACCAACGATTCCAATAGAGATACCCATTTTCTAAATTCGTTTAGGCTAGCCGGGCTGAGATGGAGCGGTCTAGGTATTGGTGGATGAATGACAATGTCTAAATTGTTTAAAATCGTGTTTATTTTCTGTTTTTGTACTTTTCGTTATTTGGTTTTTGAGTTCCAGCTCATGATAGCTACATTAGTTGTTGCTGTGATAAAAATTAGGCATAGGTTGCAATATTTAGTATAGGTGTATTATATTAGGCTTTAGATATGACGTTTTACAATTTTTAGATTTGATTAGATTTTGGTTATAATATATTAGTCGTAGGATAAAAGTTAACTGTTGTATTACCATTATAATTGATTTTTGAATAATGTTCATTTTTCCCCCGTTCCCACTTGAATTGAATTGAAAAATATGTAATAATTTTAATGAAATTGAATTTGATATTGTTTTGTTTTCTTTTTCTTTATTTAATGAAAATGTTTAAATTTAGAGAGCCATTCGGGCCATTGAGTTTTTTCGTGTTTTTATAATTCAGAATCAGCTTTATATTTAAAAAAAAATTATAACGATGAGTATCAAATAAAGTGCTTTTGACTTTGACCTTTTCTTCTAGGTTACTGTGAATAACAAATAAGCAGTCGCGGACAATAGTCGGCAGTGAAATGAAGGTGTCTGGGTGATTTCTATCACCATCAAGATTATAGACAATAGACATAACGAAATATTTCGCCATCTAGATAAGCATCAACCAAATCAATAAAATAACTACCGAGTTTTTGGTGATTGATAAATCGGATTTTGCTGATATTAACACAATCAGACAATGAAATTCTAGAACAATTCCAGAAAATTTAATTATCTGGAATTTGCCAAGATAAAACCCTTTACTTTTGAACAAATATACAGAGCTGAATTTTCTTTCCATCCAAAAAGACATGTCAATCGAACAAAAAGAAGAGAAATTTAATTGTTTGAAAAGCAAAAGTTTATTGGATAATGTATAATCGGAAGTTGTTGTATAATCGGAACTGGGGGGATACTGATCACGAGTATGACATCAGCATTAGATTTTGGAGTACTTGGCGCCCTGAAAGGGTGTTATCAACGTCTTCCTCTGGAGTTTTATAAATTCCATTACATAATTATCAAACTCGTTACTCACAAAAATGCAATTGGCAAGAGCCTCCACAGTACTTAAGGCCCGGAACTATATAAACATGCTTATATATCCATATTATTTTCTTGAATTATTCACACAACACTCATTTGAATCAATTCGAACTCGAATGACAGTTATGTTTCATATAATTCAACAACTTATCTAATGATAACTTTAAAAATACGAAATGAAACATTTATTGTTTGTTTGTTTTTTTTATGCAGCAAGTAACGAATTCGTCACAGATAAAATGAATGATTATCCCCGCATGCTAAATCCTTCAATAGTATTTGTTACAACAGAACAGACTCATAAACATGCGATTGCATAGCGTGGAGATGTTAAATCATCACGAAAAAGCTCTCTCACTGATCTGACCGCCACTTCAACAATGCCCCCACATGCCCACCAGTGATGAAAATTTCTGATGATAAACTTTGACGGGCGATTCGACTTCAACGATTTGACAGCTGATGAGGGGGAAAAGAATAAGATCACAACTTCAAACTCACGTATGGTCATGGCTCTCTATATCACATACCTTTATGTTGCTGGCGATCTCCCAGAGATTAGGCATACCTTTAGCTCAAAATAGGGCGTTTTCTGACAGAAAGACGTGGAAAAAAACATTAATTTTGAATTTTTATCGCGCTTTTGCTTACATAAATTTTACAAGATTATTTTTGGTTGTATCATGTTACATCCGGAGTTTCTTCGAAGTAGCTGATTTGTGATTACGCTATTGTCTAAGCTTTTAAAAATTGCACTGTAGCAACCCAACCAGTCTGACATTCTTGGAAGATTTTAATTTTGAGGATAATTGGACTGATACGTTTTCATAATTCAGACGACAGAAACACTGATGTCAAATAAAACGGGCTTACAACTTAGGTTTGACCTTATAGCTGACGGATTCTATTCACAGGAATAAATCGCGTGTATGGTTTTTCTGTTCTCCAGTCAACTTTATTTATTTATATTAATTATTCCTTTATTTTTATTTTTTTATTGACTTTTGGCAAGAATAAGTAGGCGAGAAATTCAAATTATAGATTCGCCACATTATTCAAAGTGTAGATTCGCCACATTACTCCCCCACCAGTGACGAAGTCACGATAATAACTTTGCTGGTGGTTTAATCTGACGTCCAGAGGGTTTTGAGACGTAACGTGGAAAGTTGGGTTGAAATTTTAGTTGTTTTTGTTCCAGGGGCTTCTTGGATCGGCTATTGTTCTTCTCGTTCGTGATGAATGCTGCCTTGAGCCATTGAACTGAAACCTCTTGCTACTTCCCATTTTTGTTTATATGTGGATTATAGGTGGATTTTTTTCGACGAGTTACTTTAAATGGTTCGTCGTAAGGTGCGGTCAAAGCGTCACGGAGAAAAACGTGTCGCATGTTTCGAGGCTCTTTTGAAGAAAGGTTGTTCTATGGGAAGCATGATTCGGAGATGGTTGGGGTCTCAAATCATGCATAGTTTCCTTCAGCTTGATGATGAACTCGTTCTGGTGTTCGCCGGTTTGGTCCTCGAAAAACTCTCCAGGAAGTCTAAGTGATGTTCCGTAGTCAAGATCAGCTGATATGGCTTTGATATCTTCTTTGAATGCAAAGCGATATCTCAAGAGAATAGTCGGTAACAAATCAATCAAATTTCAAGAGTTGTGACATTTGATTGAGGTCATGATCGTTCTGTGTGTGCATTCAATCAATCCATTACTTTGAGAATGGTAGGATGTGGTTCGCAGGTGCTTGATTCCGAGCGTTGCGGTCAGCTCATTGACTCATCTACACACACTTAATCGCTCGCCAGGAACAAGGAATTTTGTTAAATCCAGCTTTATGTGGCGTTGTATTTTGGGTCGTTGACAAGCCAGACAAGCCTTGGCCATCTCTCCACAATCCTTGATTGAAGGCCAGACAAAACGATCAGTCATCATTTTAACAGTAGTCGAAATTCCTGGATTAGAAAGGCAACGAATAGAATCAAAAGCTGCTTGTCGCATATCCTTGGTAATTACCGGACGAATTCGATCAGTTGAATAGTCACAATATATCTGTGCTTTTGTGTTATGTTAAATCCTTGATGTCGGCATAATCTTTTTGTTGATTCTCCAGAAGTTCGTAGTCGATAGATTGTTTCGAAACTGCCTCCACTCTTGACAGCATATCTGCAGTCACAGTTTCGAAGCAACGTGTCGAATATCTGTTGTAAATTGACTGATGAAATCATTTTGGCGAAGTTGTCGAGGTGATGCGTTTTTTTCGGATTCTTCGTGAACATGAATACCAATGGCTTGTGGTCGGTGTAAATTGAGAATGGTCTTCCCTCTAGTGATGATTGGAAATACTTCACTGCTTGAAAAACTCCCAACATATCTCGGTCATAAGTGCTGTACCGTTTCGGTGTGTCTGTTAAACGCTTTGAGTAGAAATCCAAGGGCTGCAGCTGATCTCTGACTTTGTGATGTAAAGCGGCGCCAACGGCATAGTCAGAAGCATCAACATGCAGACACAGTTCAGCATTGTTCGATGGATGAGCCAGGAGAGCTGAGTTGGCTAGTTCCTCTTTGCTCTTTTCAAAAGCGATCAAAGCTTCATCATTCCAGGTCACCTCAGATTTGTCATTCTTTTTGATGCCATTCATCAGTTTTTGCGAAACGCCTTGTGAAATGACAGCGTTGGGAATGCAACGGCGATAAAAATTGATTGATGCAAGAAAACGTCGAAGTTCTGAGGTAACGATTGGCTTAGGGATATTTTTAATGTCCATCACTTTTTCTGGAAGTGGTTTGATGCCATCTATGTTGATGAGATGACTCAGAAAGGTGATCTCAGGTTTGCCAAATTCACACTTTGCAGCGTTGATCTTAAGACAATATTCTTTGAATTGCTGAAGAACTGTTCGCAAGTGTGAAAGGTGCTCAGCGTGGTTCTTTGATGCGATTCTGATGTCCTCGATTTAAGTAAAAACAAATGGAAGTCCTCGCAACACTTGATCAATGGATCGTTGAAACGTGTGGCTGGCACTTCGTAAACCAAATTGCATCACAGGGAACTCAAACAATGCAAAGGGTGTTTAATCGCAGTGTTTTCGATGTCGTCTTTGTGAACAGAGATCTGATGGTACGCTCGAGTCAAATCAATTTTTGAAAAAACTTCACTGTTCTCCAGATTAATTGTAGCATCCTAACTGTATGGTACAGGGTAACGATCAGGAATTGTTTGTGCGTTGATACGTCTGTAATCGCCACAAGGACGCCTACCTCCATTCTTCTTGGGGACCAAATGTAGTGGACTGGCCCATGGTGAACTCGAGCGTCTGCAAATGCCCATTTTGGCCATATACTCGAATTCTCATTTTGCGATTGCATTTTTTTCCGGAGTCAGACGACGGGCTTTGGCATACACTGGGGGGCCTTTTGTCTCAATGTGGTGAGACTGGTTTGATTAAATCAACAGAAGAAGATTAAGGAAGTTATATTCACCTCACACACATTGACCGATTGCATCTTTCCAGAAGATTTGAGTTGAGTTTTGCTGTCGATGATTTTCTTTTTTTTTAAATCGACTAATAATTCAAAATGTTTCAAAAAATCGGCGCCGATGATTGGGCGAGTCACGTCTGCAATAATGAACAGCCAGGAGAATTCACGAAGCAGGCCAAGATTTATTTTCATCAGTTTCTGGCCATACGTCTGTATAGCTGACCCATTAAACCATATAGCAGCGAAGAGATTGCGAGCTGCATGTAGATTGTTTTTCTCACTATGTTTGGGTGGAATCAGTGTTAGGTCAGATCCAGTATCAATCAAAAAATTAAGGTTGAGTGTCTTCTCATGAATAAAGAGACGGCTTATATTGTCTGACACCTCGTCTGTCGCCGACGAGAATGTTTCTGCTAGTTTTTTGGCTCGACTTTCTTGTATTTGCAACCTTCTTTGCTCGGTTGCCAAATCGGTAATGATACCAGCACAAATCATGCTTTTTTGTGTTACTACCTCTTGATTTTTCTCGGTATTTGGAACTGCCTCGACTAGAAGAACGATCCCGGATGTGTAAGCGTTGACGTCCACGTCTGACCTCTGCGGACAAATTTTCAATTCTCTTGGTCAGTTCACTGATTTGACAAGCGACATCGGCGGAGCTCACAACGTGAGTTGTCAAACTGGACGCTGTTTTGAATTTGTCCAACTCCAGAATCTGGTCCGCTGTCTCGGCTTTGCTTGATAATTCGACCTTGAGGGTGCCAACAATTGGTCATTCAGGCAGCTGTGAGCCGCAGAGATTCGACTGGTTCGTCGCTCATGGACTTGCCGGCCAGATCCCCCATTTTTCGCAGCAGCGACGATGGTTTCGAGTCACCAAGATCGATTCCCTGTAGCAATATTCGTAGCTTTTTCAAACTGGAATCAGAAAATTCGGAGATTATTTGGTGCTTCAGTGTCTCATATTTTCCTGATACTGGTGAATCTCATATTATGTCTGCAGTTACTTCCAGACGGTTCACGTCCAGTGAAGCGACAACTGTATCGAACTTCGTCTGATCTGCTGATACACCAGATGTGCGAAATTGGGCTTCGATCTGAAAAAAAACCATAGCTCGGGAGCACTCGGCATGAAGGTTGGGACTTTAAGTGCCGTTTTTGCAACTTCGTAACTATTCTTTTGTGTATTCCCGGGCGTCTTGTCCTGGCTAATCAAGTCAGCGGCTAAAAATTGTTGCAGGATCAAATCCAATTTTGTCCTTAGCTCCACGAAAGGTTCATCAGCACTGTTGCAATTTGGTGAATTGGTGTCAGTAGCCGAATCTTTGTTCTAATCTTGACTCATAATTGCAATTTGTTTTTTTTTTTGTCGAAAAAGCACATGCACTGTTGAGATCCCTTCTAAGATGGTTAATATTGCGCACTTGATTGTCGGCAAACAGTTTTTTCGAGTCGAAACTGTACTCGGGATCCGAAAAAACAAAAATCTGCGGTGGAATTTGATAAAATGTGAGGAAGTTATAATAAATAAGGTATCTTGATTATTGAATATAATAAACTTTATTAAAATAATATTGTAATTAGTTACAGTAATTGATTAAGAGAATACGCGACAATATATATAATAAATCTTTATAAGATGGTGTTAACAAGCGCAGAGGTTGTTACACCGATAGAATAAGTTCCCTTTCGGGCATAACAATATTTGTCTCTCAACACACACACATACGCAAGTGCGTATTGCTGCGCGGAAATAAGCGTGAATATTTCCAACAGAATTAACTCGTGTAAAATTTTCTCACATATTGCACTAGTCGGGGTCACCAATATGGCTGACGGAGTGTATGGATCCCTAATTGGATTCTCTAGTTTTTTTTTTTTTTGGGTTGGTGGTGAAGGCAATTTACGCCCGGAGTGTGGGACTCCTAGCAGCGCATGCTACCAGACTACCCACTAAACACACCCCCTGTCAAGAGATCCTAGTCTGGAACCGTTTGACACATTACTTCCGGCTAGGCCTCTTTTTTACTTCGCACTAGAGCGCCGTCAGTCTAGAGAAATCTCCCTCCAGCGGGAGGGGGCAGGATGGAGGAGGACTGCTGGAAAGGAGACCTCCCTAGACCCCGCGCCCAAGGTTATCTATCGAATATTTTTTGGCAATAAGTATTGCCCGAGAGTAATGTGCCACGCAGGTCCATTTGTCGAAACTTTTCAGCATTTCTCCGACCAGATTGTCTGGAGAAAGCTCTCCCATCACCTCCCACAAGTCCTGCCGCATCCTGTTCCACCTTCTACAGTTGAAGAAGGTGTGACATGCGTCATCCCTTTCCCCTGGGCAGAAAATGCAGTCTGGGGACCGTGATTTACCAATCTTGTGCAAGTAAGACTGAAAATACCCATGCCCGCTAAGAAGCTGGGTAAGGTAATAATCAGTCTCACCGTGCCTTCGATTTAGCCACGATCCCACGTCCCCTATAAGACGGGCAGTCCAGCGGCCATTGGAGTCGCCTTCCCATGACTGTTGCCACTCGAGTATTGTGCGCTGCCTCTCTTCTCGGTTGACAGCATATCTTGAGCCCTCCACTTTACGGTCATAAATTCTCCGTCGTTCTCTAGCAAGGAGGGCGATGGTTATCACTCCTGCGATCACCAACACCGCCGACTCAGAGACAGTGCGGTATGCAGACGCAACCCGCAAAGCTCCTCGTCTCTGTAGCTGGGCCAAGCGCTTTTGGTACAGCTCCTTACTGAGAGCTCCGGCCCAAACCTCAGAGCCGTACAGTAGCACTGACTGTACAGCACTCATGAGAAGTCGGCGTTTGGTCGGTGTGGGCCCACCGATGTTGCACATTAGTCGACTCAAAGCTGAGACGCCTATCGCGGCCTTTTTCGCCGTTGCCCTGATCTGTTCCGAAAAGCTCATTTTGGAATCGATCAATAGTCCCAAATATTTTATTGCGACTTTAGACTCAACAGTCGCATCTCCGATCTGCAAAGGAATTACAGTGGGAATTCTTTTCTTCGTGAGAATGACCACCTCGGTTTTCTCTAGTGCCAAACTGAACCCGCGGGTGGTCATCCATTCCCTCACTTGACGCATTAGCACTCCCAGTCTGCGCTGCGCATGTTCGACTGTACCCCCGGCGACCAGTGCTGCTATATCATCTGCATAGCCGACTAAGCGCGACTCATCTGGCAGCTCAAGCCTCAATAGTCCGTCATATGTGGCGTTCCACAAGTCTGGTCCCAGTATAGAGCCTTGCGCTACACCAGACGTTATCTCCATACTGCGTCACCCATCTTGTGTGTCATAGAGCAGTCTGCGGTCCTTTAAATAATCCCTCAAAATCCGCATCAGATACCCTGGCAATCGGAAAAAATTTTCCAATGTGCCAAGAATATCCGACCATCTGGCGGAGTTGAAGGCATTTCTGACGTCAAGCGTCACTAGCAAGACAACTCGTTTTTCAGTTTTGTGCGCTTCCGCTCGACGGACTGCATTCACCACTTCCATGATGGCATCGGAAGTAGATCGCCCTGCTCTAAAGCCATACTGCCGAGGAGATAGGTCCCCTGCAGCACGAATTGCGTCTGTGAGTCTTCTTTTGATGAGCTTTTCGAACACTTTCCCGGCTGTGTCCAGCATGCAAAGCGGCCGGTATGTAGATGGCAGCCCGGGGTCCCCTTTTCCCTTGCTGATCAATGTGAGCCTCGCCACCTTCCAGCGAGATGGGAACACACCTTCTCTCAGGCAAGCGTTGAACACATTGAGCAGCAAGTCAGGACAAACGCGGAAGACTATTTGTAGCACCTCGGTTGGAATGCCATCTGGTCCTGGTGCCTTTCGGGCTTTCATAGAAAGCACCGCTTCCCCCAGCTCATTTTTAGTGAACGATGGACATTCGCCTGAGTCGACCTCGTGGGCAGCATCAACACGGACAGGGTGAGTAGGAAAAAGCGCCTGCACTATGCCGTCCATCTTATCTGCTTGAAGTAAATACGGCTTCCGTGAGGTACCGAGCTTGCGCCACACTACCTTGTAGCCGAGCCCCCATGGATCCCTGTTCACATCGTCCACAAGTTCTCGCCAGCAGCGTGCCTTGCTCTCGTTGATGAGTCTTCGGAGTTCTTTCCTTGCTGATCTGTATGCTGCTGTCCTATCGGATGCTTCCTCTACGTTTCTCGAGCGCTGAGCTGCACGTCGAAGTCTGTGACACTCGCCTCGTTTGTCTGCGATATCTTTTGACCACCAATGTACAGCAGGCCTGTCGTGTCGAGGCCTCCGTCGAGGCATAGATGAGCTACAGGCAGAAGTGATAAGGTTCATCGTTGACTCCGCCATTCCCTCGACTCCAGCCCTTCCGTTCCCCGAAGGGCATCCCGATGTCGTTCCGCCTTTTAGAATCACATTGGCGAAAGTCTCCACGTCCATTTTTCCGATATTCCACCCGGGAGTGAAAGATCGTTGAGACGAGCGAGGAGTGGTATCGCCGATCTCAAACGCGATGTATTGGTGGTCACTCGCTGAATAATCCTCGAGTACTCTCCAGTTCAACGTCTTCGAAGCGAGGGACTCCGAGGCGAATGTCACATCTGGGATTGTTCCTTCGCAGCCCCAGCGCCGGAAGGTCGGTACATTACTGGTATTTAAAACTACCAACCCAGTCCTCGACGACATGTCCAGAATGCGTTGCCCTCTGGGATCGGTTTGAGACATGCCCCACTCAACGGCTCTAGCGTTGAAGTCTCCTGCTACGAGTACTTTGCCATCTGTGTTCAGAACAGCATCCTCTAGCGCGTTCAGTCTATTTTGAAAAGATGGCATTGACTCATTCGGCGTCAGGTATACGCTGAAAATCGTTATACCCGAGCACCGAATCCACACGAAACCGTCTCCTCGGCCGTGACCTTGAATCTGGAGTCGCATGCTGCCACGAACCCAAACGGCAGCAGTATGGGAGTCATCGGAGAACGAGGCTGGTGAGGCCTTATTTCGATGTTGTTCGCTCAGCAGCAGCAGATCAGCTCCCTTTTCTCTGGCGAACTGCTCTAACAGATCTTGTGCATTGACGCTACGGTGCAAGTTAATTTGAAGGGTCCTGATCATCACCTTAGAGCTGCTTTTACTTTTGCTAGTGCCTCTCTAAAGATTGGGCACGCGCCTGTTCCTGCAACGTGAAAGTGCTCTGTCGGTTGAGAGTTAAGATGATTACATAGCAAACAGCGCGGAGTCTCAACACACTCTTTTTTCTTATGCCCAGGCGCTCCACACTTAAAGCAAAGCATACTACGGTCAGGGCCCTTGCAGTTCGAAGTGGTGTGTCCGTATCCAAGGCACCTGTAGCATCGTACTGGGATGGCGCGGCGGCGAATTCTGCACACCATCCAGCCGATTTTTATTTTTCCTTTGGCCAGGAGTTGTGTAGCATCTTTCTCCGTTACTTCGAGTATGGCCAGCCTTTGCCATTCTCTGGAGAAAGCAAATCCAATTTTGTCCTTAGCTCCACGAAAGGTTCATCAGCACTGTTGCAATTTGGTGAATTGGTGTCAGTAGCCGAATCTTTGTTCTGATCTTGACTCATAATTGCAATTTGTTTTTTTTTTGTCGAAAAAGCACATGCACTGTTGAGATCCCTTCTAAGATGGTTAATGTTGCGCACTTGATTGTCGGCAAACAGTTTTTTCGAGTCGAAACTGTACTCGGGATCCGAAAAAACAAAAATCTGCGGTGGAATTTGATAAAATGTGAGGAAGTTATAATAAATAAGGTATCTTGATTATTGAATATAATAAACTTTATTAAAATAATATTGTAATTAGTTACAGTAATTGATTAAGAGAATACGCGACAATATATATAATAAATCTTTATAAGATGGTGTTAACAAGCGCAGAGGTTGTTACACCGATAGAATAAGTTCCCTTTCGGGCATAACAATATTTGTCTCTCAACACACACACATACGCAAGTGCGTATTGCTGCGCGGAAATAAGCGTGAATATTTCCAACAGAATTAACTCGTGTAAAATTTTCTCACATATTGCACTAGTCGGGGTCACCAATATGGCTGACGGAGTGTATCCCTAATTGGATTCTCTAGTAGAGATGATTCCGAATAAAAAGTTAAAAAAATGAAATTATATTCGCTGGAATAAAACGCGTGTATTGTTTTTCAGTTCTCCAGTCAACTTTTTTATTTATATTAATTATTTCTTTATTTTTATTTACTATTGACTGTTGGCAAGAATAAGCAGGCGAGAAATTCGAATTGTCGCCGAACTGTGTGTTGAATCGCCGCTACATTATTCAAGTTATAGATTCGCCAAAGTAGATTCGACAAAACCTTTATCTTTACCAATACGAATTACATTTGAAATTTTAATTACATTTAAATGAATTATATTTTACTACTTGGTTTTAAGGTTTTTACATCAATAATACTAATTTTCCTAAACGAACCTAATTGAAACTCTTTAAAATAGATTCACAATTGTTTGTGATAGTTGTGAATGGGTCTAAATATAAAAAAATTACTTTCGAACCAATGTGCGTTGGGGAATAGGTGCTATGAGTCAAAAGAATGGCAGATTTACCTGTTTATGAGTCTCTATTTTACTCTATTTTAATCCCGTTGAATCCGTAGGATTTGTTACGATTTAAGGACACAGAAGAATGTCTTCTTCCTCTGGTGAATGGAAATATTTATGTGGTCTGGAAAGACTGGGTCCGAAGTCCTGTCAGACATGGCATAGATAGTCAAGTAGGACCATACGCTAGCTCCTTTATGATTTTGTCCTTGGGAGCTGTATTATCTTGTGAAAAGTTCTTTTCTGTGGTGTGCCGTGGTTCGTTCTCATGTTTGATAGGATTCAGATCTAGGTTGTCGGGGTCCACTGTCGCCTGGTGAGCTACCTCATTACCGTGAAAACATTGGGAGGTTTCTCTCAAAATGCGTGTGCATCCCTGACCATGGGTGTTCTCTGCTAATATTATGAGGACAATTAATTTGCACGCGCAATGATACGTTTTCGATTGCTTTACGGTTTAGGTTTCCCCGTGAAAAGTTTTCCGAATCATGATTTTTCTGTCCGTTCGCCCCACGAAACATACCCAGCTCGTTGAGGTTTTCCGAAAATAATCTTGAATGGATATGGAAGTGTTCTTCAAAAGAAAAACAAAAAACATGTGCACTCCGGAAAAACAGGAAAATTAAAATTATGCTGGTGATGAAGACTAATCTTCTGATATTGTAACTACTCTAAAGCTTAATTGAGAAGACACCATTGGGGAAATAGTCAAAACACTATAAAAGAGAATCGGAGTTACTAAGCGAGAAAGAGTTGGAGGCGAATAAAGTTCGAAATTGGCAAATTCCTCATCCGGGGGATTGCTTTGTGCGGTTGCAGATCAAAATTAATATAGGATCGAAGTTGAGTAGAATATTTAAATTCTTCTGAAATTGATATTCTATACTTATCTATAGTTAAGTTAAATTATAACTTTAAAAGATTATAACCAAATGGTATCCCCCCACCCTAGGAAAAAATGGCACAGTTGAAATATATCCAAGTTTGTTTGTAGACCGTACATTGAATTTTGATTTTCAATTGCTTTGATGCTTCTGAATTAGTAGAGCGGCCATTGGGTCTCCATTTTTATATTTTATTACATGCGAACATTGGGAGTATAACAATTGTGGAAGTACTTATTCGCCCTAACAATTCCACTAAATTCACAATCTACCATTTTTTTCTAAATGAATTCATATATGTCGGCAAAACTGTTGGGAGATAGAACATACAGACGATGATGCGGTTATATTAAGTAAAGATTCACGCGGAACTTTAATAGTTCCTTATAACATACACAGGTGTTTAAAGTTTCCATCTTTGAATACGCAACGGTTTCGATTTCTTACGATTTTCGAATTGTATTGATAATTGAGCTGAAATGAAAAACAATTAAAGTGCTCATAATTTAACAAAACCTCTCTTTATTTGATACATAAGGTATTCTATTTATTACTGCCGTTAAATGTATAAGATAGAGGCCCAAAGCAAAAATTTTGTCGGGTTATAAGAGAATCTACTTTAATGTTACTCCACCCGGACATAATTTCCCCAGATCTAAGCCCACCCATTCCATAAACTTTGTCATGTTAGGATTTAATTTGTTGCAGCCGAATGAACCTGGGAAAAATGTAATCTTAACCAAACATTTTCAAATTAATGTCTCCGTTGTTAATGTCATTAATAAGAATATCGTAATAATTAATAATTGGAAATAGTAAACATAAGCTTTTTTCACATTTATTATTAAAGTTGACTACGGGACATGCCTGATTCAGTGACCGATTTGAATATAATTTTAACATTTAACCAATAAAGGTGACGATCCCTTTACGCAAATTGCTTTCTAACTGTAATGTTAAATCACTGTCAAATTTTAAACAGAAGGCAGCTCAAGGAAATGTAAAATGGAAATATATATATTAGTTTTACACTGCATAAATGAACATTTTTTCAATTTGCAAATTATATGCTTAGCTAGTTAGGGAACTTTAATGTGAAATTGTCACGAATGAAATTGATGGATAATTTTCAATTCTTAGGCCTTCTGACATAACATGTAAAAGTGATACATTCTTAGGTGTTTTTAGTGATTTATGAATGTAGTAACCATTTTTTGATGCCTATGATTGGGTAGTATGTGTTTCTAATTGCGCGGAAAACGTTGGGATTTCCATGGAATTTCGGATATCATGTTGCATATTACCCTACTTCAGGCACAAATGGGACCGAACGTTTTATCAGCTGATGTTTTGTGCTCTTTTCAGTAAAAGTAACTATTCACAATTAAAATGAATCTTCCTTTAATTCATAGGAAATGCCAGTTAATTCACACCTCGTCACAATCACATTTACAATTCAAACTTTAATCTAGTATTCTAAGGTTTGACTTTAAATTCTACACAAGATTCTATTTTCGTAGCGCAATCGCTAGTACTTATTACACTTCCAGTATTACCTCGAGAACTAACTCTTAACAATTAAGAAGGTGCCCTTTTATAGACAGAAAATGTTAATAGTGGTTTAGCACGCAAATTCCGCATCTTTCATCAACATATCAAATTTCATTATTTGAATAATGAATAATTTCATTATTCATTATTCAAATTTCATTATTTCATTATTATATACAACATATCAAATTTCATGTACATATATTATTCATTATAAATTGATTACGTTAACGGAATTTGGCTATTCTTTGCTAGTTTAAAATATTAATTGTGTTCACGGAATTTATTGTGGTTATTCTTAGAATCAATTGTTGTATTGTTTCTTGAGGACGGCATTGTTTATATTTCTGTAAATTGATTACGTTAACGGAATTTGGTTCTTAATTTTGTTCGCGGAATTTAATATATTTCGTTTCTTAGAATCAATTATCAGATCAGATTTCTTTGGTGCGTGTTAGATTATATCGCGATCGAGTGCTGGGTAAATGTAGATACGGGGTTTCGAGGGTAGAAGAGTGTATGGATCATGGGGTCCATAACAACATCCCCGTAGGAAAACACGAGTTTGGTTTTTTTAATTTTGAATTTCCCGTGGTTAAGTCTACCCATGGAAGATCTGAATAAAGATTTGTTTTTTAAAGCTCTTAAAAGGACTCTGACGTCCGCATACTGAGGTAAGATAACCGGGGCGTCACTAGGTATAGATGTAAGTTCCATTTCAACGCGACGCCTAGGTAACGAAGGAGGTGAGTTGTATTGGTTAACTGTAAAATCTCTGCAGCAACATCCACGGTCGAATCTCATTGAATTGGGGAGTGAAGGTTTTATACAATATAAATAATATTTTTATAGATAATATATCCAAGGACGAGGATTGATATTATTATAACGACAATTTTATAGAAATTTCCATATTTATAAAAGTGAGGTCGCGAGTGGAGTCGGTTCACTTGTTCATTCAAATCATCGAATTTATGAGATGCAATATTAAGATCATCCAATCTTATGTTGGATAAATGTATCTGATCGAGACAGTAATCGAAGTTTGTTTTGTTTATTTTCTTTTCTTCGCAAAAGTCGTCTTCAACTATATTTAGGCTTGGGATGATATTTTCGTAATATGAAATGAATTCGGTCTGGGTAATTCACTGAGTTTGTGAAGAATATGGTTTGCAATTTATTGCGAGAGTTAGTATTCCGGTTTCAGAAATCTCGAAACCTTTTATTGTAGTATTGCATTGAATTCTAAGCATATGTGGTTCACTCATCACAAATATCCCGTTATTATATACAAGGTTTCACCAGATTTCAATTTCCCTGCCAGAAACTTTGTTACACAGTCTATTGGAATATTTTTATTAATTTGAGTAAAAAGGGCTTATTTAGAGTATATAACACTTCAAAAATGGGCTTATTTAGAGTCGAGTAAGTAATAAAATTTTCACAAATATATTTATTATTTTCTAATTGCTTACAAGAGTCAATTGTCTCGAATAGTGCATATAAAAGTTTATTGGTTGAGACTGTTAAGTATTTGAAGCTGGGATCAATATATGCATATGTTTTCCGTTCGGCATGAGGTATTGGTACAGGTATTACGTGATAAATGTTGAAATCAGTACTGTCGACAAGAGGGAAAGTTATGACAAAGATCATCCGCTGTTTTCTGAATGAGTATTGTATTCTGATAATGTCCAGAATCTGGGTAATGTTTTCAATGTCCGATTTGATTGCGTATTCGAGTCCGCTCTTAAGGTATTGGTTAAATTTATTGAATTCCTCAATGATTCTCCTAGGACTAATGAGGATTGGATGAAGATCATTTTTCCTTGCGGCCATAACCACATCGATTATTTCCGATATTTAAGTAGATTTCATTTAGCGGAAAGTTAAGAATACTCAGATGTTCGACAATATTTTGATTTAAATCAGATTGAGTATTAACCTTGTCATGTTCCTTTAAGAATGCATTAAATATTTCTGTAGAATTTTGCGTACAAAATAGTTGAACATGATGTTTTGTAATTCTATTACATAATTTAATAGAAAATTTTGCTACTCTTTTGATTAAACCTAATCTCTCTGTATATGATTTGATATCGATGTGAGTAACGATTTTAAAGTATCCAGAATGGAATTTTGTTGTCCGTAGGTGCTCGTAGAAAAGCCCGCTTCTATTTTCTATCCTTTTGATTTCGTATTAGTCATTGGCTTGGATTTGAAAAAGGCATAAACAGCTAAGTAGAATTGTTATTAAGGGAATCATCCTGAAAGAGGAATCGGTTTTAGATTTGAAGTATTTCAGTTCATGAAGGATGCACTAAATTCAGAAAAAATTTTTTTTTGTGCAGATGAGATATTTGAGTTTGTAACATTAGACAGTCTTCCAACATTGGAGTGGAATACATTTTTATCGTAGTAGAGATTTTAGTTAGGAAGAGCGTTTTGGAATAGAGGCTTGCTTTAGTTGGTTCTTATGGACCTTGAGGCATTTCTTACTTTTAATTCTAATGACAATATTTTCGACAATATATTCCGCGACTTCGTAAGCGCGTTTTCAACTAGGTGAAAGTTTTTTTAGATGTTTCAGGTTTACTTGTATTGTTTTTCATCAAAACAAAGTCTCCTTTCCTGTATTGTGGGTTGTGTATTTTCCTGTCATAATAGGTTTTGCTTGTTTGTTTTGATTTGATTATATTCTCTTTAACTATTTGGAATGATCTATTCAATTTGTATTTCAAGTGATCTGCGTATGAATCGTAAGTATATCTGAACTCGGAGGAACTAGTTACTGCATTTGGTAATGAAGGTTTCGGTCCGAAGATCAACTCATTTGTAAATTTGGTAGTAGTATGGACTGCAGTATTATACGCAAACATTGTCAGTGGAACATACTCGCCCCAATTGTTTTGCCGATTATTAATGTAATGCTTTAGATAGATAGGGGGAAATAGTTCTTGAATTTGGTAATGAACGTTTCGTTCCGGAAATCAACTCGTAAGGAGTAAATTTGGTAGTCGTATGGACTGCAGTATTATACAAAAAAATTGCCAGTGGAACATACTCATCCCAATCGTTTTGCTGATGATTAGTGTAATGCTTTAGATAGTTTTTAAGTGTTGAATGGGATCTTTCAAGGGCTCCATTCGATTGAGGATGATAGATTGTCGTATGTAAAAGCTTCATATGGAATAGTTTGGACACTTCCTTCATGAGGGTGGAAGTAAAGTCTGAGCCTTCGTTCCGTGTGGAACGTGTTAGTGTACGGACGTGCTAAGGGATTCAAGAAGACTAAGTGATTTTCCCAGAATACAGTTATTCAATAAACCACGTGGTGTACCCAAACCTATTTCCCTATCACCCTATCTGCAGAGTGCAAACTTAAAGTTAAAGAATACTAAACAAGTAAGTAACATTCTATAATTTGATAAAACATATTAGGGCAAAACAGTAGAGAGGAGTGATATCCATTATAAGTCGGACCCGGAGGAGCCCTATCCTACGGATAAAATGGCGATTCAATAGAAAAGGAAATTAGCAAACATGACCTCCAAGAACAAGGCTGAACGGAAAAGCTTCCCTTCACAAGGAATGCAAAAAGTTACACATGAGAACGCAACTCAGCACGAACATAGTAATTCAAGCAACCACACATACATGGCAGCAACTGTAATCCTCACAAACAGCACAAACCTCGCCTTAACACGTTTATCTAATTTGTACCCGGAATATTCAACGGAGAACATTTTCTCAGTACTGATGGACGGGTTGATGAATGAAAACACGAAAATTAGAATCACACCTATGAAATTTTTCTTAATAAACAAGAAAATTAGACTAAGTGATATCAGTGACGTAAAGCAAGTCGGTTTCAACAGAATGAAGGTCATCTTCAATAACCTGAAAGCAGCTAACGAAAGCATTAACAACGAAATGCTAAATCAACACAACATTAAGTCATTCATTCCAAGTAATTACCTGTTCAGATATGGCGTCATAAGAGACATCCCAACGGACATGACAATGGAACAGTTCCTAGTGTTATCCAAATCGTGTAATAAACGAGGGGATATCCTAGAAGGTATCAAAATAGTAGACGCGCAACGAATGTCTACAAGGGACAGATCAGATCCGACAAAATTCATACCGACAACAACAATCAAAATTAAATTTGCAGGTAACACACTCCCTACCAGTGTTAAAACGGCATTCATTATAAACAAAGTTGATTACTTAAAATTTAGATCACGTCAATGCCAGAAATGTGGTGGGCTTGGACACTCCACCATTTTGTGCAAAGACAAAAGTAAAACATGTCTCAAATGAGGGGAAAAAAACTGCAACAGCAATTGCAACATCATTAAGTGCTTATTATGCAAGAATACGGACCACGATGCGACTAACCGAAAATGCACAAAATGGTCACAATATATAAACGAAGTGGAAACAAGCTCCATCTTGAACGTATGTAATAGGGAAGCAAGGGCAATTATTCACAAAAACAAATATGCCAGTCTTGATCTCCAAGACATCGCAGATATGGACTTCCCGCAATTAGTTAAAACTTAGAACAATAATCAGACAAACCCGTTAAGGGATGTGCAAAAAAACTAATGAAAGTTACATATGCTCAAATCACAACTATCCCTACAAAGAATGTGAAACATACCAATCCTAATATTAGACAACAGCCAATAAAACCATCACCGGAAGTAACCACACACACTGTCCAACCTATAACGCAAACTCCACACAAGACAAACGAGTTAGAAAGAATTCTAGCCAAACTTGTAGAAGGCATTAAAACATTTATAGAAGATAATAAAGAAACCAATGTATTAAACACCGGTAGCTTAATAAAATTAGTGGAATACGCAGCAAAGAAGACAAAAGCGAAAGAAAAACCAATAGAAATGATATAAGGAACTCATAACAAATCAGACAACTTATGGAAATTATTCAACTTAATATACAAAGTCTAACAAAACACAAGGATATTCTTGAACATAGCCTACAAAAAAACAATATTACAGCGGCCCTACTGCAAAAGATTCTGGGGAATTACCAATACCTTAACAAATTCTTAAATTGCAATGTAATCTATCAGCTCAGAAGGGAAAATATAGGTGGGGGAGTTGCAATCCTATTGAAAAAAAATATAAAATTTAGACAAATAACCCATAATAGTAAATTGGAAACCGTTATCATCACCACAACAAACTTGAAGAACAATATCACGCTAGCCTCACTTTATGCACCTCCGTCTTTAAATTCAAAAGAATTCAAAAACAGAACTCGAAAAACTGGACGGTGCACTTAGTACGCATACACCAGTATTAGTTGGAGGTGACCTAAATGCCAATAATAAAGCATGGGGAGATAATATCAACAGCGCCAAAAGGAAAATAGCACTTGAATGGATAAACTACAATAACTACAATACACTTAACACAGGCATTTTCACATATAGGAGAACAACTAATGAAGGGACCATCAAACAATCAGCCTAAGGTATATCTCTTTCTCCAACTTACAACCCTCGAACATTATTTGGAAAGAACTTAAAGAGGATATTTGCAATAGTAACCATGTACCTATACATATTACGATAACTGTATCAACGGACACTTTTTTTAGCAGGACAGATGGTCGAAAAATCAATCAAGAAATCCAAAACAATAGCCCGGGCAATAACCTCAGTGACATCTACATGGATTTAAGGATATCATTTACAATAACACGGAAAAAAGAAAATTCAAATACCCCTCCAACTACTGGTGGAACAGCACGATGAAAACATTATGGAAAAATAAAAATAAAGCTCTAAAAAATTTTACCAGGGTAAAAAGTCTTTAAAACTGGTCTGAGCTACAAAAGCGAAGGCATGAATAGAAATTTCAAGTCCTAGAAGCTATGAAATTAAGCTGGGAGGCCAAAATAATGGACATATGTAGAAGGAAAAACTCAAAAGAACTGTGGAATTTCATAAGCCAATGCAAGGGAACAAACAATGTGAAAGAATGCACACCACTCGATGACACACAGATGAAGAACTTCCTTGTAGGGATTAAAAACAAAAGTCATCATTCAACTCATCTGACCCCATGGAAACCCCTCCCCCCTCCCCTCCCACTGATGACACCATTACTTTCACACATAACGAATTAGAGGACGTACTGACTAGACACAACAAATCTACTTCATCAGGACTTGACAAGATAACATATGACAACATGAGGACTGTGTTCAACTACCACCCTGACGGACTTTTTAACGCATACAACAATACAATCAACAACTGCCTGATCCCTGAATCGGCTAGACACATCAGAATTGTACCAATACTAAAACCCCACAAAGAAAAACTAGAGATTGACAGCTACAGACCGATTTCCCTGCTAAGTGTTCCCATTAAAGTCCAAAATGGTTCAATCAAAATGAGAATAAATAAGATACTCCTACTAAACAACTCCATCCTACCACACGTTTTTGCCTACATCCAGAACAAATCGACAACTGCCTGCCTAAACACACTCCTTTACAAGATATCGAATGTTTACTCTCCGAAACATAAAATAGCCACAATAATTGACATAAATAACGCATACGAAAAAGTAGACCTCTCAATTTCGGCAACAACACTTACCAGACTCAACATACCCACTGCACTTAGTAATTGGATTATACAGCTGTACAATAACAGAACAAGTCACCTAGATAAACACAAAACTAACATCACAAATCGACTCCCACAAGGCGATGTACTTAGCCCTATACTTTTTAACGTTTACACACTTACACTACACGACATCTCGAAACCCGACACAACAATATTGCAGTATGCTGATGATTTCCTTATTCTCCAGGAAGGCAACAACCTGAACGAAACCCTAGCCGAAATGCAGAAGAATATCACAAGGTTTGTTGAAAAAAGCACAGCTCTTAAATTACCAATTAATCCAGACAAAGCGCAAGCCATATTCTTCAGTAAGAAAAAAAAATCCAGACATTCGCATCAAACTGCACAACAATACCATAGCCTGGAAAAACAGTATAAAATACCTCGGCAGAATCATCAACAAATCAGGTAGTTTCACAGACATTAAGGCAATAAGAGCAATGTAGTCAAAAGGCTATGCAAACTAACTAACCTCTTCGGTCCAGCTACAGCACTTAACATATAAAGAACATTAGTAAGACCCAAACTGGAATATGCATTAACCACCATGGCCCATGCCCCGAGTTACATCTTCCAGAACATAGACAAACTAAAAGCAGACATCCTCAAACAATGCCTCGGTTAACCATCAAGTATGTACACGTTTGACATAGTAAGAGAACTCACGACCAAAGAAAGAGCCAAGTACCTAACGGCCAAGGAAATAGGCAAGCAAATTCACTTGAATGGCCTCAAAACAGCGGTTATATACAACGACCCTTCCTCTAAAAATAGCTGCAACTACATACTCACAAAGTACCATATACTCTTAACACATCTAGGTCCACGACTAAACATAAACAAACCGTCAAACATGAAAATTAGATGCGCCCCCTCAGAGACCCCTTTCTACAACTACATAAACACAGAAGCGATAGAACTCAGCAGTATTTTCAACAGCTACATTCAGGAATTAAAAACAACAAACACAAAAATAATAATAACAGACACGGCAAAGAATATGTTCGGGACTGGTATAGCTTATAAAGAAATTACAAGCAACATCAGTAATTCATACAATTTGAGGAACTCTGTCACAGTCGTCAATGCAGAATTAGCCACAATATCTCACAGCCGCGGCCCTCACAGAAATAGATTTCTCCTCGACAACAAACTGCCACCTCTTTACGGACTCCTATACGCCTTATAAACATTGAATTCAACAAGGATAACAAAAAAAACAGTTGAAGATATCTGGAATTATATGAAGGAACATGCAAATGTATTTTTCAATTTAATCTGGGCTCCAGGACATAGAGGTATCACAGCACTCCAAGAGGTGGATAAGTTAGCCAAAGAAGGAATCCTAAAACAGACTCAGCTACACACACACTATCGATTGGATGATGTCCTGAGTGACATTTGCTCCGAGATTCACACAACATGGCAGGAAAAAGTTTCTCACATTATTGGTAATTTCAAAGCTAGGTCTTGGACAAACGCCCCACACATAAGGAAACAGACCTTGGTTTCATAAAAGAGCAATTAACCCGACCTCCTGTAAAAGCATAAATAGACTCCTAGTAAACAGATCCTATAATAAAGAGAGGCTATTTAAAATAAACAAATCAACAACTGATAAATGTCAACATTGCCAGGCACCAGACACCCCAAGCCACAAAATCTTTTATTGCTTTGAATGTAACACACACAGGAATAAATTTGAATTTTTCAACAAATACAACTACATAAATGAGTAACTAAAAAAAATGATAATAAACTCCTTGATGAACTCTGCAGCTTCCTTGAACAAACAAAGATCTTCATATGAAACACTTCAACAAAGCCACTCACACACAATATTATATATGAAACAGGAATGATCATTAATACATTTATTTATAATCTTTTCCCTTTACGAAGCAAGAAATAATAAAAATATAGTGGTATATATATATATACATATTGTTACTATTTATTTCCGTGGGTGAACATTGAACTCCCAGCCTTCTACCCAAATCGCTGGGGAAGTGTTGGGCTCGATGCACCACCACGGTAGTTTCTGCTCGGAGAGTTAAAGACCGGGGCCCTCGGTCCCGGTAGGTCCGTCGGAGACGGGCGTGGGCACCACTCGCTTTTCCGAGTCCCGAAACGTCGCCAAGAGAGAATGCGACGAGACCGCTCTCCTCGTAGGAAACCTCCACACACACTCGGAAACCGTTCGATCCCTGAGAAGTAAACGGTAAAATGCGACCTGAAACAAAAGACCATCTACAGTCTGCGTTGCTCCTGACTCACCAGCGGAAGAGAAACTCGTGTTAATTTGTTTACTAAACTCTATTTCTAGCTGTATTCTATTGGTATCTTATGCTAATATAGTAGTTAATTCCAAAATGCAAATACTTAACTGCTAACACTACGACCTACGTGAAATCCGCTACCTAGATGGATGATGAACTGACTGTTTTCACTTGTGCGACGGTGGCTACCCTCGCGATGCTCCTCCGTACTTCCGCCAACTGCCAACTTAAATTATCTTCGCCTGTACCGCAACACCGCGTATCAATGAGGCCCCAAAGATATTCGCAATTCGCGTCCCAAATCAGTTTCCCGTACCCGTACGTTCGCCGTGTATTATACTGTTTCAATACTCCAGTCTCTCAAGAAATCGCACTTCCGCGTATTACAATAGGTCAATAATTCGGTCTCTCACGAGATTGCACTACTTTACCACGTCCGACAATATTTAATCTTTTAGTCCCAGTCTCTCAAGAAAAATTGCACTATTTATCGCGTATTAAATTATTTTAACGTTTTTTTTCTAACTCAAGAAATCGCACTCGTATTAATTCAACTATCACACCAGTTCCGACTAGCATCTTACACCAAAAGAAGGACCACCGTTGTTTTTCACTCCCTTTTAACACCCTCAATTTAGCGGGTTCGAGATCCTCCAGCTGCGGCCGTTCACCCTTCGGGCGATGACCCACCCGAGCTTCGATCCATTCGCCGGAATCGCTGTAATTATGGTACGGCGAGTTCCACCATCCACATTGGATCACATCACACTTCGCCGCAATTGACGGCTGACAGGTGACCGGTGACATCTGATCTATTATGGTTATTTATTTATTTGTGTTTAAGTTTGTTTGTTCATTTATTTATTATTAATCGTTTATTGTCGCGGTTGTTTGTTGCACAGTTGTCGGCAATTAAATTGTGTAGCTTGTATGAAGTGAATTTTTGTGCGAGTTATATGGAGGTAAGTACCTGTTTTGTGATGATGTATCGAATAAAAGTGAGTGTCAGGTTAGTGATTCCCTTCAGTGTCCATGGCCCCTTACGCCCAGCCAAAGATCGCGAATCGCGAAAGTGAGCCAGATTCTCGGCTAAGTGTGTGGCTCGGTTTCATTAGCCGCCATACAACCGAATGAGCTCGTTCCGGTAGCTCCTTATTTTGAAGTTGGTGTCGGTGGATTCTTGCGCTGCTCGCTGGCTTCCATCATCAAGTGATCTCGTATGACTAGTTCGTTGATTCGCTGCTACCCTTACAAACTAACTACCATTCTATAATTTTACCATTCTATCAATACAATTCCAAAAAAAAAAAAATTACTTCATTTCTATAATTTCAAACACAATTCCCTTCTTAGCTTCTATGAGTTACTCCTACCCCTTAAGGTTACAATATTTCGGTTAAACGCTGAATAACTTTCATTTAACTTTCTACGAGTTTTTCTTCGCACATATCGTTATTGAGCAACAAATTCAACTCCTACTTCGCGGATCAACGGAGGGTAGTGGTTTTACTTGTTAACTTCATTCGTCACTTACGTTACTTCCGGAAGACGCGTTCGCGGGGTTCTTTGCGTGGTGAAAGCTCCCACCGAGGGCAGCGAACCCACACCGTAACAATATATGTATATATATATGAATATATATTTAAATATATATAAATATAGAGTTCACAGTGACACCATCGTACATTGAGCGGCAAACTATTCTGATAATTCAGGCCGATCAGTTGCCAAGGTGTTGATTAAAGTTAAAGTTAAAACAAGTTGAGAGAAGTCGTAGGTCTAGTGAAATAGTGCGGAAGTGACAAATGGTGTAGTTGAGGTTAAACATTGCGGGAATGTGAATTGTTGCGAGAGTGTGCAAGTGACGAAGTGAGAATATAGTGAAATTGATAATATTCAGTGGTGGAGTAGCACGCGTTAATCAATACAGATACGGGCATATCATTTCATATCTTGTAGAAATAAACATATATAATAAAGCTTTTTGTAAGAATTACTAAGGAGATTTTAATTAATATTTAGCGTAACTGTTAGGTTGAAATAATACTTAGGGGAAAATGACATCGTCTGGAAAATACTTGGTAGATAGACTCAGCAGGGATGAGCTTTGTTACGAGCTGCAGATCAGAAACCAAGATCCGGGTACCGTCGACGAGATGCGGAGTAGACTTCGGACAGCACTAAGGGGTGAGCGAGTAACGGATCAGTCGTTGGTAGAAGGAACATAACCATTCTCACCTCAAGAAGACGTCGAAGCGGTGAAGGAAAAGCTGGAGGAGATAGAAACTTTAATTAAAAGTTTTAAAGGGAATACGTATAGTGGGGAGTTCTTCAAGGTTAAAGCGAAGGTTAATTTTGCGTTGAGGCGGTTAGGTAGAGTACTTACGGATCAAGTGGACTGCGCGAAGGAGGTCATAAGGCTGAGGTCCACTCTGGTGATGGCAGTGGGGGAACTGCACGGCAAGGCGGAAGGCGAGCTGAATGGGGAAGAGGCAGAACAATCCACTAGTGAGATGGGAGATGGGGCTGTACTAGGACCGGAACCAACAGCGGGGCCAGTTTGCTCAACCCCACGTATCGGAGAGCCTGTGGGGAAACAACAAGATGTGACGAAGTGGGTAATACGCTTCACGGGAGATCAATACAGTTCGGTCAGCACGTTCCTCTTAAGGGTGAAAGAATTGCGAAAGGCTAAGGGAGTATCAAAGTCGCAATTATTTAGATCGGCTGTGCTGTTGTTCGAGGGAGAAGCGTTGACGTGGTTCAGGTCGGTGACGCACACATGTAGCGATTGGGACGATGTGCAAAGAGAGTTGCGGGCAGAATTTTTACCCCGGGACTACGACGATAGGCTACTGGAGGAGATACAGTACCGGACGCAAGGCGTAAACGAGTCCATTGGAGTCTTCGTAGCTGCGATAGAGGGACTATATGGATGTCTGGGTACTCCGTGCTCAGAAAGGGAGAAATTACGTCGGATAAGACGCAACATTGCTCCTTTTTATCAGGAGCGACTTAGCCTGATATCGGTATCGTCTATAGTGGAACTCGTTGACCTAGGGAGGAAGCTGGAAGAGACAAGAGCGACAGTGGAGTCTTTTGTTCCGCCACCAAACCGACAAAGGCTCAAGTTGCTGGAGCCGGACTTAGCGTATTCTGGGACCAGCGGTAGAGTTGGAGTCGCGGCGATCCAGGAGATAAACAAGGATGTCCGTTGCTGGAACTGCAACAGGACGGGACACATTTCGAGGAATTGCGGGCAGCCCCAAAAGTGTTTCGTTTGTGGTCGTCCGGGGGTGAGAAGGGCGGGTTGCCCTGACTGCAGACCGCGTCCAGCTAGAAGTCAGCAAGTTTCTGCGAGTGCACGTAGTCCGCAATCGGAGCAGGGTATTACGCCGTCGGGAAACGATAACCGTACCCACTAGGCGACGTAGGGGGTACGAGTGACCGGAGCAGGCCAGTCGCAAAGGAAGGCAGGGTGGATTTCGCGTTGAAGGAGGTGGTAGCGGATAACCGCCCACATATGCAGGTGGAAATTGGCGGTACTAGTGGGTTTGGTGGATTCAGGGGCGACACACACCATTCTGGGTGGATCGAGCTGGGAACTCTTACGGGCACAGGGTCTTGAACTTCGGGAGGAAAAACGCTCAGCCATACGGTTAGCGGATAGTGGTTGCGTCCCAGTGGAGGGCGAGGTTTTGGTGCCGGTAAGGGTGAAGAAGGCCATCAAGCGGATGGGAATCCTAGTTGTTCCTGCGGTTCCACACGCCCTGATTCTAGGAGTGGATTTTTTGAGGCTATTCCGAATTGTCTTGGACCTCGGAAGACAGTCGTGGGAATTCACAGCACTCGCAACCTGCGAGGCACTGCAGAGGAAGACCAAGTTATCCCCATAGGAGGAGGCACGGCTTGAAACGCTGGTAGCGAAGGGGTTCAGCTTAATGGGGAGGGCTTGGGATGCGCGAAGGGGGCAGAGCACGTAATCAAGACCTTGGCGGAACCCATTAAGCAACGTTATTACCCCGTGTCTCCGGCAGTGCAGGTTCATATAAACGACGAATTGGATGAAATGTTGCGGCTTGGAGTGGTGGAACCTTTCGGGAGTCCATGGTCGTCACCCATCCTCTTAGTAAGAAAAAAAGATGGTAAATTTCGGTTTTGTGTGGATTTCCGGAAATTAAATAGTGTATCCGAGCGGGACGCCTATCCACTGCCATACATCGCCTCCACGTTGGACAAATTACGGGTAGCCCGATATCCGTCCTCTTTGGACATAAAATCCGCTTCTTGGCAGATCCCTATGGCGGAGTCGTCGAAGCCCTTCACAGCTTTCACAGTGCCTGGGCGGGATTTATTTCATTTTAACCGCATGCCGTTTGGACTACACAACGCTCCGGCGACATGGCAGCGTTTTGTGGATCGAATTTTGGGACCGGAGCTGGAACCATATGTCTTCGTGTACCTGGATGACGTGATAGTCGTTACTGGGGATTTCGAAAAGCATCTGGAGATCCTCCGAGTGGTCTTGTCGCGTCTGAGAGAGGCCGGTTTACGGGTATCAAGGGAAAAATGTGAATTTTGTCGACAGCAATTGAAGTACCTGGTATATATCGTGGACGAAAGCGGATTACACGTCGACCCAGAAAAGGTAGAGTGTATATTACATATTCCCCGACCGAGCAACGTGAAGAAGGTACGGCAATTTTTGGGAATGGTGTCTTGGTACAGGCGGTATATTCCGGACTATGCAACGTTGACAGCGCCACTCACAAATCTACTTCGGAAGAACGAGAAGTTTGAATGGACAGAACAACGTGAGTTGGCCTTTTTACGCTGCCAGACGATACTGTCAACGGCACCTATTCCCACATGCCCAGATTTCTCTTTGCCGTTCAAGGTACGGACGGATGCCTCAGACCATGGCATTGGGGCGGTGCTGAGCCAGAACCATCCAGAGGGGGAAAAGGTGGTATGCTATCTGAGCCGTGGTCTTTCCAAGACAGAGCAAAATTATTCAACCACCGAAAAGGAATGTTTAGCGGTGCTTTGGGCAGTGGAGAAACTCCGGCCCTATTTGGAAGCATCACGCTTTACGGTGGTCACAGACCACCACTCGCTGGTGTGGCTAAATAATCTATGGGACCCAAACGGTCGTCTGGTTCGGTGGGCGGTTAGACTGCAGCAATTTGATTACGACGTCATTCATCAAAAAGTTAAGGAGCATGTGGTTCCAGATGCTCTATCCGGGGCAATTCCAGAGGTTGCCGCGGCTGTGGAGGATCAACAAGAGGATAAGTGGGTACTCGGCATGCGGAACAAAATAGGGAAGGACCCAGCCAAATTCCCAGATATCTATTTACATATATATATAGAAGAAAGATCAGATCATAGCGATAACGCTGGCCGGTGCCTAGAGTGCCAGGGCCAATTTCTTTCTTCGGACTCCCTGATCGAAGAACCACGAGAATAAAAAAAAAGGCTGGGGCTTGGTCAGTGAGGATTTATTTTGCGATTCCGAATCTTGTAATGAATTGCAATAATTTGTTTGCCACTGTGGTAGCCTCATGATTTGGAACTGGATAGGCATCGGAAAACTTGGTAAGATCATCTTTGAGGGTCAAAATAAATCGATTTCTTCCTTCTGTCATGGGTAATGGACCTACGATATCCAAACTAATTTTCTCGAAGGGAGTATAAGGTGTGGAAGTGATCTCCATTGGTGCTTTCGTCAATTTTCTGGAAGTTTTGTTAAGTTGACATGACGCACAATTTTTATGTAGAACTTAATATCCTTTTTCATATTTTTCTATTCATAATAATTTTTAAGTTTATTGTAAGTTTTATGATATTCGTTATGTCCAGTAGTTTCGAAACTGAGTTAAAATTTCAGGGATTTATTCTGTTGTCGGGGTAATGGTTTTATTGTGAGATATGTTGATCTTAATTTTCTCATTTCGAAAAATAAATTGAGTGATGTCTCTTAGCTTATTGTAATTAAACTGATTGATTGAGTCTTCAGGTCATGCGATCTTTGATAAGTTTCTTCTTTAAATTTAGGATACAGAAGAAGAAGTCTTGATAAGAAGGTTTTTCAAAAAATGAATGCTTTACGAAACAATGATAAATGGTTTGCTTATAGATTGTGGCTGATTTTTCTACGCCATAAAGTGCATAGCTTTTGCTAAGAATAATTTCTTTGTTAAGGCTCTTATCCAGAAATACAGTGGTCTGAGGGTTTTGATCATCCTTGTCTATTGTAGTAAGGTACGCGATGGGTGATTTCGTAGTGTCAATGACACGATTTAAGTCATTATATTCGTAAATATTAGGAGACATGGAGTTGTAATAAAATTTCACATAGTCCTGAAATGTTTCGTTTATTTGAGTATGCAGAACAAGTAGGTTATCAAAATCTATTTCAATTCGAGAAAAGGCATCGGCATTCGAGTTAAATCTGCCTTGTTTGTACATAATGTCGTAATCGAATTCTTCAAGTTTCAGCCTCCATCTTCTCAACCTGCTTCCGGGATACTTACAATTCTTATTATTTTTTAATAATAAATTTAAAGGAAATTAGAGGACGATGGTCGGTGACAATTTTAAATTTCCTCCCATAGAAATACGGTCAGAATATCTGAACTTCCCAAACGGTGGCTAACAGTTCCCTTACTGTGGGACTTTAATTGGATTCGGATCTATTAAGAGTACGGCTTGCATAACAGACGGGCATGTCTACCTGTTGATTATCCATCTGATTAGGAACCGGCCAATTGCATAATTGGATGCATCGGTCGTGAGAATGAATTCCGTTGTAAAATCTGGGTTCTGTAGAATAGGAGCGGTAATAAGCTTTGTTTTAAGAGTTTCGAATGCATTTTTTGATCTTCTGACTATTCGAATTTCTGATCCTTGCCCAGAAGTTTTGTGAGTGGTTTTGTTAACTTAGAGAAGTCTTCTATGAATTTTCTATAGTATGCGCAGAGTCCGAAAACGGATTTTATAGATTTTGGATTTTTCGGAAGAGGAAATTCTTTAACAGCTCTTTTTCTTTAACAGTTCTTTCTTTAATTTTCCAGGGTTAGGTGAGACTCCTTCGCTAGAGATAATATGAGCCAAATGCATGACCTGAATTCACATTTTGCTGGTTCTAATTTTAATTTTCCCATACGGATTCTTTCAAAGACGTTTTTGAGTTTTGATTGGTGATCTTCAATGGAACTGGCGTTAATAACTTTTTCGTCGAGGTAGACAAATCATTGAATTCCCTGTAACCCGGATAAAACAGTATTCATCAAACGCTGGAAAGTTGCTGGAGCGTTTTTCAGTCCAAAAAGCATTCTCAAGTATTCATAATGGCCCAAAGGTGTAGAGAAAGCTGTTTTATTGCGATCCTCTGGTCGGATATCGATCTGATGAAACCCACTTGCGAGATCAAGAGTTGTAAAATATTTAGAATGACCCAGTTCATCCAATATTTCTGTTATGCTGGGAATCGGGAAAACACCTGATTCAGTGACACTATTTAAGTTTCTATAATCTATTACCACTTTCCAATTAATTTCACCTGATGCGTTTCGTTTCTTTGGGACAACCTAAAGAGGTGCCGACCAGCGACTATTTGATGGTTGTTAGATACCTTGACTAAGAATTTTCCCAATTCGTTCATTTACTTCGCCGTTGTGGATTTCAAGATACCTATAAGTTTTCGCTGATATATGTCGGGAATCTATAAGATTTATTTCATGTTGACACAAGTTTGTACTTGTCAATTGATCTCCTTCCTTGATCTGATCTGATATCGGATTATTCAAAAATCATCCACTGAATTGATTGAGATTCTTCTTTATTTAGGTGATCCAGTCTTAAAGATTTCTCAAATAAAGTTTTCCGTTCTTGGAATTTAGTAGATTTCGATTGATTGCTTGTTGGGTTTTCCAACTGTTTGATAAGGAGATATAGATATTTGTTTGATTTACTTTAGTTGGTTTTATTTCGGTCACCATTTTGATTCAGGATATCGGAATTGAATTTTTCAAGATAGATTTTAGGTTTTAATATTTCTTGGTCTTCCTCATTTATATTTGAGACCGAGACAAGAGCTTGTTGGTTATTATCGACGGAAGTGGGAGCTTCACTTAAAAAGATTCCAGGAGATAACTCATTCCGATTCACGATGCCCTCCAGGACTTCAGGATTTTCCACTTGGATTTTGACAAAATTAATTGAACTTAATTTTTTTAAAAATTGTAAAGGTTGGTAGATTTATTGATTTATTATGAAACTTTAGATTTGGTGTGGATTGATCAAATGATACCGGAGCTTCGGACTTCAGATATTGTGGAGGATCGAAATGTGAACCTGCTAAAGAGTCGTCATTGATCTCATAGGTGTTTTCGGGTAGTTCACAAATTCCGATTCTTACTTCTTCACCTTTGACTAATAAATTTTCGTGAGAAGTCCACGATACAGTTGTGTTTGCATAAGAAGTCACATCCCAATAACCCATCAACAGGTATATTAGAATTCTCGGTGATAACTGAGAACTCGTGGATTAGGTCTTGTCGTGGAAACTTCAAACTTATCTGGGAGGAAGCTACTGATGAAATAGTTCCACATATTCCCAGAAGACTGGTAGCATTATTCACATTTACAAGAGTTTTACCCGTCAATGATTCACCTTTTATTATCGAAATAGCTACGCCGGAATCGATTAGGAACCCGAAAAACGACTTTTTTGAATTAGGGCTAGTAATGGTTAGGTAAGGCATTAAGGCATCGCCGTAATAAAACAAATGAAGCAGATTTATTTATTTTCCAGGATTTCTGATCTAGTCCGAACACTTGGGTTCGGGAATGCTACCCCGTTTTTTGAATGGTTGCTATTTTGTTGGTTAGATTGAAAGGGTTTTGCTTTGTTATTATTATATTCGCTTTTTCGATATTCCTGGTTAACGTGGCCTTTCTTTTTACAATAATTGCAAGTTTTTTTCGCTAGCTATATAAAAACGTTGAGGAGGAGTCTGTTTATTTTTATGATAACATTCATTTTTACGTTTGCATATATTACAAAATTTCATTGCCCTGTTATTTATGGAAGTCGAACTCATTGGTTTTGCATTTATAATATTCGCTAGCTTTTCTTTCTCGATTGCAACATGCATAGCCTCTGTTAACATTTTAACGTTTCTTCCACGGGGTATGTCACTAATGGCTGGATCGATGTTGAGGATAATAGTATGCAGGATGAGATCGTGCAGCGCTGCAATGCGACCCTTCAACTCTCATTCATCCTTGACAGACTGTTTACCATAAATTATTAGATTTTTTCGCGGCCGTCTCGAGTCGGACGAGAATTTGGAATATCGTTGCTTTTGCAGCTTGTTTGCACTGCTGCTGTTCAATGAGCAAATTATTGTAATGCTTTTTGTGCCCGTATAGTAATTTTATGAAATTGCAAAGCTCGTCCCAACTCCCGAAGGTGTGGTTGGATACGGCTAACTCAGCTTTACCCTCTAACTGAGTCAATGCATAGTCCAGCAAGATAGGTGCTTGTTCGGAGTATGCTAATTTAAATGCACGATTGTATCCGGTCACAAAAGAATTTAACTTGTCCCAATTCCCGTTGAAAGGTTTTATAAACTTGAACAAAATGTTATAATTCACTTTGTCTACGTAGGAAATTTTGGATATACTTCCCGAATCTGACTGGACGTCTTCAACACCGATTTGAGTGGAACTTGCGTGTGCCATCTTACAAATATTGGATTCACTTTAAATTTAAACAATTGGATTTAAATTTTGAATTATTCTTATTATGATTTCCCTAAAATGCACTAAACACAACAACAAATAATTTTTGTGAATATATTTTAAAAATTTTCCGAAATATGTGCAGTGAATAACATTTTTTTAACTTACGTGCAAATTACAACAATCTTTAGTTCAGAGCAGGAGATTTTAATGATGATTTGACTGAGTTATTGATATCTCGAGTGCAGCAGATGAGTTGATTTGATGAGCGAGTCGATATGATGCACCGGTGAAGCGATTGATTTGAGTTGGCGGTTGAGTTGTCCTCATGCAGTGTTTGTTTCGAGTTTTGTGCGTTGGCTAGTGCCACAGTATTTACTTAGAAATAAAAATTTTCGTAACTTGTGAGACTTCCAAAACACTAGATGGTTTTTGTGCAACCATCCCACTTCTGACACATTTTTTTGTGTCTGTTATAGACTCTTTTAAATAAATGTCACTATTCACAATTAAATTGAATCTTCCTTTAATTCACAGTCACAGCGTCACATGCACATTTACAATTCAAACTTTAACCTAGTATTCTAAGGTTTGACTTTAAATTCTACACAAAATTCTATTTTCTAAGGGCAATCGCTAGTACTTATTACACTTCCAGTATTAACTCGACAACCAACTCTTAACAATTGAAAAGGTGCCCTTATATAGGCAGAAAATGATTATAAATGGTTTAGCGCGCAAATTCCGCATCTTTCATGAACATATCAAATTTTTCTATTTTTTATTGCTGATTTGGTTTTTACTTTGGCTTTTACTTTTGTAAATTTTACAAATTGTTTTTAAGTTGTGTCTTGTTACATCCGGAGTTTCTTCGATGTAGCTGATTTGTGATTACGCTATTGTCTCAGCTTTTAAAAATTGCATTGTAGCAACCCTACCTGTCTGACATTTTTGGAATTCTTTCATTTTCAGGGTAATTGGACTGATACTTTTTCATAATTCAGACGACTTTATTCTAGAAAATAAAATGACAGTCATAATTCGAACGAAAATTTCGAACTGAAAGAAGTTAACAAATTATCCAATATAATTTTTAACCCTCATGAAGTGTTCGATCAGGTAGCTACATAGGCTCAAGTAGATACAAATTCTGTCGCAACATATTTCCATATTTTTTCGCTATAATCTTCGGTCAGAAGATAAAAATATACGCAATAGCACAAGTCAATTTTAGCACATTTTAAATACATTGTCAAATGTGAGACATATTCACTTGCTAATCTCTAGATAGACCTCTATATACTCATCTGTCACAACACCTTCATTCACCAAACAAGCACTAAACTTTTCTTGCATATTCTCCACATTAAATGTATGCATTACATTTGCCTGAAAGAGCACGTAGCAAAATCTCGCAAGATAAAACTTGTCTGAGTTTTGTTTTTCATGTATTCGATTAGGCTTTACAAACATTGGGTGAAATAATTTGACAGAAACAGTTACACTTGCCAGAAAAATTATCCACATAAGATAACAAGGTTGTCGTTATTTTAAAAAGGATATGTCCGCTTAGATTGAATGCTTTCTTATATAATATGATATGTTTCATGATACTTACTATTCAAAACGACTTGAAACTCAAAATCAATTATATTTGTGCACAAGAATATACAAATATATTTGTCTACTAGTATACATTATGACGCCCAACATTAGCGAAATCAGTGCTGAGGAGAGAAAAATTATGCTGAATTTTATGAATGAAGGGAAATTGTTTAAATAGTAGGCATAACTCACTCCTCTGTCCAGTATGTGGTGACAACATTTAATACAAATGTCTTAATAATTCAAAGATTCGTTGTGGTCGACCATCAATACTGACTGAACGCGAAAAAAAAAGTTTTGCAGGTAATTAAAAAAATTTTTCGAGTAACTGCTGTGCAATGTGTTACATATGTATATAACAAACTCTTTTGGCAAGGTTCACCACGAAGATGCCATACGAAAATTACTAAACAGAGATGGATATCGCTCACGCATAGCACGTAAGAAGCCATAAATTTCGGATGCGAACAGGAAGAAACGTGTGGATTTCGCAAAACAATGTATCTACTTGCCCCCATAGTTTTGAGAACAGGTCATATTCTCTGGCGAAAGCTAATTTTACATATTTGGCATTAAAAGAAGAAATTTAGTGTGGCGGTAGAGTGGTACAGCCCTCGAAAAATAAAATCTCGTACAAACTGTGAAAGATGGTGAAGGTGGTGGAATGGTCTGGGGGTTTATGGCGGCAGAAGGAGTTGGCCAACTTGTGTTTATAGAATCAACTATGGGTCAATACGGTTACTTTAATTTTATGAAGGCGAATTTGAAGCAAAGCGTTCAGCTGTTGAGGCTTGGCGACGATTTTCCAGCAAGATAATAATCCCAAGCACACTGCACATAATGAAAACCATTGGGTGCTCTACAACACAAAACATTAACTGTGTACGCCGCCCAAATCCCCAGACCTTTATCCCATTGAGCATTCCTGTTACTTGTTGGAGCGCAGGATCCGTCAGCACAACATGACTTCGGAGTAAATGCTGAAGACGTCATGGTCGAAGAATGGGGCAAAATTACCAGGCAGGACATAGCCAAATTGATTCACTCTATGCCAAATCGCCTTAAGGAGGTCCTTAAGAGAAAAGGTTATCCCTGATATGTAATAAAATATTTGAATATTTCAAATTAATGTTGTCATGTACGGATACTTGTTCGTTCTTGTTCGTTTAAGTGAAGCTCTTTTGTTTTTATTTTGTAAAATCTAGTTTTCAAAGGAATACCACAGGAAAAATTTATAGAAACGATAGTTTGATTAATGAATAAATTTTGTTGTTTAAATATTTTAATGTAGTAGCTTTCCTTAGCATGAAATTCCCTATATGTTGCTTTCTTTTGATGTTGTACTGATACTTTATATGGAAAGTGTATGTCAAATTAAATGGGCTTACAACTTAGATTTGACCTTAATCAATTCCAATTACATTTGAAATTTTAATTACTCTTAAATGAATCATATTGTACTATTTGGTATCATGGTTTTTACATCAATAGTTCTAATTTTTCTAAACTAACCCAACTGAAGTTCTGATTTACAATTGTTTGTGATAATAAGTATACTAAAGTATAATAAAAGTATAATAAGTATAATAAAAAAGCTTTCGAACCGATGTGCGTTGGGGAATAGGTGCTAAGAGTCAAAAGAAATTTAGTTTTTTAAGCGGTTTTACCAGTTTATTTGTCTCTATTTTACTCGCTGACAATTTGTGAAATCGCCAATTGATCCCCCTTTGGTGATGGCAAGAAGTGCTGCTAATTTCAATCATTTTGGAAAGTATCTTATAGTGATGCATTTATTTCGTTATAATCTTATAGTTTTCTTTGTTCGTAGGGTAATGTGGCTTGCCATATGCGTTGATGCATTTTCGACGAGAAGAATCGCTTATCCCGTTGAATCCGTAGGATTTGTTACGATTTAAGGACACAGAACAATGTCTTCTTCCTCTGGTGGATGGGAACATTTATGTGGCCAAACGCTAAAGTGTTCAGATAAATTCTCGTACATGGAAAAAATTCCGTTTTTACAGGCGAATGTTGGACAATGCAGTCAAAACGATTTCCTTGTTAGAGAGAATTCGATTGTCAGGCAGATTATTCACAGGTCGCAGTTTAATTCGCTCCTATCTACTTGGGAGTAGGAACAGGCGAGAGTTAGTCAGTCATGAGTTTGCCACGATGGTCTGGTGGTGCAGTACCTGTGAGGCAGAATCACGGTGCCTCTTCCTTCATAGTTACGGAACATGGTGTAGTGTGGAAATAGAAACTAATAAGCTGCTTAAAGGCAATATTCGCTTATTCATTCTGAAGAAAAGAGACCCAGCAATACTCCTGTAGTGGAAGTCGCTCGTGACGACATAGTAAGAATTTGTACTTAAGTCCCAGAATCGAAAATTTATTTGGGGCGGGAAATCGATTGCATAGTATCAGTTAAGGATAATTCTAACTTTGTCCTAGGGAGGGAACAGACAAGACGTAGTTGCGAATTCTCTGGCTTTTTTCATGCATGAACGCAGGTTCCAGGTTTTTTGAGCAACAAATGCGAAAGGAATGTCATCTGTTGCGCTGCTAAAATGAGTGGGTAGTAGTGTTAATGTTGAGTGCAAAACTGCGAAGCAACTCCTCCAGAGAAGGTTCCAAGTCTAGTTGGAAAAGAAAAGGGAGCCCCTGCTTCCCCAAATGCTTCCGTAATTTCTCATTTCAAATCCCACGAATAAATGGAAGCAAATGGTATAGCAGTCGCATATTGAGTTCACTGGTTTCCCAAAGATGGGACATGAAATGCCGAAAAGTGCCAATAACTGTAAAGACACTTACATCTGTGTTACTAAATCCTATTTTCGCCTCCTTTCTGATGACGGACGAGGGTGAAGGCGAGTATTTCGCGTCTTTTAACGGAATAAAAGTAATAACCATGTCGCCAGAGTGGACTTTCGGCGATCGGATAACTTCCCTTCCCTGTTACACCCTTAAAAGTTTCGAAACCTGCAGCAGAGCGGTATGGATTGGATTTACGGCAACGTAAAAAAAACCCGAATCGAGAATTTGGAGTGCCCTTCATTGTAGATAAGGAGTTCAAATCCTATGTTATTGACTTGAAGGCAGTCAATGAACGGTTGTGTGTGATCTGTATGAAAGCGAAATTTTTCAAAATTTGGCTGGTAAACGTACACCCCCGACCGAGAAAAAGACGAAGATGCGAAGGGAACGTTCTACAATCACTAAGAAAGACTAGTCGACTCAGTGCGTACAAACGAAACAAAAATAATTTTGGGTGATTTCAACGCTAAAATTGGCAATGAGCTATCTCATCGGGGAAAGACTGGAGGATATAGCCTCCACGATTAAACAAACGACCAGCGCCTGATAAACACTTCGCGTAGCAGAAATCTAACTATACGTTCGACAAGCTTCCCAAATCGACGCATACATAAAGTTACCTAGGTACCACCGGGTGAGAACACACAAAATCATATCGAGAATGTCCTAATCCAACAACGTTTGGCCTCGAGCATGTTTGACATTCGCATATACCAAGCAGCTAATTATAACTCGGATCACTACTTGATTAAACTAACATATTGATGTGACATGTCAAAAGCCTATTCGACGAAGGCCAGCTCCTCGATAGCCAGCTGGCTTCCACCGTTTTAGTTACCTCGCTGAAAACAAACAATGAGCAATGGATAGAAGTGAAAACGAAGCGGCGAATAAGACTATGGTAGAACATACGATCGGACATACGATCGGCTTTAGTTTAATAAAAATCAGGTGCGAAAATATATTTAGGTAGAAAAACCAGGACAAAGAGAGAAGAGTAAGAAAATCTAAGAAGAATTGTGAATAAGATAGTTCAAACTGAAAAAAGAAAATACTATGACCACCAATTATGAAGCATCGATGTAAGTCTAGCGAGAAACAACACAAGACAAGCTTACGAAGCAGGGAAAAGCTTGATGCAAAAATATTAGCCCAGGACCATGCTCTGCCGTGATGACATCGGCAACATCATCGCTGATGAAAGTAGGATTAAGGATAGATGAGCTCCATATTTCAAGAAACTCCTTTACCCTCCGCACCGCTCGAGAACATTGGAGCTGTGTGACTTCCTGAAGAGCTTGCAAAAACTATGGATTAAATCTGCTCTTCCATCAAAGTCCATAAAATAATATAGCAACGGGCATTGATGAGATTCCACTGGAGTTCATTAAATATGGCGTCAGCAAAGTTCAGAGAGCCAACCACAAAATAATCCAGCAAATGTAGAAACAAGAACATATAGCGAACGAGTAGAGCCAATCAATTATATTCCCTATCCACAATAAACGTGACAAGCTACAGTGCGAAAACTATAGAGGCATATCACTACTTTGTACGGCGTACAAAATGTTTTCATGATCTTTGAAAATAAAATCGGATCATACGATTATCGTAGAGTAGCAAGGTGGCTTTAGATCTAGTAGATCGACGATAGACCAATTGTTTACTATCAACCAGGTACGTGAGAAATGCTGGGAGTTCAACGTGACGTTTGCCCGATTTTTGTTGACTTTAAGCATGCATACAGTATTGATCATTGCGTACTGTATCAAATAATGATTCACTTTGGTATCCCAGAAAAATTAGTCCACCTTACCAAAATGACAATGATGTCGACAATCTCTCATGTCCATTTGAATCATCATCATGAAACTCACCAATGAGACAAATGCCGGGCTAATGCAGGGAGACGGGGTGGCCTCTTTCTTATTCAATTTGGCTCTGAAATATGTCATTAAAAAGCTACATTCCGGTAAAAGAAGTAACTATTGTACAAGTTAAACTAAGTAGTAGTCTATGCGGATGACATTTTTCACGGTCGCTAATAACCGCCAATGAACATTTCCTGAAACTCTACAGCGACACAAACCCAGTAGGGCTGCAAATCATTGAGCAGAAGACAAAGCTTATCTCGTAGTCGAGAAAGAAACAACAATTCTTCAACAATCCAACAGTACAATACATTTATTGATGCCTTACAGTATTACCACATGTCATTCTTAATCAATTCTACACTTTGAACACATTTTTGTTTATTTAAGTGACTATGCTAGTTAGGTCTACTTTTTCTTATCTAATTATACATAATGTTTTCTCGATCGCATTTAGCTGTTAAAAAGTTACTGTAATTATTAATATACGCTTGCATCACGCGCTGTCATGTCTTCATTTAGTCTTAACGTAAATAAATACTTACCCTACTAATCATAAACCTATAAAAATACTTAACCTACTATATACAATAAAGCTTACAAAAACTAAAGGATATTCTTATTATCCTTTTACATCTTTGCATATTTAACTATCCTCGATTTAGTTCAGGATGTCCTTTTTAGGTGTACAGCTTTTCAAATATTTCATCCGCTTCTCGGTTGGTGATACTGCTTGGCCTGATAAATTTTCCCCGTTGTAGGGTTGCTGCTGTGATGTATTTTCAAAAAAATAATAAAATAATAAATATAATTAATAATTAATAATAAAATAATATCAGGGCAACTGATAGGTCGCACCTGCAGCGAAAGAAGGAACAAGTTTAAAGAGACAAGGTTATTTGAAAATACAAAGGACGCATAATGGCGGCCGAAGAAAGTTACTTTTAACCGACTAGCTCACCGCGCGGGCGTGGGGGTTGTAGGACATTATTTAAGCCTTGATCCTTCCATGTCACATACACACACACACAGAAAAAGAGGTTACTCCTTCATATTAGATTAATAAATAAATAAAAAGGATCAAAAATCAAAGGATCAAACCTCCTGTGAATTGTGCTGCGCTAATTCTGACCACCTGTCAATTTTGCTGCGCTGACTCTGACCACCTGTGAATTGTGCTGCACTGATTCTGAACACCTCTGCTTCCTCTAGCACGAATCTCCACCTCAGCTTGGTTTCAGGACTTGAATGAATTCCACTGCGCTACCTCGGATCGTGCTTCCTCTAGCACGAATCTCCATCTCAGCTGGTTTCGGGACTTCAATTGTTCTGCTGCGCTGCCTCTGATCGTGCTTCCTCTATTGATTGATAGGCCTACTGATTGACTCTTCTATTGATCCTCGATTGATACTTCTATTGATCCTCTATTGATTGATAGTCGATTGATACTCCAATTGATCTTCTATTGATACTTCTATTGATTGATACTTCGATTGGTTGATACTTCTTTTGAAACCCCGATTGATACTTCGATTGATACTTTATTGATACTTCTATCCATTGACCGTATGTTGGTTGATCGTCTCTTGATTTTCTTGATTTGATGGATGATTTGAGATGATTTTCTTTTAACTTAAAAATATGGATACATATAAAAAAACTTAACCAAAACAATTAATTATTAGATTCAAAATTAATTGTTCTTTTATTTATTTATTCATTTATTTCTATATATATAATTTTTTTTTGTTTGATGTCGCCTAAACATCGGAATACGTAACACTGCAACGTTGAATATTTTCTGCATCCGTTCGTTTGGATGGCCGCCAAGGCTGTTGTAGTACCGAAACTCCAAATGTTTTATTCTGCTGGGGAGTTGCACGAGCTTAGTTTCCTCGTATAATTTTTCGCTGCGAGAGTGGCGTTTTGTTCGAGGATTGAAGTAGAGTCTAGTACAAGCTCGTATACGTTTCACTCCAACTTTGCGGCTTCCCCCATAGCTGTTTTGGAACATGTCAACTAAATTAGTGCAGCTTAGGTGATAATGGGTGTAATCAGTGTTTTATATAGGGTTTGTTATAGGACTTTGCTTTGGTGGATAGCCCTGCTTGTTTACGGAGAAGAAACCTAATGTGGGAGAATGCACGGTAGGCTTTTTTGGTGCCGTTTCTAAGATGAGGATCAAATTTGATCGTTTCATTAAGGGTTACTCTTAGATTCTTTAGATTGGGGGAAGGACAGATGGTTGCTTCACCTATTTTTAAAGCGGAATTCTTGCACTTTTGATTCATGAAATTGTACCCAAAGTGCTTCTGAGGGTTTTTTAATATAGTCAATTGGGTTTTCTGAGCATTTATCTTTACACCCCATTTAACGAAGTACTTTTGTAGCTTCACTATGTAATTTTCGATTGATTGAACGGCTTTTACTGGGTTAATTTAGGACGAGTAAATTAAGGTGTCGTCAGGGAATTGGAAAATTTTGGTGTTTTCCTGTACTGACGGAATTGGAATATCAGTTGTGTATATATTCAATACAGAACCTGCCACTGAACCTTGCGGTACACCAGATGAAACAGATTGTTTTAGTAAATTTCTTCCCTTAATGGAGACAAAGAAGGTCCTATTACAGAAGAAGCTAATGGCAATTCTAATTGCTTTATCGGGGAACCTTAGTTATGTCAATTTAAAGATTAATCCATCATGCCAAACACTATCGAAAGCTTTTCCTAAGTCGAGAGCACAAGCAGCTGTGGAAACGACTCTAGAATTGAAATTTGACACGACATGTGTAGGCTTAAATTTGAATAGTTGCTCTGGGATTAATCGTTCTTGTTCACAGAGTTCAGTTAACATCTGGAGCCATACTTTTCCAACGATTTTCCCAAAGTTTGAGAGCATGGAAATGGGCCGGAAGCTCGAAGGAAAGAAATCTTTCCCAACTTTGAGTATTGGAATGATTTTTTCAATTTTCCATTGATCAGGAAAGTAACCATTGTTTATGCAATTGATGTTAAGAGCTTAACCATGGAGGGTGGGCGGTGTTTTAAAATAATATTTGGTATATTATCAGGCCCACTAGACTTTTAGTATATAGTGTTAGAATTAGCTGATAAATTGTGATTGAATTATGAATTTTCGGCAGAGCGATTGAATTTCCCACCTAGAATATTGATTTCTTTAAACATGCTGGGGCCTGGTTTTATGTTTTGTAGACGTTCTATGAATTGTTTGCTGGGATAGTTATGGGTCAGTTTTCTAATCACAGAGCTGAGGCTATAAATCCTCGAAAGAATGTTCTTAAAAGTAGCATTTGTCCTGTTCCCATACCTATGTTATATTCTTTTAAATTGTGCTCTCCATTGATGCCTAGCTTTTAAGTGTATTACAATGTATGTATCTGATGTATCTGAATTTAGATTGGTGGACGATTTTGGAGTTGCGGTCAATTGTTTGCTGTATGACAATTGCAGAAATATTAACCAGACTGTAAATTTCTCTATTGCTCAGATTTCTGTCTTTGGGAAAGATGATAAGTTTAAGCTTCAATCAGATGTCGTCCTGTAATTTAGACTAATTCGTATGCTTTAATGATAGAAAGCTGGTTGGGGTGGATTGTAAAAGCTTCGCAAAGGATACGAGTTTAGTGGTCAGCTGGATTGCAAAATGCTCGGGCATACCCGTGTTCGTAGTGCAAGTAGCATTCGGTAAGGAATAAAAAAAATTTCCGACATCAGAAAATAATCCAGAATTGAAGAACTACTAGGTCTTGTAGTTGAGCCCGGAACGAAAAGCTCAAATCCAGTTAGTTTGTTGCTTAAATGGAGCCAGTTATGCAGGATTCTACCTTTGGGGTTTACTACCGAGTCTCCCACTCGGTGTGCCTGCAGTTGAGATCTCCGGCAATGATTATATTTTGATATACCAATGTAAGGTTTTGGAGCACTGCAAGATCGGGTTCCAAATTTCCTGCAGAGACAGAGGCGGGTATGTAAATACAGATGATCAAGATTGACCCGGCGTTCTCTGTTTTAACCAAAGCAGCAACAGCAGAGCTACAGCTGAGGCCTTCAATGGGAACTTCCTCAAGGGCCAAGTGATTTTTTATTAAAAGAGCTGTGCCACGTTAGCTTGTTCTGCGCAGACGTATTCAAGGCATTCACTGCCTTAAGGGGTTACACCACAGTAGAGAGAGAAAATTTATCGTTTTTTTGCGATTTTCTTTTAAGTGGAAGGAAAAGTGAAAGAGTAATTCTTTCTAAGTATGTTGTTAAGCATGCTTTGAAGTTATAAAAAAAGTTTTGTTTATTAAAAAATATTACAAAATAGCTGCCCAACAGCCGTTTCTGCGGAACGGTTTTTGTTGGAGGGGCTCCGCGGCACGCAGTAGAAGTGTACCAAAAATTAATCTGGAACAAAATAAAATTTTTTTTCTTAAACTGCATTAGTATAGCTATAGAAATACGTAGGGGATTTTGAAAATATTCATTTTTGTTAAATTGGCGAGCATTTGAAAAAAAAAGTTCATTTTACTACCAAAAAACGGGCACTTATTTGTACCTAAAAAATCGAAATATTAGCTTATCGAAAATCGGTTACGTATTTCTATGCGGAATGTTGTTTTAAAGATGTGATATTAATTTGGAGTCAAAAAATTGAAAATTGTTTGAGTTATGCTGCGTGCCGATTTGAAAAAACGTGTTTCAAGAAAAACGCGTTTAAAGTTTTGGCTCGTGTTTCGAAGATGATAAAACAAAAAAATTGATTATAAAATTTTTTTATCTTTTCTCTGCTATTCCAGCATCGTAAAGCTGACCTTCCAGGTTGCTAAACTCCTCCTTGTTTTCTTTCCTGGACGCTTTTATCCTGGAGCGAGCCTCTTTCGCTGCGTCGGTCAAAGAGCGCTCCGCGCGGTTTATTCGAGCAGCGTCCGCCTCTAAGCAAAAGTTGTAGGATTGTGGTCCAATTTTCATGTCCATCACTTTCATTATTCTTAAAATGTTTATCAGTCCATCATTAAAATTACAAACAGCAATGTCACTTGCTATTTGTAATATTTTCTTTCCGCTTGAATAATTTTTAGGAGCCAAGTGCCAGACTGTAGAATTAAAACTTTCGTTGCAGTTCTGCGTATAACCTCCCAAGCAACGATTCAGCAACTCGTCACGGCTTAAATCCTCGTAGATTGGTTTGATGGCTTCAAAAACTTCGTTCGATGGTTCCGGCTTATGATGAAAGGAGTGTAAGGAACCCGTTGCTTGCGCCTTCTTCCATTCGCACCAAGAGAGAGGTTTTCCTCCAAGATTTTTTGGTTTTTTTTTTCTCAAATTTCTCAACCGAGTGCCCATTCGTTTTTGTACATGGTCAATACATTCTTTTTTTGACACTTCAAAATTTTGATACGGTTTTGCATCCAATATCCCCTTGAAAGTTTGACTGTCACCATCACCTATATAATTTGCGTATTTAAGTCCGTGTAAAGCTTCGGAACGTTGAAACATCTCGATGACAGCATTTACCTCCATTTTACCCGATGAGCCTTCATGGTTCGACTGACATTGATCGGTATGAGTTTCGTGCCATTCTTCATACTCAGCAGTGTCTAATTTATTTTTCCAGTGCTCGCAAACTTTACAGTATTTTGATTTCACTTCAATGTCAACAATTCGCCCTGTAAACCATCCGATCAATGATGTGATTCCGAAAAGAGACGAAAATCCTCGTTTTCTCCAGGAACCATCCTGGAGAAAACGTCCATTGTTGAAATCCCGAGTTGTCCATTGGACAACTTGGGATTTCAACTTTTGAACAATTCGGGCAACAGACGGTTATTTTAAAGCCTAAACCCCGCGTACCTGATTCGATGAATCGTATATCAGAGTTGCACGTTTTGCACTTAACATATTCCGAAATGGTAGAGAAAACGGCAAAAAAGTTTATAATTCGGTAACCAAATTCAGTTTGTATATCGATATCGTCAGTATTCACTTTCACTTTCTTTGCCGAAGCGCTGACTCTGGCCGAATCTTCCTCCGCTTCATATCTGTTCAACGGTCGTCGTTTCGTCACGTTGTTCCATCGTCGCGTCTGATACGATATTTTTGAGCCTTTATTGCTTACATACACTTTCTTTTCACTCATTGTTACTCACATAAATGTCAAGGCTACAAATAACGTGTGAAAAATTAACACTGCAAAAGAAAATCGCGATTTCGAATAAATTCCACGCAAAATTTACGTCTTCTCTCAACATCAAAGGACGCTGCACTACGTCCTATGTGTTCAAAATGCTAGAAAATGTTTTTAACGACATCTATTAGTGTATTAGAGAAGTTAGAAATCGAATGGTAAGACATAATGCTGTACCCGACGAGCAGGTGTCGTATTTACCGCAGGTAGTCGTTTCGGTGCAGTCGAGAGGGGTCGAGAAAGAGCTCGAAATTTCAATGAAAACGATTTCTGGCAGATATAAAACCGTTTGTCTCATATTCTAGAGGGTTCAAAGGATTTTTTAAGCCAATAAAAAAAAATCGATTTTTTGAAATTTCTACTGTGGTGTAACCCCTTAAAAAGTTCAAAAAGCTTACACCCGGCATAATCACGTGCTGAGCTAGCTGCCAAGATTGGCGCCTTGGTGCTGTTGCATTTTTTTATATGCTGGGCACCTGCGGTAGTTAGCAGGGTGTCATTATTGTCCACAGTTGCAGCACACAGATGCTTCGGTTTGAGGCTTTGGACATTTTCCCCTATCATGAGAGGAGGTGCATTTATCACACCTGTGGATTATAGTGCAATGTTCTGCAACACGACCAAAATTTTGACAGTTGAAGCACTGCAGCATTTCTCTGTTACGAATCCTTTACCACTGGATCCGTTGCCTCAGGATATATTTAATTTTGTGGACATGTTCCATGTCCTGACTAGGTCTAAAATGAACCATGAAAATATTGGATTGGGTGACTTTTGCGTCCTCATCGCTTTCGTGGATCAATTTTCTTTCTCTTGGTGGAAGAAAATGCGAGACGGATTTGACTTCTATTGAGCTCACTTCTGAGAGCTCATCTAAGATTTTACTGGGCTGAGTACTTCGGTGCAGCCCTCTAATCAAAAGTGTTTTTGGTCTAACACTGACCGGCGTAGTGGTCGAGGCATGAATACCCGTACTTCGAATGAAGTCAATCGTTTTTCCGTGATCTTTGACAGATGCACAAAACACAGGCGATTTATCACTGCTCGTATTTTTCACGTTTACACTCAACCCTTCTCTTGAAAGATCCTTTATGAGATTCAAGATATAAGCCCCATAGCAAGTAATCGGTGGAACCTTTTCTTTTTTTTCAACCAATGGGGAAGGTTGGGTACTAACATTTTTGTTGGGGACACTGACTGCACCATTCACCACTACACCAAATTTAGATGTTGAAATACCACTTACGAAATATCATAAATACCATGAAATACCACGGCTTACGTTGTATCCACAGTTAAGTGCTGCTCTAAATTTTTCCTTGCGTCGTCCTTTTGTACATTCTTTCCGCTCTCTTTGTTTCGGTCTTCTAAATCCTTAGATGATTCCGCTTGTGTATCCTGTTTTTCCCTTTTTTCTAATTTGAATTTCAAAATAATTTGAATTCAGGTAACGGTTCTCGATATGTAAAGGGATGCCGTTATATAGTAGGAATTCGTAAGTTTGAATTCGAATTAAGTGATTGCTTTGAATTCGGTAGTGGTATCAACTTGATTCTAACATTGGGTTCTATTTTAAGAGGTATTTCAATAAAAGTGGTAATTTTATCTTGTTAAACTAGCACGTCTGATCTAATGTTTGTCAGTGTCTCAGCGTTGATGATTCCGTGTCAGAGCGTACCTTGAGATTTCTTTGTGGATTAATATGTTTCTATGTAGGAATATGACTTGAATGGTCTAACGATATTCTTCGTGAGGTAACTGTTTTGCTGCGTTAGAGGCTGAATTTGTATTTTCTGCGGTATTGCAGTTGTTACAAGAAGTGTGAGGAACACTATTCCTGAAACAGGAGGCTTGCCTTAGTCTTTTTTATTCTGAGGATGAATCTTTGAATTCTTATTAGTATTTATGAACCGAGGGTTTAATTTTGTAGGGTTGGATGCTTTACCCATTTATTATCGAGAAAAGAGTATTTTCTATTGGCATTGGATTTTTGTAGTAGTTTTTGCGTATATATCAAGATTTTTTATATATATGTGAAGTATCTATGTCATTAAGGAATATATCTGCTGGTTTTTCACCATTAGCAGAATGTACCGTATTGTTATAATATTGAACGCACTCTTGTACTGGATTAAGAAACAGTAAATTCTTTTTCTCGTTTTGTCTGATTAGGAATGCTTGCATATTTTCGTTTGATGTGCGATGCGATATTTCGACAACTGAATTCCCGGTTTTCAGATTAGGATGACTAAAATGGAAGGTAATATTTTCTATAAGAAACCATTGTCTCGTTTTTCTGAATTAATTGCGCTTTCATTATCAGTTACCAGTAGCTTTGGTTTACCGATTTTGTTAAACATCGCGCGAAGTGTGTTAACTATGGTGTCCCATTGCCTGTTTTTAAGTGCAGCAATAGTAAAGAATTTTCAGAACTTATCAATGCAAGTTATAAAAGGATTGTTCTTATTTTTGAACCAGATGTCTAGGTGGTAGATTTCGCGAATAGATTTAGGTGTGACTGTTGCCTTGAACGGCTCTTTTGGGGATTCCTGTCATATTTAGATTGCTGACAGATCTCACAGGAGTGAATGTAGTATTGAACGTGTTCTTTTAATCAGATTCAGATTAAGAAGTTTATTGAGACTTTAACTATGACATGAGCTTATACTGAGAATACATTGACAAGGTAGGTTAATGACTGTTACAGTATGTCACTTAAACTAAGTGGTGAAGTTTAATTTTTATTTATACATATGTTGGAGTTATTTGGGTGACGTGTGGTAATTCATTACGCTTGCTCAGGCGTATAACCTATCGCTTAATTCTATAGAGACTTACAATAATATAGAACTTAAAACAAAAATTAAAAATAAAAAAAAAGTTAAAAATTCATATTTACAATAATAAAAGTTAGTGATAAGGGAGGCTAGGTTAAATCTTACATACCAAAGCAGGAGTGGTGTACATTTAAGGGCTATGTTAGAATTTTTTATTTTTGCTAATTTTTTGGATTTTTTTTTCCAGTTGTTTATTTTACTTAATATACTTATATTGAGTTTGAATAGTTCCTTATTGCTAGGGTTCTATTCGGATGTTCTTATCGGTTTTATATTTATTTCTTGTTTATTTATTTTATTTTTTCTTAACATAATTTGCTTGGTGAGTGCTTAGATTTTTTTTTTATCCAATATAAAGATTTTTCGGAGGTTCGCTTTAGAATGAAGGTTTCTGCATATTGTTAGAGGATCCCTGAAGCCATTGCACCCTCTCCTTTCCCAGCAGTGCGATAGGGAAGGCATAGTAATAAATCAATGCTGATGCTACCTTAATATCAGTTACGATTTTTCTAACAAGTGGGTTCGGGTGTTGAGAAAGTTTTTGTATTCTTTTGCTCGCTAGGTTAGTTACATAGTTTAGAAATAGTGTCATTTGCGTGTATTCATAGAGTAAGGTATTTTTGTAATATTTAAAATCAGTTTTTCTATATTTTCCAGAGCAAGCCCTGAGTATTTTCCTCATACATGAGGAAAATACATGAGGATATTGGATTGGGAATTGAGATGCGGGGATCTAAATAGAGACTTTAAGAGTTGAGAGGCTATCAGTGCTTTATTGAGTACAATTTTGGCATGTGGGTTAACTTTAAGATGGTGATGGAAGGTTACACCAAGGTACTTGATAGAGTTTCTTAGGGGAATTTGCGTATTGTTGATGCAAAGGGTAATATTTTTGCTTTCCAGAACTGTAAATAAGTGGCCTTTCCCACTTGCGTTGCGAAAACAAATAAGATCAGACTTGCTGGGGTTAACTTTTAATCCCCAGGTGTGAAAAAAATCCAGTACCAAATTAAGATGATTTTTCACAGCGACCAGTGCCTCCATCGGGCTGTCTCCTGTTGCGTATAAAATGGTATCATCTGCATACATTAAAATCTTCGGCTGATAGACACAAGGCTGAGTTTGCGGGCTATAGGGAATGTCGTGGAAAAAAAAGTTGAATAATTTTGGCCCAAGGATTGAGCCCTGCGGGACTCCACTTTTAACATCAAGTTTTGAAAGGGAGTTTTCAATGGCAACAATAAGCTTTCGTGCTGTTAAGTAGCTAACCATGATTCAGAGAAGAGGAATAGGACATTGATTTGTAATCAGTTTGTACAACAGGCCATTTGTCCATACCTTATCGAACACTTTCTCTAGATCCAGCGCGCAGGCCACAGTTACCTGTTTTTTTCTTAGCCCATCAATTATGTCATTTTGCATTACCAGGGCAGCATGCTCTGTAGAGTGCATGGAGGTGAAACCGAATTGTATATTTGGCAGCCTAGGAGCGAAATAAAAGTAGAAATTTTTCGCGATAATCTTTTCTAGGATTTTGCCAAATGGAGAGAGTATTGATATGGGGCGGAGATCTGCAATTTCCCCGTTAAATCCTTTTTTTGGAACTGGAATTAATCTTGCAACCTTCCAAGGGTTTGGAAAGTACCCATTATTAATGCAGTTATTGAAAACTATTGTGAGTTTGGGAGCTATGGTGCTTGCAGCTTTTTTAAGTAAGAAATGAGAAACCCCATCTACTCCAGTGGATTTTTTACTTTTAAGTGAGTTGATGGCTTCGAGTACCCCAGAATCTTTTGTGAAAAAGGCAGAGTGTGGACCCTCAGCCGCGTTGGAAGATACGTTCTTATCTGAAAAAATTGTTAAAAAAGATTCCGTCATGCCAAGGGCGAACTCTCCTACGCGTGTATTTACATTGCTGTATTGGCTTGGTGGGAAATTTTTTTCCGAGGTTTGGTACAGTTCCTCATAGAAGTTGGCACAAGCTTCAAGCTTGCTGTTGCGGTCCGCAAAAACTGAGTTCTGGTTGGTGAGGTTTACCTTGTCAATACTTTTTGAATGGTATTTTCTGCCAATGATTCTGTTGATTTCGTCCTGGTTTGATGTTTTTTAAAATATCCTGGAATTTCTGGTTCACCTCCGCAGATATTTTTGCTTTAAGAAAGTGCTTAAGCAAAGTGATCAGAAATCGAGGAAAGTTTGCTGCAATGGAGGTGTGTGGTTTTACTATGTGTTGTCGATGAGATTATATAATTGTCAAGGAAGGATGAGGCACGGGGGTAAGTGGGGGTTCCCGCATTGATTAGTTGAAACATAGGGAGTGGATCCCGCCAGAGCCAATTGTGAAGGATATTTCCGTTTGTATTGAAACGAGAGTCACCCCACTGTGTATGTCTTGAGTTCAAGTCCCCCCCAGAATCACGAAATCATATTCAGCAGCCATGTCTTCAATTAAGTTGAGATCATTAATCATTGCCTGTCCTGCGTTTGGTGGTACATACAGAGCCCCGGATAGGAGATTAATGTGGCGTTTTGTATTGCTAAACAATGTGATCACGATGAACGAGGATTGCACTGTTTGCAACGGAATTGTTACATTGGAATAGTGAAATGTATTTTTCACAAATATTGCTGTTCCCCTGGCGGAATCATTCCTGATTATATTATAGTTATCCGTTCGCAATTTATGATGTGCTGCTAATCGCGTTTCTGTAATAAGACCAATGTCAGATCTTGATTTATTTAAGAGATTTTCCAGAAACATTCTCTTATCATGGCTTACTAGAGAACTGATATTGAGGGTTTGGAAGTTTAGTTTAATGCTGCTGTGCATTGCGTGATGTAGGGCTACACACGAAATTTAGGTATGAATTTGCCTTTTCAGCGTGCGTTGTCAGCGTATTGTAATGGCTCATGAATGAAGATGCGCTCTCTAGTAGAGAACTGAACTCAATCCCAAACAATTCCGTTGAGAGGTTGAGTATTTGGCCAATGGCGCTTATTGGACTGGCGTTATGGTTCTGGGAGAGAGGCATTCCGGCGTTAGAGATTCCCCGGGCAACTGCTGCATAGGAGAGTTTGGGTCGAGTTGAACGAGGAGTATCTACTTGGTTGGAAGACGCTGGTGGCTTTGTGGTTATTTCAGGACTGTTATTGAAATTGTTATACCTTTTTCTTAAAGGCCCTGTTTGAACCGTTTTGCAATTTTTTTTCTGATAAATTTCACAGCCAGGAAAATTTGCGGGATGTCCGTTTAAGCCACAGTTAACGCAAAACGGAGGAGGACTATCCTCTTTTGAGGGGGCACGTTCGCATGTTTCCTCTTTGGAATGTGCTTTATTGCGCTTTACACATCGTGCATCGTAAGCACAGTTGGCCGAAACGTGGCCAAAACGTTGGCAGCGGTAGCATTGTATTAAGTTACCTTTGTGCTTCGGCTTTTCCCAGGAGATTTTCTGCGAGAGGATATATTTTTATTTTTATTTTAATATTTTTTTTAAGTCTTCTTCCGTTTTAAGATTTATACGGAATAGGTCGAGGGTTATACCTTCCCGTTTGGACCAAGTCGTGGAGAGATTTGAGATATTTTCAATATTTATCCCTGCAGTATTCGACATGATGTCATTTTTTTTTCTTCACACGAGAAATCAGCACTTACTCCCCTAAGTACGACAAAGTACTTACGTAGGGAATTCGGGGTGAAGGAGAAGGCTTCTGCCTCGGATTTTCTAAGACACTCAAGAAACTCCAAGTGAGTTTCTACAGAATTGACACAAACTTTGTGCCGGCTCTTTGATAGAGTTTCAATTCTAATTTCAGTTTCAATTCTAACTCTTAGCACTCACCTTGCTTACAAATATTGGGGGGCACCACTCAAACTCCTTATTAATTTTATTATTAGTACTATTGTTACTGTTTTCGTTTGTATGTTCCTGTAGTTCGGCGAAACGATTCGACGTTGTAGGCACTTTTTTAACTGTCTGCTTTGGCCGCATTTTTCTTCGCGACTTCTTTGAATCCATCGGCAGCCATGTTGAGCGCCTCGATGATACTTTCGTTGCTTGTCATTTCCATGACTTCGTATTGCCGTAGACCTTCCACGTCGGCACAGGATAGTAATTCGGACGACAGGATCTTACCTCTGTTTTCTGGCTTATTTGAAGAATCTGTGGAAGGTTCGATTCTCTTTCGCTTCTGCTCAGGAGATCCACCAGCCACAATCGATGTTGCCATATTTCATTATGCAATGAGAGAGAGAGAGAAAATCCAAAAATTATCAAAAAAAAAGAAAAAACCGAAGGATATGTCAGTTGTTCATTTTTCATTCAGCTTCAAAAATGGCGGTTATATCACGTCAACACCGAAAACTTGAACTTGAACGTTGAACTCGCACACTATAAAACACGTCTTGCTGTTTCAACTGCTAGCAAGCCAATGGGTTCTTTTAATTGAGGATAATAGTATTTAGTGTGTATTTCCCCTTAAGTTTTATTGATGCTTACATGATTGGACTGTTCATGAGTTTTGGCTATGAGTTCCTCTATCTCGCTTACGGTGCAATCATGAAGTAAAATTTCGGTATTGACGAGTGTCGATTTCTTATGAGCCAGTTTCCATTCAACGTATTCTTTTTGTAATATTACAAGTTTTTGTTTTTTTGTTAGATAGTTTGATTCCTCCGGTGCCTGTAAGTGGCATATGATTATTGAGAATATATTTGGCTTCTTTTTCTGACAAGTTTGGAAAAATATAAATGTAAAACGTTTCTTTCTTTTGAACAGTTCTCTTTTAACCGACTGTGTTCTTCCTATTATAATTTTTATTTGTATATTAAACCAATGCAATGGTTTTTCAGAGATTGGAATGTAATGAGAATTATTTTCTGTAGCTGTATGCTGCGTTGCGAGTGAATTGCAATCTGTTTCTTCATGGACGTGAAGCTCAATACGAGAGAGTGCGTCTGCTACAAAATTTTCTTTTTCTTTACCGTTTTATAGGTAAAGTCATACTCTAATAGTTTCAGCTTCCACCTCAGCAACCATGGATTGTCAACTTTTAAATTTTGAAGGTAAGTTAAAGGTTTGTTTTCTGTTACTAACTCAAATTTTTGGCCGAATATATATGGTCTAAAATACTTTAATGCAAATATGGTCGCTAAGAGATTTTTCTCTATGGTTGAATATCATGTCTCGGTTTCATTTATAGTTCTGGATGCAAAGCTTAACAGTTTATGGTTCTGAGATAGGACTGCTACCGATTGCGAAGTTTGAAGCGTCTGCTGGGACAGTGAATATTATGTTGAAATCAGTAAATTGTAGTATAGGATGATTGAATATGTATAATTTTAGTTTTTTAAAGGCTTCAATGTATTCTTCATCTGACGTTCTTATTTTAATATCTTTCTTCAGATATTTTGTCATGGGGCGAGGTATTTTGGAAAAATCTTCGATAAAATCCAGCTAAGCCTAAAAAGATTTTATATTTTTCTGGGTAGTAGGCAATGGAAATTTTTCTATTGCGTCCAAATTCTTAGAATTGGGTTTGCTACCATCTTTTGTTGTTATATGTCCGAAGAACTCAGTTGATTTTTTAAGGAAGAGTGTTTTTGCTATTTCAATTTTTAAATTTGCTTCTCGCGAAGTGGAGAATATTTTGCGAAGTGCTACTTTAAGTTCTTCGAGGGTGGTACTATAAATAAGAATGTCGTCCATGTATACAATATAGAATTTATTAATGTATTTCGCAAACACTGAATTCATCAACCTCTGAAAGGTCATCAAAATGACATTCGTCGGTAGAGAATGCTGTCTTAAGACGATCTTCTGGCTTATTCAATTTGGTGAAATCCTTTGGCCAGATCAATGCTTGTGAAATAATTGGCATGTCCTAGTTGCCCAAGGACATTATCGATTTGTGGAATCGGGTATTTGACCCCAATCGTTATATTATTTATCTTCCGGTAGTCAATCACTAACCGATGTTTCGCATTCTTTTTTGGAACTACCCAAATAGGAGAGTTGTAAGGAGATTTCGATGGCTGTATAATTCAATTCATGGCTCTGTTATTCATTGTATTGAATATCAGCAAATTCAGTTTTAATACGATCGATAAGATCTTGCTCTTCTTGAGAATAGTTTTCTTCTTGAAGTTGTTTGTCGATTAACATTTTTTTCAGAAAATTCCTTTTTCTGAGTACGTTGTGCTGTTCTTAGTATGTTTTCACATTAAGCAGCTAATACATTATAAAGTTCGCTATTGTTAAAGTTCACTCGGTATTGAAAGGTAATGAAATATTATTGATCGTTAGAGTTTTTGAGTTAAAGTCAATAATCACTTTCGTATCTAAGCGGACGTTTAGGCCAATGATACAATCAAACGAGTTAGTTGCGAGATCCATCAGATTCGATGGTTTGTATGAAATTCCTTAGGAAAGGTGGTGTCAAGACCGAAATTGAATTCATTGGTTCCAGAAACAGAATTGATAATTAATGGTTGGTAATTCATACCGTCAAAAGTGTTATTTTGAATTAAACATTGTTCCAATTCGGACTGCAGTCTATGGTAGTATAAAAATAATTTGTTACAATAGCGCCACCTGCCATTGTATGTGTCAACCTAAGTTTGAAATAATAAACGTACAGTCTCTGCAAAACCAACACACGAGTTTCATTAGGTTATGGGCCCAGTCCCGCGTAAAGTAAAAAAATAATTAGTGATCTTTGTACAGCACAGTGATAATGGCAGGAAATTATTCTATGAATGTCCCAACGCTCAAGGGAAGGGACAATTACGATGATTGGGCGTTCGCAGTGGAAAATTTCCTCATCCTCGAAGGCATTGACATCAGCAACAGCGAAGGATTAAGCGCGCAAGATAACAAGAAGGCTAAAGCTAAGATGGTGATGACCATTGATCCATCACTATATGTACACATCAAGAGTGAAACTACGGTGCATAACTTATGGAAAAAGTTGAAGTCGTTATTCGACGATACTGGCTTCACCCACCGCATCAGCCTACTCAGAAGCTTGATCTCCATTCGTCTTGAAAGTTGCGACTCAATGACCGCGTACGTGACACAGTTAGTGGATACGGCACAAAAGCTAAAGGGCACAGGCTTTGAAATCAACGATGAGTGAATAGGGTCCCTCCTGTTGGCCGGATTGCCAGAAAAGTACGCGCCTATGATTATGGCCATTGAGCACTCGGGGATGAACATTAGTGCAGACGCTATAAAGACGAAACTATTGGATATGAGTGCAGATTCTGAAATTACAAAACGCAAATTACAAAAATCGGCATCATCAAAACGCGCGCCATAAAAGCAAAGAAAAAGTAAATGGCGGCGGTCAAGGTTACGTCAGTAAAACTAACAAGCCGGGAAAAAATGTCAAGTGTTATAAGTGCAAAAGAACTGGACACTATAAAAATCAGTGCCGATCTTATAATACGAATGCGAGTACACATAACGAAAAACAAATGAACGCATTCAGTGCAATGTTTTTGACTGGTGAATTTAGTGACAAAGACTGGTATGTGGACTCGGGCGCGAGCACTCATTTGATATCCGAATCAAACAAAAGTTTGTTGACAAATATTTCGTACAATACAGAAACTCGAGACATTGTAGTGGCAAATAAAGAAAGAGCGCCGGCTTTATGTTCTGGAGATCTGCAGATAACAACATGTGTTGGAGATTCAGAGTTTAACATAAAAGTAAACAATGTTTTGTGCATACATAACCTAACTACAAACCTGCTATCCGTGAGCAAGATCATAGCCAGTGGCAACAGAGTCATTTTCAACAAAAATGTGTGTCACATTTACAATCAGCAAAATGATTGTATTGGAGAAGCAAACCAAGTGAATGGTGTGTACAAGTTAAACATTGTAAAGTCGGAAGAGCTTCTAGCAGCAATGGCAGTAACTTCCAGCAAGACTTGGCATCGGCGTCTTGGCCACATTAACAAAAGTGACCTGAACGCCATGAGAAATGGTGCTGTGGAGGGCTTAAATTTCCAAGATAAGGCAGAATTTGACAAAAGTAATTGCACAGTTTGCTGCGAGGGAAAGCAAACTAGACTCCCCTTTCCCACCAGCTTGTCGAGAAGCAAGGAGGTTTTGAATCTGGTACATGCACACCTGTGTGGGCCTATGGAAACTAAGTCGCTCGGTATGGCCAAATACTTTCTATTATTCGTGGATGATTACAGTCGAATGGCACACGTGTACTTTCTCAAATCTAAAGATGAGACATTCACCTACTTCAAGCAGTACAAAAACTTAGTGGAAAATCAGAAATCAACAAAAATAAAGATTTTAAGAACTGATAACGGAGGTGAATTTTGTTCAGCAGTTATGGATAATTATATGAAGCAGTGTGGCATAGTACATCAGAAAACCAACCCATATACCCCTCAACAAAATGGGCTTTGTGAAAGATACAATAGATCTGTAGTAGAAAAAGCCAGATGCCTGCTATCAGACGCCCAATTTGAAAAAAAGTTATGGGCAGAGGCAGTTCATACTGCAGTATACTTAAAAAACAGATCTCCTGCAGCAGGAATTCATCAGAAAACTCCATTTGAATTATGGATGGGATATAAGCCAGATGTGAGCCATATCCGAGTCTTCGGCAGCATAGCCATGACACACATCCCGAAGGAAAGACGTCTTAAATGGGATAAGAAGGCAAAGAAACTTTTTCTTGTTGGTTATGCTGACAACACTAAAGGCTATAGGCTTTATGATCCCATAACAAAAACAGTGACAGTTGCAAGGGACGTCATAATAATGGAAAAAGAGTGTGACAGTATGACAACTCAGATTACTATACAAGACAAGAGTGACATACAGGATTCAGTGGGGAAAAACAGTCAGAAAATGTTCAGGATTTATCAAGTCAAGAAGCTGAAAGTGATGAGCAGATTGACGAACATGACGAAACCTATGTTCCAGTAGAAGAGTTGAGTGACTTGGAGGACAGCTACCATGAGTCAATGACATTGACGTCAGAAGACAGAGAGGTCAGTTCTCAGCAACAAAACACTAAAATATCACAGAAACGTACTCGAAAGAAACCAGATTATTATGGCTATGCAAACTTGTGTGTTATGGAGGACTTCTCTGAAGAAGAAATAACCCTGAATGACGCCGTGAATGGACCAGAAAAGGAGCAGTGGCAGAAAGCAATCAGAGAAGAATTGCAATCATTCAGTGACCGAGATGCGTGGGAGTTAGTGGACAGACCAGTGAATAAGACAGTTGTGAAGTGCAGGTGGGTATTTAAAAGAAAGCTCAATAGTAAAAGTGAAGTGCGGTACAGAGCGAGGCTAGTTGCGAAGGGATTTAGTCAGAAGAAAGGTACAGAGTTTAAGGAAACCTTCTCAACAGTTCTCAGGTATTCCACTTTGAGGTTATTATTTGCACTAAGTGTCGATCAAAACTTAGATATTGTTCACCTTGATGTCCCTAATGCATTTCTGAATGGTCTGTTAAATGAGACTATTTTCATGGAAATACCAGCTTGTTCAAACTTTGCTAATTGTGAGAATAAAGTTTTGAAACTCAAAAGGGCAATATATGGACTAAAACAGTCTGCCAGAGCTTGGTACCAAAGAGTTGAGGAATTATTACTAGAATTAGGGGTTACCAAGTCTTGGTATGAATGTAACAGTAAATAATGACTCTATTTCTATTGATCAGAAGGACTTTGTTGATACAATTTTGAAAAGATTTAGTATGTATAACAGTAAGAGTTCAGACACTCCGATGGAAAATAATTTAAAGTTAGAAAAGGCTACAACAATTTCTCAGCAATATCCTTACCAACAATTGTTAGGTGCTTTAATGTACTTATGTGTACTCACAAGACCAGATCTTGCTTTTGCAGTTAGTTTTCTAAGTCAATATAATAATTGTTATAGTGAGATTCATTGGAAACATCTAAAACGGTTCTTGAAATACTTAAATAAAACTAAACATTATGGATTAAAATATGTCAAAAGTAATTGTAATTTAATAGGGTATGTTGATGCTGATTGGGCATCATGCTCAATTGACAGAAGGTCATATACGGGTTTTGTTTTTAAGATGTCTGGATGTGCAATATCATACGAGTGTAGGAAACAAAAAACAGTTGCCTTGTCCAGCACCGAGGCTGAGTACATGGCCCTGTCAGAAGCATGTAAGGAAGCAATTTACTTAAAAAATCTTGTTTGTGAAATAATGAAAACTAAAATTGAAAATGTACCAGTTACTTTATTAAGTGATAACCAAAGTTCACAAAAGTTAGCATCTAATCCTTTATACCATAGAAGAACAAAACACATAGATGTTCGGCATCATTTCATTAGAGAATGTGTCACTAATAAATTAGTACAAATATCTTATTTGCCTACTAACGATATGCCAGCTGGTGTGTTAACCAAAAGTCTTTGTCATGTAAAACATTATAAATTCATAAATGGTATAGGGTTGACACAAATAAAATAAGTATAAATATATGTTTATGAAAATAGTAAAATATAATTTTATTTATTGTTCTAAAACTGTGTAACTTTAATGTAGATATTATTTTTATAAGTGGGGGTGTTATTTTGAATTGAACATTGTTCCAATTCGGACTGCAGTCTATGGTAGTATAAAAATAATTTGTTACAATAGCGCCACCTGCCATTGTATGTGTCAACGTAAGTTTGAAATAATAAACGTACAGTCTCTGCAAAACCAACACACGAGTTTCATTAAAAAGACGGTATAAATTACCACAACTTTTTAGCCTATATACTTATCATTCATGATGCAATGCGTACTTCCTGTAATTATGAGACAACGAAGTGTCTTATATTCGATAGCTAATCGAAGAATGAGCAGTCCGAGGCTGGTAACGGAACATTTCCATTCAAAGCAATTAACGATGATAGCGGTATACATCAGAGGGAAGATGAAGAATTAGATTGAGGCACTAATTGAACTGGTAAATGGTTGGTTTGATTTTGGTTCACTCGAAAGTTATCTCTACGCGGATTTTGAATAAGACCGTGTTTTCTTTATACCGTCTAGCATCAAATGTAGCGGGTTGTCTACCAATGTAGCGGGTTGTCTAGCATATAAAACACCTCGAATGGGCTCTGGACATTTGTTCATAAAACACTTTTTCACTATTTCTCTTTTCTGTTCAATTTCACAAGATATTTGCACATTATTATATCTATTATTATTTTTTATTTTATTACATATAAGATTCAGGTACTTACTCAAGTATGAATAAAATTGTGGGGGAGTTGTAAATTTAGCTCCTAGAATCCGTTCCATGAGCCGAGTTTCCGTCTCAGGCTCGACGAAATGTGTCACCAGTATTGATTTGACTGTTTCCCAGCTTGTATTAGGAAGAGCGTTGATGATTTTTTTCGGCTTCCCTACCAGTTTCGCGATGATTTGAAACGCCACCAATTTTTTTTTGCGCTTCTCAGAGCTCCTGTATCCCTGGTTGTATTGCATCGATAGCATTGATGAACGGATGTAGGTCTGATTGACCACCCGCGAATGATGGGATGGCGTTCAAGTAGATGCTGACCGTTTTGTAGCCCATTATGCTCCTTTGTTGTGATTCTTCTGTTCCCTCCCGAAGTGCTTCTTTTATTAGTTCTATTCCTTGTTCCTATTTTTCAATGCTAGGCAGGGCCTCTAAAAGGTCCTGTATCACGCCACCTTTATAACTTTTTCGAGGAAATGTTACACTCACCAAGTAAATGGTTCAAACGCCCACGCCGCCAATTACGTTTGCCTTGTGTTGAGGTTCTTTATTTCAACAATTGTGGTCTAAAACTGAGCATCAGCCTGCAAATTCAAATTCACATTATTTTTATTGGGTGATTTTGTTTTTAACAGTATTTACAATCGCTATTTACAAAGTTTTCTTACCCTAATACTTAGCCTACGGGCTTTGCCTAATGGGCTGTGCCCAGACCTCTATACTAACAGATATGTTAAATAGACCTTACTTTATATAACAATTTAAAGTTATTAATGCTAACACTTACACCCTAAGTGTGACCACAGTTATTTTTATGTTTTTTTATTTAATGTATTTAAGAGGTATTTTTTTTTGCACAGTAATCGTGATTTACAGTTATACAATTTTTGCTTATAACTATTATTAAAAATATTAAATATAATTCCTTATCCTAACCGTTGGCTGCCCCCGACGCTCGACTATCTGCCGCGTTCTTAATTGTGACGGTCTCGTGCTCCGCCATACGTTTGGTCGTTCGCTCGATCAACCTCTTAGCATAGAGATTGATCGGTTCCAACGCTGCATCCCCAACGTTAGGGTATGGCCGTCCGTCCTTCCTTTTGTGCAAGTCAGTGCAAGCTCGAAGGATTCTTCGCTGCAATAACCCTATCTTGCTCCACTTGTACAATGCTGTTGGTTGCCAGATCGGAACCGCATTCATGAGTATAGGCCTGATTAGTTCCTTGTAGGCAATTATCTTAACCCGTTTGTTGGTCGCTGACTGTTTCCTGAAAAGAGGCATAAGAAGATGGTATGCATAAATGGTTTTCTTCCAAATGGAGTCTACGTGGGCACTGAAGGTGTTCTCGTATCGAAAATCACCCCCAGATACTTCGCTCGCTTGGAACAGTGCACCACCTGTCCGTTTAACTTTACCCTGGTATCACAGATGTTCTTCGTTTGACGTCCATATTTTTGATGTGGGTCCTTGAACACAATCAGTTCGCTTTTCCTAGCGTTAACCCTCATCCCCCACATTCCGTAGTATGCATTTAACGAGTCCAGGTACCTTTGGAGTGTCGTTCGCGCAAAGGGGAGATTGTGCTCAGATGACCATGACGACTGACGAGTTGTTGTCAGCGAAGAGATTCACCTCGATTCCAAGTTGGAATTCACCTCTGATACCGAATTAAAGAGAATTAAAGAGAAAGGGTCCTAGAATCGGAGGACCCCTGAATCGATACGAAAGGGTTCGGAACTAGCTCCACCAGACACCACAAAGGTAGTACGTCCCTTCATGAAACTGCCTAGTATTGTTATAACACTCACCGGGAAGCCAAATTGAATGAGTTTGTAGATAAGTCCGTCGATCAAAACCGAATCAAAGGTTTTTTCTACACCAATGAGGCAATCTACGACGGCCTTTCTGGCCTGCCAATTTCTTTTTATATTGGCTTGAAAAACAGCCAACGCGTTTACCGTTGAGTGAGCTCTTTTCAAGCCAAATTGTCTTTTCGGTACAGTGTCTGCTTCTTCAGAGAACTGCGTGATGCCTTGAAAGATAACTTTTCCCAGTAACTTTCCTACGTTGGACCGAAGAGATATCGGACGAGTATCGACTACGTCAGTACTGTCGGACTTTTTCGGAATGTCGAATATTTTGGCGCATTTCCATTGCTGAGAAAATTTAGTCAAGCACAGGTTCCTATGGTCCCTGTCAAACGTTGATATAGTTCTTTTAACCAACGAATTGAAAGCAGAGTTCTCACTTGCCTTCTCCCCCTGAAGAACTGTCGCAAAGTGAATTGCGATGGAGTCAGCAACGGCTTTGTCATCCATGAACATGGATCCGTTATAAGTTAGAACTCCTGGCAGCCGCTTACGGCCAGTTGTTTTGTTTATTTGGGGAAACATACAGGCACCGGGTCTAATGTCTGCTAGGGTTCGTTCGAATCTTTCATTGGCAAAATCAGATGTTCTTCTCGAAATTATTCTAGTAAGGGAGGGTATGAGAAGGTAAACCCTCTGGTACTCGCAGTCAACTACATTCAAGTTGCGGTGGTATATTCTTGAGAGTAGTTTTCTTAGGGTGCTACGTTTGCGATGAAGTTCCAAAATGTCCTGTGGTAAATCTCTATAAAGATAATTCCTGGAGGAGTTTTTTATGGAGATCGTATTAAGGGTTGAATTTAAGCAAGCGACTCCCTCTTCGATTTCGATGTTTGTGAGATTTTTCGATCTGCTCTAAGTTTTCCACTGAAGTCAGCACTAACTGCTTCCCAGTCGATACGTTTGTATGGGATGAAGAGGTGAGGTTCTGCTACCTCTAGCTTTACACCATTTTTCATTATTATGGTCAGCTCTACCAAAAGATGGTCAGACTTGGCGTCGATGACTCCACATTCAAAATTCCTCCAGCTTTAGGAGATATTTACCAGGTTGGCAGACTCAATGAAAAAATCGATCGTTGACGAGCTTCTTCAAAGGGTGGGCTCGTTCGGCGAAATCAAAATGAGATCCATATTTGCTTGCACCCAGTTGAACAAAGCCGTTCCATATCCATTAGATACGTGATTACCCCAGGAAGGATGTCTTGCGTTGAAATCACCCCCTATAGTAAAAAAATAATCAAATTTTTCACACAAAGTGGGTACTGTTTCCAAGTCTTCAGTGAGATCCCCTCCCGAATATCCGTGTTTAACGTATATTCCTAAAAATGCAAATGTGTTCCCTCCCAGAACTGAGCCTAAAATCATGACGTCAGTACACTTCAGACTTGGAAGACAGTGTCTTTGAACTTTCAGATGCTCCTTGAAAGCCATAGCTACTCGAAGGATTCAAACAGGGTAGTCATCCCTTATGACTTTATATTTTCCCAAGTGAACTTTGTGTTTAGTTTTCAGTCTTGTTTCTGAAATGAACATGAAATTTGGTCTATGCATATTAAAGTATTCTTGAACAGAGTTTCCTTTTGAAACGTGGAGCTACCAAACAAATGTTAACGATAGAAAGCTTAATGGAGCTCATCGCGACAAAACATTTTGAACGCGAAGTCTAAGTACGTGTGGGACCAGTCTACCTTTTGGTGTAGGAGCGTTTTTACGCTCATAGCCTTTCAAACGTCAAAGTCTGGCTTAAAAGGAAGGACGAAAGAGTTTTCTTTTCCTTCCTTGACGCCACTGTTGCGAACGTTTTGGCTCCCAAAACATCATCCCCTAGGATGGATTGGAGTTCTTCCTTGACATCATTGTCTTCGTAGGAAGAGTGCACCCCCTTTGGTAACAGGGTCAGGTTTTTTTCTGTTAGGAGTGTATAGATGTAGCATGCTACCTTGTCCCATTTTAAAAAATCAAAAAGGCTTTTATTGTCCCTTGTTGCTGCTACCTTGGGCGGAATTTTCTTAGCTCCAACAGTTATTCTGCGCACTGGGGCGGGTGGAATTTCGTCTTTTCTTACGCTTTTCAAAACCTTGGGAACGGCAGCGTGAAGTTCGGGAAAGTTCTTTGCACTCAGGCATACCGAGCTCCCCCTCTGCTGCCACGTCACTCATTCCCGCAATTTCCAAGACAGAGCTTGGATGCGGTGTTAAACTAAAGGGGCCTCTTCCAGACAACTTAATTAATAGTTAATGATATTCTAATTAATAGTTAATGATATACAGCAACTTGCCGGCCTTGGAAAGAAATTAAGGGCTTAGGCCTCGGTTTGTCCACTGTCCTAATAACACTTAAACTAATTATACTAACTATAATAAAGGAATGAATGGATATTATCAGTTCATTGCCAGCCTCGGCAAGAATTTAATGGCTTAGGCCTCGGTTCGACCACTGATAATAATTTTCCTAAACAAATTTTTCCTATCACTTTCCTAGCTAACACAACCTGTCACTCCGACGGTTGTGACCTCTTTTTCTTTTGATCTGAGCATCAGCCTGATTTTATCATATAATTTATATATGAACTTACAAATATTTTTCGTTTTATTGCTTGATGCTAATTTGTAAAAAGTTTACTTAGTTTCAATATTTGAAACATTTTATGATTTTACGATTTTACAAATGTTCAATGTATTTGAGATATTTTATTTTTTACAAGGATAAAATGTTTCATGTACGTGTACACATTTGTTTTATTGCTTAATGAGGGTTGGTCGGTCGCTTATGGTGATTATGTAGTGATGTAACTAAATGTTCAATTTATTATTTGAAAAATTTTATGGTTTACAAGGATAAAATATTTCATCTACGTGTACACATTTCTTTTATTGCATAATGAGGGTTTGTCGGTCTCTTATGGCGATAATGTAGTGACGTAACTAAAAGCCTCAAATATCACAGTTGGCGAATGCAGTATATAATACGCGGGCGAATTTGTGTACAAGAAAGAGACGAAATACACCGAAGAGTCCAGCTCACAAATGAAACCTTTTAATCAGTTCGGGCTACTATGAAAACTAGCTGCATATACAGTGAAAATAGCTCCAAGTATACAAATCAGTGATGAGACTGTGCTATGCTATGCGTGCGAAACATGGGCCCTAATGGATAATTTCTGCGAAGCTAGATGGGGACCTACGGAGAATTCGATGCTATCATGAACTGTATGATGAAACTTTTGACCAGCCGTAGGTCTCAGCAATTGTAAGACTTTGAAACAACGGATACGAAGGTATTCGATAGGAGAGCTGAATGTCGGGGACCAGTGGGGAAAACGAGGAAACGCTGGTCTCACTATGCTGACGAAGCAAGTCATCGCTGTTCGGAATTTGAAATTGAACGACACGGTAAATGAACGGAGAGAGTTGGAGCTTGCTTCGCTTGTAGAATGCGAAATCCCCAGAGGGGCTACGTACATAAATACGCACAAAACTGTTTGGCATCTGGTATTAACTACCATACATAAAGTCATACACTATTTTCTTCATTTTTTTTCTTCTCATTTTCGCCCATTTAGGGCTACCAAGGAAATTCGCAGAAGTTTCTAGAGTCGCAGAGTGAGCAGTAAACAGGATTGATTCATTTTCAAGGGCTAGATTCTCAATAAGACTTAAAGATTCTGACAGGGAATAGTTACCCTATATAGTCTTTCCGTAAACCAACATATATTCCGATTACCCTGCATTTTGCAGCCAGTTGTCAAGACAATTTTGACTTGTGACACCTCATGATGTCTCCTTTCTTTGGATGTACTCAAACGATTAATTTTTTGAGACCTTACTTGGACTTTAGGGGACTTTAAAAAGGTGAGAAGTGACACCAATATACTTTTACAATGGAGTTTTGTGGTTTGTAATTTTCAGACCTCTGCAATTCGCAGCCAGTTGTCAAGAACATTGGGACTTGTGACACTAAATGATGTCTCCTTTCTTTGGATGTACTTAAACGATTATTTTTTTGAGACCTTACTTGGACTTCAAGGGGACTTTAAAAAGGTGAGAAGTGACACCAATATGATCCTACCATGAAGTTTTGTGATTTGTAATTTTCAGACCAAGGGAAGTCAGCTAGTTAATGGCACCACACCTAAGGCTCTGCAAATTGGAAAGGCAGCTTCGTTCTTTCTATGAAATTGCCAGTTTTCGACGATGTAATGATGTAAACGAATATCCTCCAAACTTACGTTCTTTGATGAGTTTAAGAGTTGAGAAGAGCAATTTAAGAAGTGGGAAGTTATTGATGAAACCAGGTGGAAGCTCCAAATTTTAAGACTGGCATGACTTAAGTTTGTACTTTTAAACCGAAATAAAAAAATTTAAATCACTGTATAAGTTTGCAAGGATACCGCTCCTCTGATTATACAGGATTAATATTTTAAATGACAACACAGGATAAGTTTTATTACTATTTATTTTATTTCACTTCGTTTGAAGTTACGTACACGGTTCTATCTTGACTCTCTCACCAAACATCTCTAAAGGTATATCTTATGTTGAATATTTCCGTTGTTCGTAGTTGCTTTTAAAAAATTTTTTATATATATAAAAGAAACAATTTTTCCTTACTACAATTTGTTTTATTAATGCATATGCGCATTTCGGGGGTTACTTACTCCCTTCTTCAGTGCTTTTGATTCCTCATCAAGAATCAAAAGCACTGAAGAAGGGAGTAAGTAACCCCCGGAATGGACATATGCATTAATAAAACAAATTGTAGTAAGGAAAAATTGTTTCTTTTATATATATAAAAAATCTCTAAAGGTCTTTTATACTTTTATTTCGATGCACAATTCCTTTTGATCAGCACTTTTACATCTTACTTATTCATTTCTGCCGATAATCTTAATATGTGTTTAAATTAACAGATCAGCATAATTTTATCTTAAGAGCACAATTTCTGTTTATAATATTTAATTCTTTCCAAGTCTATTTTTACATTTTAGTCTTTTATTGGTTTGGCAAATTGTGCTGACCCCATGGTTTTTGTTCTTGAGATCGAGGTTGGTTCTAACGTAACACCTCCCTCCTTTGGTTTAAATTCGTCCTCGAATTTGTTTTTAATACTATTGATTTTTAAAATAAATGATTTTCGTTTAAGATAAAGATAATTAAACGTGATTATGAGGACGATTACAATAATTAAGGTTGTTGTAATATAAGTTACAATATGGTTCCGTGTATGATACTTTATTTCTTGAATATTTTTATAATTATCAATTCCAACTTCATTTAATTCTTTCCATGTCGGTCGTTTATGTGTTTCAGTAAAATTCAAATTTGGAATGATTATTCTAGCTTTGTATTCAGGTAATTTATTATGAAAAGTTATATTTTTTACTGTAATTGAACAATTGTTAAAAGTAAAAAGATAGTTGCCTTTAAGGTAATATTTTCTTTCATCAAAAGTACTTGACCAATATATTTCTGAGTTTACAATTAATAAAGTTCCAATATCCAGTTCTGTAATTGAACCTTCCTCCCGTTTTGTTTTGAAGCAAGTAGTATTGACAAAAAAGCATAATTGAGTTTGCTTTAGATTTACAATATTATTTTCGTTATTGTATGTATAGATAGTATTATTTATTTTGACTATATTCTCTGTTTCAAATTTAATTTCATATTTGTCTTTATCTGGTAGTGGTACAACTATGTACTTAAAACAGTGACAATAATGTGAGGTACCTTTATAACAAACATCAGTTCCTTCCGATTTTTATGATTTATTCCAACTGCTATTTCTAAATGCTTTACTTTGTTTATATCTATATCAAATTCAATAATCTCTTCTTTAGTCAGCATGTTACGGCTCATTAAACCTAATCTAGATGACATTAAGTTACCCTGAATAATTTCCAACTCGTCCCGAACTATCTGAATGTTTAAAATTGTTGCTAAATAAGAAATTTCTGTTTTCCAGTTCTGTACAGTGCTATTTAGACTTTGTTCTATGATTATGCGATCAATTTTAACAGTTTCAATTACTTTCTGCATGGTTCTCTCTAGTCTGTCATTTATTGTTATTTGTCTGTTCATTCTGTCTATTATTTCGTGATTGTTGTAATCTACAGCTTTAAAATGTTCTTCAATGTTCTGTCTATCGTTAGAGTCCATCAGTCCAAAAATCCAATTATAAATATTACCTACTGGATCTAGTAATCCTCTTTTATTTCGATTATTTGTTAGGTTCTGACAAACTTCGATATAGCCTGGTATTTTTCCTAGAATTGAATTGCATTTTTGAAGTTTTTGGTGGATCAATTTATCCATTTTCACTTAGAACTTATAAGTTATTTATACCCCTGCTAGCTAACTAAGCGAAGACTCTTGGGTGCGGAAGTTCTGATCAATTTGTCGAATACCTCGAAAGTGAATTTACAAAGAAAGGTGGAAAGAGCTCAAGCTGGTTTCGAACACGCGTCCCTGCCGCTTCTCGTCAGGTGCCAACTCACAGGCCGGGACGCATCGATTGGCACTGCCAGCTGGGTGAATGTCGTCTGGTTATAATTACGTTTTATCATTTTCGCTCTCAGCTTGAACTTGTCCTATGTTCCAATTTGCCTTTGGTAAGCTTTATAAATTTTTTGAAGTTTTTGGTGGATCAATTTATCCATTTTCACTTAGAACTTATAAGTGATTTATACCCCTGCTAGCTAACTAAGCGAAGACTCTTGGGTGCGGAAGTTCTGATCAATTTGTCGAATACCTCGAAAGTGAATTTACAAAGAAAGGTGGAAAGAGCTCAAGCTGGTTTCGAACACGAGTTCGAGTTGGCACCTGACGAGAAGCGGCAGGGACGCGTGTTAGTAGTATTTTCCCCACGTCATTTGGTGTCTCAGATTGTTCTAAGATTGGCTTGATCAGATTTCGATCTACCTTTGCAATATTACATATTTCGCAAATGTTAATAAATGAATTAAGTGATGCTATTAATATACATAGTATATTGCTATTAATCCAGGTTTCAAATATTCCTTGATCTTGGTTATTACTGCTTTCTCGTCATTTAACAGCTGTTTGTCTATTATGATTCTCCTTCTGTTAGGTATTTTTAAATTAAGCTCATTGCTTTCTTTTTCTACTAATAGTATTTGGTGCTTAAATCGATTTACTACATCGTCTCTAATTGGAAAATGGTCGTTAAAGTTTTCAGCTTGAGAATGTATTGTCGATAAATTTTGTTCCTCATTATTTGTTACTTTAGTTATTTCTGGATAAAACTGTAATTGGTAATCTGCATTAGATGAGTGACTGCTTGCTGGACTTCCTTGAACCTGGTCGGGTATTGTCTTTACTGATAAGATTTCTATTTTCTTGTTATTTGGTTTATCGTTTGTGGTTAATGCGTATATTTCATTGACTTCTTTTAGTCTGGATAAAAAATCTGCTGGGATATTCTCCTTTCCTTTTATGTAATCTAGATTAATATTATATTCTCCTAATTTGAGTATCCAGCGCTGCAATCGGGGTGTAATATCTTTACCCCTAAATTTCTGGTATAACCACTTAATTGGTTGGTGGTCCGTTTGAAGATCGAATTAGAGTTATAGAATAGAGGTATGGTCTCAGGTAATTAACGGCCCAAACAATGGCTAACATTTCCTTCTCAATAGTTGAATAACGTTTCTCATGATCGTTCAAGGATCTGCTTATATAGCATACAGGATGTCCATTTTGACTAAGCACTGCTCCAAGCGCATGATTACTAGCATCTGTTGTTACTTTAAATTTCTGTGAAAAGTCTGGATGTCCAAGCACTGGTGCGGATGTTATAAGAATTTTGAGTTTCTCGAAGGCTCCTATGTATTCGCTATCATTTATGTTTATAGGGGTATTTTTCTTGAAGTATTTTATTAATGGCTGGGCTATTTTGGCATAGTCCTTAATAAATTTTCTGTAGTACCCTGTCAATCCAAGGAATGATTTAATTTCCTTTGTTGTTCGTGGAATTTCTACTTTTAAAATTTTTTCAATTTTGTCCATATTCGGTTTTATCCCATTTGTATTAATAGTATGACCCAGAAATTTAGTTTCTTTCCTCAAAAATTCACACTTATCGACTTGAATTTTAAGATTTGCGGCTTTTAATCGATTAAACACTTTCTGAACATTTTGTACATGTTCAGTTAGTGATGTTCCAAATATAATTATGCCATCCAAATATACCAAGCAAATTTTGTTAACAAGGTCATTCAGAATACTGTTCATGAGGCGCTGAAAAGTCGCTGGTGCGTTTTTTAACCCGAATGGCATCCGAGTATATTCGTAATGCCCAGTGCTAGTAGAAAACGCCGTCTTCTCTACATCACTTTCCTTCATCTGAATTTGGTGAAAACCTTTTGGAAAATCGATGGTGGTGAAATACTGTGCCCTCCCGAGTTTCTCCAATATACCTTCGATATTACGTATTGGATATTTGACGCTTTTTGTGACAGCATTTAGTTTTCGATAATCAATTGCCAGTCGCCACTTCATTTTGCCCGAATTGTCTGGTTTTTAGCAACTACTACTATCGGTCAATTATATGGTGACGAGCTTTCTCGGATGATTCCTTGTTCCAGCATCTCTTGGATTTGCTTTTCGATTTCGATATCGTGTACGTGAGGATTTCGATACATTTTTGAGTATATTGGATCCTCAGTCGTTGTTTGGATCTCATGTTTAATTTCGTTCGTTGCTGACAAATAATCTCTTTCCACGTAAAAAAGATCTCTATTATTTTTAATCAGCTTCCGCAATTCCGCTTTTTCTTCTGGGTTCAAATGGTCCATATGGATGTTAACTTTTTCGATGGGTTCCATAGAGTGTATTTCTTCATACTGAATTTCGTGTTTATCTTCCATTTTACTGTCGAAAGGGATCATATTTGTTCCAAAGGTAACCACTTTGTTGGAAAAATCTATTTTTGCGTTGGCTGGTCCTAGAATGTTGGTTCCTAGTATGGCTCGAAATCGGCAATTCTTCAAATCTGCCAACCTCCATTTGGTAAAATTTCTGATTCCTACTTCGGGTGGTGTTTCGGTCACTGTCTCATAATTTATTTTTTGTATTCCTGTTAATGTTCTGATGCGTACATTATCTACTTTTGTTTTGGGGTTGTTTCTTATTTTGTCTTGATCTAATATAGAAGTTGAAGAACTTGAATCTACCAGAGCTTTTATTGGTTCATCATCAATATGAATAGTGATTATTGGTAGGTTTGTGTCTCCGAGGCCTGTATGGGAAAATTTTCTTCTGCTTCGATCGGGTTAATATCCATTGGTTCTATCTGATTTCCCATGTAGTTCTGTCTATAGTTGTTGTGGTTGTAATTTGGTCTATAATTGTTAAAGTTTGGTTGATAATTTGGTCTATAATTGTTAGTTTGGTTGGTAATTTGGTCTATAATTGTTAGAGTTTGGTTGATAATTTGGGCGGTGGAAATTATTGTTACGATTCTGTCTGTGATATCCAGAATTATGAAACTGAAAATTTCTATTTTGAGGACTGTTGTTGGCAAAACCCCTTCAAACGTCCCTTTCTGGCCTTCTGATAGTATTTTCACTGTCTTTATAACCGGTTTGTAGTAATTCATGATAGGCATCTTGTAAGGTAATAACATTCTTTGTTCGTAGATACATACTATCAGTTCGATTAATTTTACTTAGAAATTTCTCCAAAATGCTTGCCTCATTCATCTCGGGTGAAAATTCAACTTGATTCCTGTTGTCTAAAGCATATTTTAAATTTAACTTATCTAGTATATCACTTAAAAAACTAAAAATTTGGTGCACACTTTGATTCTGAAATCGATCAGCATCCTCCTTTAATTTAAGATAAGTTTCTTGCACTCCAAATGTTCGAATCAAGACCTGCTTCACATTTTCCCATGTTTTATTTGACAACCTCCTGGCTGCCATTGTTGCTCTCCTTTGAAGTTTCGAAAACAATATTTCCGATATGTAATTAGTTGGCTGGTCCGGAGGAACCAGTGCCATTAACTATTCAACTTCCAGGATATAGCTCTGGAGCTAGAATTCGTCATCTCCACGAAAAGGAGGCATTGCCCTTGCTTCTCGTAGAAGCTCCGAAAATGGGGTAGCCATGATTTTATAAGTGTCGATAAATGTCTATATATTTTTATAAATATATAGTATATAATAGTTTTATGATTTACCAACTGTACTGGAACCACTTTTATCTTTTTCAGGGGCGACTCTTCCCAAAAAAGTGTTTTCAATAATTTTTATTAAATATTTTTGGATTTTAGCCTTGTCTGTACGGCGAATGTACAGCAAGGGAGCGAATTTTCTTACAATTCTGCTCACACAATGCAAGTCAGTTGTTAAGGGTAGTTTGATGGTAATTACACTTGATTGTTAAAGTATCTTTATTTTATTATTTAACAAATTCACTTTGTTTGTGCATTTGAGTCACTCTACTTTTACTATATTTAAAAATTCTCGATCGGTTGCACTTTAAAACTGTTTTTTTTTTCACTTTTGGTTCGAAAAATCTAAAAAGGATCTGCGGATACACCTCCCCTTTTAGACGACGACTGCGCCACTTAAGTTTGTACTTTTAAACCGAAATAAAAAAATTTAAATCACTGTATAAGTTTGCAAGGATACCGCTCCTCTGATTATACAGGATTAATATTTTAAATGACAACACAGCATAAGTTTTATTACTATTTATTTTATTTCACTTCGTTTGAAGTTACGTTCACGGTTCTATCTTGACTTGACTCCACAAAACATATCTAAAAGTCTTTTATACTTTTATTTCGATGCACAATTCCATTTGATCAGCACTTTTGCATCTTACTTATTCATTTCTGTCGATAATCTTAATATGTGTTTAAATTAACAGATCAGCATAATTTTATCTTAAGAGCACAATTTCTGTTTATAATATTTAATTCTTTCCAAGTCTTTGTTTACATTTCAGTCTTTTATTGGTTTGGCAAATTGTACTGACCCCATGGTTTTTGTTCTTGAGGTCGAGGTTGGTTCTAACATAACACATGTTATCGACATGTACTGACGTTTTTGTCTATGGAAGTGCATTGAGCGCGTGGCATTTATTTACATGCAGAGTTGTATTTAATGCATTATGTTGTTATGTACTATGTATTTAATGCATATGTTGTTGTTATCTTTCACCCTTGCAGTAAGAAGTGAAAACTCTAATTGGTCCGTTTATAGGACAACGTGGAGCTCGTATGGTTCTTTTGCCAAGTATCGCTCGTATGGTTCTTTTGGCAAGTACGTACTCAGCGAGCTATTTGCTGGTGGCGAAGCTTAACCGTGTGATACCCTTGTTCCCTATATATGTTCTTACGTTAAAGAAAGTACTGGCTTACTTATGTCGCAAAGGAAATGAACGGTAACGTAACGGAAACGGTATTCGGCGTGAAATTTCCAGATTCTATAGTATTTGTAAAATTAACCGGGAATTAGACATGAAGATTATTATTTGGGAAAAAGCATCATCATACTAATAAAAAAATTTCCTGCATAGAAAACTGGGAAAAAGCGTTTTGGAAAATGGGTAATTTAGCGAAAAGTGCGTGAGTTGCGACATTTTAAAGGGACCATTTAGTTATTTGTTATCATTCCACATAAAATGGTATGAGAAATAGCGATATTGCTGTTACATTGCCAACGAGTACTTTACTTCAAGGCAGCCGGTCCCAATTGCTTTTCTTAAGCATATGAATTACGGGAAAGTTATGCAATGAAGTCCCTCGTAAGCAGAAAGATTTCATAATTTAGCGATCAAGCTAGAATTTGATGATTATACTGACGAAAATCAGGAAAACTTTGCATTGCATTGCAATTTCCAAGGGCGAAGATGTCTTTTGCGACTGTTCACAAATAAGGAACTTGAAAGCCCGAATATGTTATCGGAAAAGTACTGGTTTTCGAAATCTTTTTTTACAGCTGTTAGAATGCAATAATCCAGCGATTATAAGGGTTACTTTTTAGTTTCAGTTTGTGTTTCTTAGAAATATTTCTTGTTTAGTATAATAAATAATAAATTAATTTCCTTAACGTTCTGGAATAACTACTGGACACTAACTCTATTCTTTGAAAGAGAAAATCTTTATTAAAGATGATATTTCTTTATCTAATGTTAAAACTTCCAAACCCCAATATCTCGTAACTGCAAAAGTATCGTAGGTATCGAGAATTTAATCGACTGTGGACTGAGTTATACAAAAACGATTGTTAATTGCATACACAATGGTCTAAGCTTTTTTCACTTTTGATTTTGTCAAGTTATTCAAATAATATTACGAACCATAAGCCAATAATATCTTCATTCGTCTCTCTGCGATACTAGCTGATGTTTAGATGCTGGTTAATGTTTGACCCATATTAAAAATGTCGTACTGCTTGTCGTGGGTTTGTGCTGGTATCTGAACCGCTTATATCATCAGCTGTATTACACCCATCTGTAGGCGCGACTATATAACTTTAGAACAAAGAAATGCTGTGGCGGCATGACACATATTATGTTAATAAAAACTGCTTATGAAGAGCTTGAGAATGTCCGCAGCTGACTTATGATTACCATCGAAAACTTAAAACTGGCCGTAGAAAGTGTTCATCAATGTGTGCACATATAGGGATTAATGTAACAACAGTGTACAGTTCTGTGTGACACATAATATCGTGTCCAATGAAGAAATAAGCTTGCGGATGGCGTCCGAATAAAATTTACACTGAGTTAAAAGGCTTCCATTTACAACATTATATATGTAGTGAATCGGCGAAATAGCACAAATAAAAAAAAGTTTAGCCAATTTCCAGAAAAAAAATTTTATCCGTTTAGTAGTGAAGCCAAAGTAAACAACCAACCATACACATTCACTAATCTAAAAATGGTGGACTTGGAATTTTGCCTCTTTCCAGAAGAAGTTTAAATGGTAACAGGGTAATGATTCAGAAACAAGAAACATGGGTTCTTTATCAATTGAAGCCAAGAGACGTTGAGCGTCGTTTTTTCGCCTGTGAATAACTGCTCCAGCGGCAAAAAAGGAAGGGTTTTCTTCATCCGGTCGTTACGAGTGATGAAAATTGGATTCATTATAGCAACCCAAAGAAAAGAAAATCATGGTGACTGCCCGGTCATGTTACTACGTCGTCGGCTCGGCCGAATATTTATGCGGCGAAGATTTTGCAGTGTATTTGGTAGGACCAGGGCGGTATTATTTATTCTGAGTTATTGAAACCGAACGAAACCATCCTTGGACAACGGTATCGGACTCCATTGATGCGATTGAGTCGAGCACTGCGCGAAAAGCGGCCACAATACGAGCAGAGGCATGAAAAAGTCGTTCTACAGTATGACAACGCTCGGCCTCATGTTGCCAAACCCGTTCGCTCAAATGGGAAAACGCTCAAATGGGAAGTCCTTCTGCAACTGCCATATTCTCCAGATATTGCGCCGTCCGATTATCACTTATTCCGTTCGATGGCACATGGTCTGGCTAATCAGCAGTTCTACTCATATGAAGACATCTCAAAATGGCTTGATTCGTGGATAACTTGATTCGACGAACACTTCTACCGTGACGGTATTCGAGCTCCGCCAGAAAGATGTGAAAAGTTGACGCTAGCGGTGGGCAATATTTTGAATGATTCATTTTTAACCATTTTTGCACAAAAAAGTGGCAATTTCATAAAAAAAAACGCGAGAACTTAGTTGCGCACCTAATATTATAATTATTATTCATTTTAACATGGAAAGTGAAAGATGGTGTTTTATTGCCATTATTGTTTTATTACGTTTTATATTATTTTAAACATTCAAACAGGCCTGTTAAGTCAATATTTATTTTAATAAAAACACATCATTACAGACGCTTGGCTCATAAGAGTTGACCAGGACCGACATCATCGTGTTAATATTGCATCGTAGAGAAGCAGATTAAAGCTTTTATGGTTATTCTTATCTAACCCTAGTGCAAAAAAATTAATACTTTAACTAGACTTAAGAAAGCGTTATCCCTCGTGTAAGAGCAGGGTTTAGAATACGAGTCTTGGTTTAGATGGAGGGTGTCGTGCGACCATGAGAGTGCTGAGCGACCATGTCACAAGATTAAATATGGTGGTAAGTACTGACACTGATGTGTCGGTACTTACCGATGAGGCTTGATGACGATTCTACAGACCGACAATTCGACATATTAAAGCTAGAAAAAACTGGCATTTCGTAATTTACTCATAGCAACTCAATGCCACAAGAAACAGACGCGTGCCAGTAAGAATGCCACAGTCTCATACTAAAGAAGCTAAATACGTACTAAATTGTCTCAAAAATAAAATAAATAGGAGCTGAAAGGAACAAAGAAGCCAGTGGAAAGTGAAAGTATGTTTCAGTATTGTTGAAGCCGACTGACGTGCCACCGGTGGAAGTCGAGAGGTTTAACGTGGACACCATCAGTGTGGGCTTAATTCCACGGTATCCATAGACGGGGTTGAAATTATGCGGCAACCAACGCCACCCATCAATATGGGGTACCATTTCCTACCCAAATACAGGATACCCCAGACGCAACTGGTGAGCATTCAATACCACCACATTAAAACACATACCACCACGTTTCAGCCAGGATAGGCTCCTCACCGTGTAGGGAGCTGACAGTAACCTGTCATGGGCATCCCCCTAATCCGTGGTTCAGACCAAACCTCTGATCAGGTTTCGCAACCCTATAGTTTGAGGGCTGCTACCGTTTCGGACCCTGCATCCGGGTATGGTGACCCCATGCCACCAATGGAACTGAAGTAAGCCATTGAATACCCAGGTAAAAGGACACCTTGTCAACGAGTTTAAATGATATATGTCGTACAAGAACGGTGACCCGCCATAGCCATGCAAGGAAGACAGACAATCCTATAATCATGGTGACTACTTGCTTTAACCAAACAAAGAGATACGAATGAAATTATTTCGGAAATAGCAAAGCAAGGATTCGTTGAGCCTTCCATCAACGGCTAGTGACCACCCGGGTCGTCAGAGAACAACGATCCCATAAATTTTCAATATTATATAATTGCTAGCATACAATAATGTTAAAGGATCCTAAGTACTTATGACTGCGCAACAAATTGCCCATAGTTCAATTTTTCTATTTGATCTGTTATCGCTTGTATGTCCATATGAAATGGGAAACTTCAGATCCATGTTCAATGTTGTAATATTGCAATTGTATCTTAAATGTTCTTATGAATTAAGTTGTAAATTAGAAAAAGTTTGTACAAGTTTTTAGACATGATATCTTCATGAAGATATGATGTAAAAATGAGTTGTGTTGTATGTGTTTTTTATCTTATGTACTTTTTATCGAAAAGTGATTTGCATTGTAACGCGTTCAAAGAATTTCATGTGCCACGGTAGTCGGCCAAAACAACAAGGTATATTTGCTTATATTTATTAAAAATGTATAGATATATTTATTTATGAATTCGGTTTCTTTCATTCAACAAAACTTAAAATATGGTGGTGGTATGGGGTTGAGAAAATTTGTTTCATTTTAATAATATTCATATATCACTCATTAGCTTTTTTGTATAATCTAAATTCCGGTTTTAAAGAGCCCTTATCTGAATGGAAATTCGCCGATCAATCTGAAGGCTATAGCAATCTGGAGCTAACAATATTAGATATGTACGTTGGTTCTACTGCATCTACCTGTAAAGTTTCGATACTTCTTGGAGAAATATCGAATTACACCATATTCTGTTTGCATGTCTTACTTTTTTGTTAATGAGACAAGTTTTGCAATTCCTGATATAGAATTTAACCATACGGTTCCTGCACTCTCAACAGTATCGTAATAATGTTTTACGGACACCTCATTTTTCTGAGGTCCATCCTGAGAGGATCCGTCTTCCAAGATAAGGATGCTGCTTCTTGGGTAAGGAAGAAAGGGCTATTTACGTCCTTGGTGTCGGGATCCCAGTGCCACTAAACACCACCCCTGTAAATCAGAGAGATGGAGAATTATAGGATCGAACTATTATTATGTACCACAGCATTTCAGCATTTCCTCAATCAGAATTTCCAAATGGACTTCCTCTTATTCGGCACGATTACCGCACAATCTTTACCATCGTCTAGCGGAGTTAGATGCGCTTCAGTTGTCCAACTTCATTAGGAGGAATACGTGCCAGCTAGACCTACCGGGTACCTGTATACCTGTTTGACCGCAGTCAAGACCTTCGCAAAAGCATCTACAGTGCAGCGTCTGATACCGAACCGTCAGTTACTGATACCGAAATGTCGTGGAAAACGGTGCCGAGCGCTATGAAATCATCAGTGAGTTTTCCATTTTTGAGTGTCTCGAGCACTTTCTCAGCCGTATCTAGCATGCATAATGGGCCGTCTGCTGGGGCGACTCAGGATTCCTCTTCTCCTTTCTGATCAGCACAAGTCTTGACATCTTCCATTTGCCGGGGAAAAATTTTCTTGCAAGCAGGCATTAAAAGTACTAAGCAGCAAAGTGATAGACCAACTACCAAACATCGGCCCTGGGGCCGTCTTCGACTTCACGAAAAGAAATGGTTTTTACAGTTCTAATCAAAAGCTCTTGTTGCATTTCCTCTGAATTTTGATTCAACAATTTTGAAACAAATTTTTCACTACTTAAAATAAACCTTTCGTTATCCAAACTCTAGTAACATAAGTAATGATAGGATTGATTAGTATGATTTAAACATACGAAACATACTGTTTTCTTTTTATAAGCATGAAATCCTCCAATATTCCAAAATTTATTTTGTCATTAAATTGATATATTAATTCAGAACTATTTATTTAATGGAGATCTTTTTATCTTTAAATAAAACTCTTATCGATTTGTTTATCTGTGTGATAAAATACGAAAGAAAATAAAACAACTTAAAATGTTAATACTGCCCTGTGTACAGGTTTCATTAGATAGACTCCTAAGTTGCATAGACATTAGAAATGATAACTAATATATAATATAATATAATAAATATTTTTCTCCCTAATAATAATTGAATAAAGTAAATACCCATGATTGCTTATTAAAAATAAATCCATTCGTGGTTAAATAAAGTAAATGTAATGCATATTCATGCGTTACTAAAATGGCTGGGCAAAATAGATAACAAACATGTGGATTTTATGTTCTCATACACAAGCTTGGAACGTTTGCTCTCAATCCATTTCACATCGAATTGACCGTAGTTTAATTTTTATTTGAATAAAATTATATAAGCTAATACGATAGGCTTACTGATGTCTTTGAATGCAATCATATCTTAATCACGATAAATTTTTCGTGTAAATTGAAATTCGAAACATAAATGATACTTTCCATAGTTAAAGAAAAAAAATCTTAAAGAAACAATTTTTAGTTATAAATATTAAAACATAAAATATATAAATACAAAAATACAAATATTTTATATATTAATATAAAAATATAACAGACGTTAATTATCTACAAACATACGTCATGGTTTTGGTTCATTCTCATCAGCTCATCATTGTCTAAACATATCATCACTATTTTTCTATATTCTTAAAACGTTCTCTCGTTGACTTTACAAATGCTGTCTCCTGAACATCAACGTATTTAAATTACATTTTTTAAATTGTATAATATTTGAATCTTCAGTCCGCGATTATCTTTGTAAAACTACTATTTCGAATGTAGTAAAACCTTTATTTTTTACAACTGCCTATAAAGGTTCAGTACCTGGCGCAGTCGTGCGTATTTTTTCCCAAAGTTTCAATATGCTATTGAATAGCATCTAACCTGCGTATTGAAGAAGGTGGTTTTAAAGCAAAACTGGTACAGTTTAATGGCCATCAACAAAAACTACTTTTTCTAGAACAACCACTAAAAGTCTCGTCGGATCTCTCGAAATTCTTGGAAATAAATAATTTAAACATCAATCCTATCGCCAACTCTGCCAACTTATCTTCTGAAGACTAAGTTGATCCGTACGTCCCAGTTAAATGGAGAAGAGGGTGGCAAAAAATGTATCGAAACTATGACCATATATTCATTCCGGATGGTCAAAAGTTAAGTTTGAAAGACAAAATCGAACACTGCATCACAACAACAGACGACTAAACTGTTTATACCAAATCGTATCGCTACCCCTATATCATAGGAACGAAGTGAAAGAACCAAGTTCAAATATACTAGACCAGGGAATTATTCAACCGAGCTATTCTGTCTAGACAGATCCTAATTAGAAACATGCAAGCGGTAAGCAGAAGTCGAGGTTAATTTTCGACTACTTTAAACTCAATGAAAAGACGATAACTGACCGTTATCTTCTTCCACTGATAACACATATATAAGGATATATATGTGTTATCGGAAATACTCGGAAAGTGTCTTTATTTTTCAGCATTAGAGCTGGCGTGTGCGTTCTATCTAATTGACATGGACCCTAAAACAACAAAAAGTTTGCCTTCATTGTTGATAATGAGTACATTCAACATTCCAAAGAGTTATAGACATGTTATAGACGGCCTGGTTTTCCTTGATGATATAATTATTTTCTCAATATCACTTCGAGGGCATGACGAAAATCTGAGAAAGATTTATAGCGAACTCCTTGAAGCAAGTTTTAAAATATAAATAATAAATCAGAATTCCTTCATAAAAAATAGCGTTTTCAGGCCGCGTTTTCACGCCAGATAGAGTTACCTCGGTTCCCCTCAAAATCCAAGCAATAAAAACTTCCTAATCCCTAGGATACATAAGGTGATCAAAATTTTTCTGGGGTTGCTTGGTTACTATCGCAAGTTTGTTAAGGATCTTACGATGCTCACTAAAGTCCCCAAAATGAGTTTTTTAAAGAAAGGTAGAACCTGCCACCTTACATAAAGGTATTGTTATGTATTTTCAAAAAAAAAATATATATATATATGTATATATATATATATATATATATATATATATATATATATATATATATATATATATATATATATATATATATATATATATATATATATATATATATATATATATATATATATCTATATAATTAATAATAATGAAATAAAAATTGGGGCAACCGATCGGTCGAACCTGCAGCGAAAGAAAGGGACAAGGTTATAAAGACAGTGTTATTTGAAAATACAAAGGCCGCATAATGGCGGCCGAAGAAAGTTACTTTTAACCGACTAGATCACCGCATGGGCGTGGGGGTTGGGACATTATTTAAGCCCTGATCCTTCCATCTTACATACACACACACACACAGTAAAAGCTTACTCCTTCATATTAGATTAAAATAAAAGGATCAAAAATCAAAAGATGTGAATTGTGCACCTGTGAATTATCCTGCGCTGATTCGGACCACCTATGAATTGTGCTGCGCTGACTCTGAACACCTATGAATTGTGCTGCGCTGATTCTGACCACCTGTCAATTGTGTTGCGCTGACTCTGAACACCTTTGAATTGTGCTGCGCTGATTCTGAACACCTCTGAATTGTGCTGCGCTGATTCTGGACACCTATGAATTGTGCTGCGCTCACTCTGAACACCTCTGAATTGTGCTGCGCTGATTCTGACCACCTGTCAATTGTGCTGAGCTGATCCTGACCACCTGTCAATTGTGTCGCGCTGACTCTAATCGTGCTTCTCTTCCTCCTCTTCAAGTGGGTTTTGGGACTTCACTTGTTCTGCTGCGCTACCTCTAATCGTGCTTCCTGTAGCACGAATCTGCACCTTAACTGGTTTCAGGATTCAGCTGTTCTACTGCGCTTCCTTGGATCGAGCTCCCTCTATTGATTGATAGTCCTATTGGTTGATACTTCTATTTAAACTCCGATTGATACTTTATTTATACTTCTTGATACTTGAAATGATTGCTTGAGTGTCTCGATACTTCTTTTGATACTTGAATTGATTCCTCTATTGGTTGTATGTCTCGATACTTCTATTGATACTTGAATTGATTCCTCTATTGGTTATTTGTCTCGATACTTCTATTGATACCTGAATTTATTCCGCTATTGGTTATCTCATACCTCACAATTTCTATTCTATTTATACTGATACGTTCACAACAACCTAGTGAATCATATCCATAGAAAAATTTATCGCAAATTAGTTCCAAGAAATTTTTTTTTTGGTTTTTTTTGCGACTATGAATATTTTTTTTTTAGACTTTTTTTTTCTTCTGACATTTAATTTTACTGAGACTGTTTTTTCTTTGTTTGTTATCAATATTATTTAACTTAATACCTAAATCTAACTATAATTGTTTCTATTTTCATTTTATTCTTACTTCTATTTCATCTCGTATGATTTTCTTTTAACTTAAAAATATTGGTACACATAAAAAACTTAACCAAAACAATTGATTGTTATATTCAAAATTAATTGTTATTTTATTTATTTATTCTTTTATTTAATGTCGTGTGTTGAATGTAACGTGTGTAATTTATTCATTTATTATTTAAATGTTTGTTTAATGTCGCCTACACCTCGGAATACGTAACACGTGGGGACGACCTACCCCTTGAGAAGGGTCTCATTTCAAAAGCCGGGCTACTATCCATGTAGGATTAAGGGACTAGAGCCGAATGTCCTGGCAATGGTAGACTCCTAAAGGTTTCCCATCTGGGGACTCCAGTTCATACGCGACCTGTCCAACTAAACGAACTACTCTGGCCGGTATGAATTTTGGTGCGAGCTTAGCTGCAAATTTGTCCACAGCACTACTGAGTACGTGATTTCGTACGAAAATGATTTGTCCGGGGATGAAAGAACGGGTCCTTGCACGCAAATCGTAATGCCTTTTTCCTTTAGCGTAAGCTTCACCTAATTTCTCACTAACTCGTTCGCGTATCACTCTCAATCTCTCGTGAGGGGTCATGAGCTCGACTTCTCCATCTTCAAAAGAAGAGAACTTCCGGAGAAGCTCGTAGTCGGAGCCGTGGCTCACTGACTGAAATCCGAACATCAGGTAGTGACGCGAACAACCAGTCGACTCGTGTACAGTGTTTCGGAATGCAGAGCTTGATTCTCGCAAATACTTATCCCACGTGCAGTGGTCATCACCTATATAGGAACGAATGGCAGCTAAGCTGGACTGGTTGACCCGTTCGGAAGCATTCGATTGAGGCGAGTATTTGGGAGAGAAAACGTGCTGAATGCCATATTCTCGAAGGAATTACATGATATGCTTAGATGTAAACTGCACACCATTATCCAAATGGAGTAGGGCACACCAAATGTACGGAATATATCTAGAAGGTATTGAGTTGCGTGTTCGGTAGTGGCCTTGGGCATGGCTTTCATCCATAAAAATTTTGTATAATGATCGAGCACGACAAACCATTGGGTATTTTCACTCTTGGAACGTGGTTAAGGTCCTAGGAATTCGATAAATAAGCGCTGCATCGGCCTATCAGATATGCGCTCTTGACCCATAAATGGTCTGAGGACCTCATTGTAGGGCTTAACTTGCTTGCAAGTACTGCATTGGGAGATGTAAGTAGCGACGTCCTTACGAAGTGTTGGCCAATAATAATATCGCTGTAGTACTTCGGTGGTCTTACGTATGCCACAATGAGATGCTTCCGGTCTATCGTAAGCTTGGGAAATCAGCCTTGATTGCTGACTCACGGGTACCCATAATTTGGTACGGGGAATGTCTAGATCCGGGTCGTTAACTCTTGCTAAATTAATGTAAATACGACCATCTCTTATCCATAGGTTGGGAAACCGTGTAGTTTCTTTCGAAATTTTAAGGATTCGCTCTGTATAATCAGGTTCTGTGAAAGCAGAGTCTGGCAACAGGGAATCGATATGATGGTGCTCGGGAAGGAAGGGAAGATACAGACACGAAAGTTCACTAATACTCTCGTGAACTCGAGACAGGGCATCGGGAACGGTATTAGCGGAGCCCTTAACATGTTCAATATTGAAGTTGAAACCTTGCAACTTCAGACTCCAGCGAGCTAATCTGCCGGAAAGGTCTTGTTGGCTCATGAGCCACTTCAAACTAGCGTGGTCAGTGATGATGGTGAAGGGAAGTCCTTCAATGTAGGCACGGAATTTTTTTACGCTCTGTACGGCGGCGAGACACTCCAGCTCGGTGTTAGTGTAATTTCGCTGCGCTGACGTCAATTTGGCAGACATGAAGGACACTACCAATTCCAGTGGTGCTTGCGTCGCACTGAATGAAGAAAGGTTTTGTAAAGTCAGGGTTAACCAGTACGGGTGCGGACACAAGAGCTTGTTTCATTTGGTCAAAAGCAGTTTGAGCAGCGTCAGTCCATTTAAAGGACGATTTGTTTTTCAGCAGGTCAGTTAGAGGGGCGGTAATGGAGGCAAACCTATGTATGAATCGACGGTACCATCCAGCCATTCCCATGAGACGACGAATGTCTTTAGGGGAGCGAGGAGTAGGGTAGTCAACTATACTGGAGACTTTAGAGGGATCCGTATTCAGGATACCATCGCTAACGATGTATCCCAGGTATCTTATTTCACGCTGGATGAATTTGCTCTTCTCAACATTTATTGTGATCCCAGCTGATGAGAGCAACTTAGCTACTGAAGACAACAGATCCAAATGTTCCGTGAAGGAAGAGCTGGTCACGAGCAAATCATCAAGGTAAACAAATATTTTGTCTTGAAGCTCATGCGGAATAACCTTGTGCATTAGACGGCACATGGTTTGAGGAGCGTTGCACAATCCAAAAGGCATGACCTTAAAATGGTATAAAGGGCGACACGGCACCGTGAAAGCTGTCTTTTCCTGAGATTCAGTATCAAGAGGTATCTGCCAAAAGGCGTCCTTTAAATCGAGACTCGTAATATACCTAGTGGATCTTTATCGAAATAATAATCCATCGATTAACGGCAAAGGATATGCGTCTTCAACGGTAACATCGTTAACACGTCGCGCATCCAGACACAAACGTACTTTTCCAGGTTTACGAACCAACGTTACTGGTGAACTCCAGGAACTGTGACTCTCGCCTATCACACCCAATGTGAGCATACGATCAAGTTCCGTGTACAGCAGATCCTGTACGACCAGTGATACAGCATAATGCCGTTGCTTGACTGGCTTAGCAGTCCCAGTGTCAATGTGATGTGTAACTAGTGACGTTTTACCCAAACCAATCTTATTGAAGGAAGGAAATTAGGCAACTACTTGTTGCAATAGGAGCGTTTGCTCTGGTGTCAATTGGTGAAGAGTGTCAGCCTCTTCGGCAGGAAGAGAATTAGGGGCTTCTTGGAACGCACTGAAGTTTTTGAACGACACTGGTGCTATCTGGAACGCATTCCAGAAGTCAATGCCAAGGTTTAATTTACCGGCGAGGGAAGGGACGGCTAAGAACTGTAAAAGTTTAGTCTCGTCATCATATGTGACGGGAACATTGACGTATCCTGCTGCTGGAACTCGCTGTCCAGACGCTGGTTTTAAGGGAGTGAATTTTGAGATCTAAGTCTCGAAGTAACTCAATTGACCCGTGTCCTAAGACATTGACGCTAGCTCCACTATCCATAAGACCGGTGAGCTAATAACATAAAATGATGACGTCACAATACGGACGAGGATCGTTCAGATCGCGATCGGGCACTACCAAACTAATCGCTAGTTTATGAAGGGCGCGTTTCGCACGAAAGTAGGTGATTTCGCGAAGTCGTCTTCTATCTCTTCGTGTAATGGTGAACGGCGGAAAACGGTTGACGGGAGTGGGTTTGTTCAATCGAGTGGTCTGAGCTAATGAAGTCTTGTCATAATATGATGATGGACTTTTTGAACTCAGTGATTGCGACACAATTCGGCATCTACATTGGTTGTTGCGTCCACAGTATTGCCTCGGATTTGAGTTGTTGCTTGAGGGTTCAAGTGTCGAAAATTTGGAGCGTGCCGACACCCTCATAGGCGGGCTGCTCCTGTAATAGTTTCCCGGAGGCTTACACTTTTGGCACTGAGTCTTTCGTACTCCCGGAGTACCACAACCAAAACAAAACACTCTCTGGATGGGAAGTTGGCAATTGCTGAAGGAATGACCCATATCCTGACAGTTCCAACACAAACGGTATTCGGGATCAGTACCAGGGCCCAGAGATCTAACGACTTCTTCGGGCACTTCTGTTGGGAGAATTTGGTAGCGTGTGTGAGACAAGGCGTGGACTTGGCGAACAAGATCGAAAGATCGTTCTGCCTTGCTCAAGTTCTAAACAGATTCTATTGACGTGCAGCACTGTACCAGCTCATAGACTGATGTAAATTGCCGACCTGCGAGGTGGTCTCTTAACCGTCGATGCATATTAAGATACAACAAGTGCTGCATATCCAAATCAGACATGCCTTGCTGAAACTGCAGCGACAACGTCTCTAAGGCATCGAAGAATTCAATGAAGAGTTCACCTTGCGCCTGGTGACGTGCATCCACTTGACGCCGTATATCTTTGTCTGATCGCGCCCGGGAAAATCTATTGAGGAAAGAATGGGTGAGAGTATCCCAGTCTAATGAATGTGGGTGCATTTCATGGTATTTCCAGTACCACTCGAGAGCAGGTCCATTCAGAAAAATGTGGAAGCACTCTGCCAATTCTCACCTCTTGAGAGTCTCCCATACCTTGTAACCTATATAGGAAAGAATCAGCTCTTAGGCTGGATTGGCTGCTATCATAACCAATACCCCATTTGGATATTGGTATAGACATTTGGCTTATTGGACGAGAGCATGCGGGAGAGCGCGTACCAAAATCACGTACATTGTCTCGGGGAATCTGTGCTATAGTTGAAGCTTGGACTGGACGGGAGGCTAGACTAGCTAGGGAGGCTCACATCCAGTGATTGCCCCATGGGGCCTAGAAAATTTGATTTCAGAGCTTGTTCAAGCCACTGGATTTCTTCGATCAGGTGCTCTATCTTAGGTTCCGAAATCAAATGGTTATGACTCGTGGTTACAGGTGACAGAGTTTCTTACAATTCTGCCGTGAAAATGTGGGGTTGTTCAGACTCAGACACATGACGAAAGGGGTTTGAATCATTCAGTTTCGTTTTTCGATCAAGCGGACAATCATTTGCCTGCACACTCAAGGGTAGCCCAGTGTCTGCAAATCGTCTTCCTGTCCTCACCGGGACATTGGTAATGGAGAAGCCCTGAGGCGTAGAGTGTCCTGACGGCAAAAATTTCTCGGGTAGTGGAGACGACATTTTTTTGACTCTTTTATATTTTTCAATTGTCCTTATTTCCTTTTTTAAATGCTCTACTTCTATAATTTCCAAATGATTTTAAGTTAATTTTAAGCCTCCTTTTCCTTCCTTCGTTTCTTTTTGTTTTTTTTTTCTAAATTTCAAATGTTAATTTTTTGTAAGTGTATAATGCTATTTATTTTGGGTAATTCTTTTTCCAATTCAATTAATCTGTTTTCTTTGAATTATAAGTTTCGGTTTAATTATGTGCATGCCTGTGTGCGTCAGAGAACATGTGTTTTCGGATCAGGACGTGAAGGCTGAGAAAGTTAAAGTGAATGGAAGTATGTGAGCAACTCCAAGAGTTGCTGATGCTCATCTGGCCACTGATTCAAACTAATAGAGCGATAACTATCAGTGGGCACAGAGCCAACAAAACCGGAAGGTAAATGTGTTTAAAGAAGATAGCAAAGGAAAACAATAAGTGGTGTTTCGAGGTACGTGTGCATCCGTCGGGCATCTCTGCTCAAACCAAAAACGAATGGCGAAATATACCGAAGATCAGCAGAGGCAAACGCCCTTCAAAAGTAGGCGTACGTAATGTCAGCCAAGTCAACTTCAGAAGAGGTATTCAAATCCTAAAAGGAGAATACAACCATCTTCTTCGTCGACCCTTAACGCTCCGTCTCAAAACTCATCGAGTCGAAATCTACGGAAGCGATAGTCAACATCACTCATGGAAACAGGAAAGAAGAAATAAAAGAAAAGAATACTTTTGGGCGCCATGTTATGTATTTTCAAAAAAATATATATATATATATATTGAGAAAGGTGGAAAGAGCTCAAGCTGGTTTCGAACACGCGTCCCTGCCGCTTCTTGTCAGGTGCCAACTCGCAGGCCGGTACGCATCGATTGGCACTACCAGCTTAGGTGGATGTCGACTGGTTATTTACTAGTTATGAATATTGCTCTACAGCTTTCAACTTCTATTATCCAAATTGCCTTTGGTCTGGCTTTATCTGTTTCAGAAGTTTTTGGTAGATAATTTTTTCCATTTTCACTTACAACATTGTAAGTGATTTATACCCTTGCTAAGCTAACTCAGCGAAGACTCATGGGTGCGGAAGTTCTGATCGAATTTGTCGAATATCTCGGAAGTGAATTAATATTGAGAAATATTAAATCAATTGAAAGTGAATTAATATTGAGAAATATTAAATCACTCATGGAAACAGGAAAGAAGAAATATAAGAAAAGAATACTTTTGGGCGCCATGTTATGTATTTTCAAAAAAAAAAATATATATTTATTTATATATAATTAATAATAATGAAATAAAAATTGGGGCAACCGATCGGTCGCACCTGCAGCGAAAAAAAAGACCAAGGTTATAAAGACAGTGTTATTTGAAAATACAAAGGCCGCATAATGGTGGCCGAAGAAAGTTACTTTTAACCGACTAGATCACCGCATGGGCGTCGGGGTTGGGACATTATTTAAGCCCTGATCCTTCCATCTTACATATACACACACACACACACACACAGCTTTTACTGTGTAATCCTGTGTACTCCTTCATATTAGATTAAAATAAAAGGATCAAAAATCAAAAGATGTGAATTGTGCAGCGCTGATTCGGACCACCTGTGAATTGTGCTGCGCTGACTCTGAACACCTATGAATTGTGTTGCGCTGACTCTGAACACCTTTGAATTGCGCTGCGCTGATTCTGACCACCTGTCAATTGTGTTGCGCTGACTCTGAACACCTTTGAATTGTGCTGCGCTGATTCTGAACACCTATGAATTGTGATGCGCTGATTCTGACCACCTGTCAATTGTGTTGCGCTGACTCTGAACACCTTTGAATTGTGCTGCGCTGATTCTGAACACCTATGAATTGTGCTGCGCTGATTCTGATCACCTGTCAATTGTGTTGCGCTGACTCTGAACACCTTTGAATTGCGCTGCGCTGATTCTGACCACCTGTCAATTGTGCTGAGCTGATCCTGACTACCTGTCAATTGTGTCGCGCTGACTCTAATCGTGCTTCCTGTAGCACGAACCTCCTCTACAAGTTGGTTTCGGGATTTCACTTGTTCTGCTGCGCTACCTCTAATCGTGCTTCCTGTAGCACGAATCTGCACCTTAACTGGTTTCAGGATTCAGCTGTTCTACTGCGCTTCCTTGGATCGAGCTCCCTCTATTGATTGATAGTCCTATTGGTTGATACTTCTATTTAAACTCCGATTGATACTTTATTTATACTTCTTGATACTTGAAATGATTGCTTGAGTGTCTCGATACTTCTTTTGATACTTGAATTGATTCCTCTATTGGTTGTATGTCTCGATACTTCTATTGATACTTGAATTGATTCCTCTATTGGTTATTTGTTTCGATACTTCTATTGATACTTGAATTTATTCCGCTATTGGTTATCTCATACCTCACAATTTCTATTCTATTTATACTGATACGTTCACAACAACCTAGTGAATCATATCCATAGAAAAATTTATCGCAAATTAGTTCCAAGAAATTTTTTTTTTGGTTTTTTTTCCGACTATGAATATTTTTTTTAGACTTTTTTTTCTTCTGACATTTAATTTTACTGAGACTGTTTTTTTTTTTGTTTGTTATCAATATTATTTAACTTAATACCTAAATCTAACTATAATTGTTTCTATTTTCATTTTATTCTTACTTCTATTTCATCTCGTATGATTTTTTTTAGCTTAAAAATATTGGTACACATAAAAAACTTAACCAAAACAATTGATTGTTATATTCAAAATTAATTGTTATTTTATTTATTTATTCTTTTATTAAATGTCGTGTGTTGAATGTAACGTGTGTAATTTATTCATTTATTATTTAAATGTTTGTTTAATGTCGCCTACACCTCGGAATACGTAACACGTGGGGACGACCTACCCCTTGAGAAGGGTCTCATTTCAAAAGCCGGGCTACTATCCATGTAGGATTAAGGGACTAGAGCCGAATGTCCTGGCAATGGTAGACTCCTAAAGGTTTCCCATCTGGGGACTCCAGTTCATACGCGACCTGTCCAACTAAACGAACTACTCTGGCCGGTATGAATTTTGGTGCGAGCTTAGCTGCAAATTTGTCCACAGCACTACTGAGTACGTGATTTCGTACGAAAATGATTTGTCCGGGGATGAAAGAACGGGTCCTTGCACGCAAATCGTAATGCCGTTTTCCTTTAGCGTAAGCTTCACCTAATTTCTCACTAACTCGTTCGCGTATCACTCTCAATCTCTCGTGAGGGGTCATGAGCTCGACTTCTCCATCTTCGAAAGAAGAGAACTTCCGGAGAAGCTCGTAGTCGGAGCCGTGGCTCACTGACTGAAATCCGAACATCAGGTAGTGACGCGAACAACCAGTCGACTCGTGTACAGTGTTTCGGAATGCAGAGCTTGATTCTCGCAAATACTTATCCCACGTGCAGTGGTCATCACCTATATAGGAACGAATGGCAGCTAAGCTGGACTGGTTGACCCGTTCGGAAGCATTCGATTGAGGCGAGTATTTGGGAGAGAAAACGTGCTGAATGCCATATTCTCGAAGGAATTACATGATATGCTTAGATGTAAACTGCACACCATTATCCAAATGGAGTAGTTCGGGCACACCAAATGTACGGAATATATCTAGAAGGTATTGAGTTGCGTGTTCGGTAGTGGCCTTGGGCATGGCTTTCATCCATAAAAATTTTGTATAATGATCGAGCACGACAAAACATTGGGTATTTTCACTCTTGGAACGTGGTTAAGGTCCTAGGAATTCGATAAATAAGCGCTGCATCGGCCTATCAGATATGCGCTCTTGACCCATAAATGGTCTGAGGACCTCATTGTAGAGATGTAAGTAGCGACGTCCTTACGAAGTGTTGGCCAATAATAATATCGCTGTAGTACTTCGGTGGTCTTACGTATGCCACAATGAGATGCTTCCGGTCTATCGTAAGCTTGGGAAATCAGCCTTGATTGCTGACTCACGGGTACCCATAATTTGGTACGGGGAATGTCTAGATCCGGGTCGTTAACTCTTGCTAAATTAATGTAAATACGACCATCTCTTATCCATAGGTTGGGAAACCGTGTAGTTTCTTTCGAAATTTTAAGGATTCGCTCTGTATAATCAGGTTCTGTGAAAGCAGAGTCTGGCAACAGGGAATCGATATGATGGTGCTCGGGAAGGAAGGGAAGATACAGACACGAAAGTTCACTAATACTCTCGTGAACTCGAGACAGGGCATCGGGAACGGTATTAGCGGAGCCCTTAACATGTTCAATATTGAAGTTGAAACCTTGCAACTTCGGACTCCAGCGAGCTAATCTGCCGGAAAGGTCTTGTTGGCTCATGAGCCACTTCAAACTAGCGTGGTCAGTGATGATGGTGAAGGGAAGTCCTTCAATGTAGGCACGGAATTTTTTTAAGCTTTGTACGGCGGCGAGACACTCCAGCTCGGTGTTAGTGTAATTTCGCTGCGCTGACGTCAATTTGGCAGACATGAAGGACACTACCAATTCCAGTGGTGCTTGCGTCGCACTGAATGAAGAAAGGTTTTGTAAAGTCAGGGTTAACCAGTACGGGTGCGGACACAAGAGCTTGTTTCATTTGGTCAAAAGCAGTTTGAGCAGCGTCAGTCCATTTAAAGGACGATTTGTTTTTCAGCAGGTCAGTTAGAGGGGCGGTAATGGAGGCAAACCTATGTATGAATCGACGGTACCATCCAGCCATTCCCATGAGACGACGAATGTCTTTAGGGGAGCGAGGAGTAGGGTAGTCAACTATACTGGAGACTTTAGAGGGATCCGTATTCAGGATACCATCGCTAACGATGTATCCCAGGTATCTTATTTCACGCTGGATGAATTTGCTCTTCTCAACATTTATTGTGATCCCAGCTGATGAGAGCAACTTAGCTACTGTAGACAACAGATCCAAATGTTCCGTGAAGGAAGAGCTGGTCACGAGCAAATCATCAAGGTAAACAAATATTTTGTCTTGAAGCTCATGCGGAATAACCTTGTGCATTAGACGGCACATGGTTTGAGGAGCGTTGCACAATCCAAAAGGCATGACCTTAAAATGGTATAAAGGGCGACACGGCACCGTGAAAGCTGTCTTTTCCTGAGATTCAGTATCAAGAGGTATCTGCCAAAAGGCGTCCTTTAAATCGAGACTCGTAATATACCTAGTGGATCTTTATCGAAATAATAATCCATCGATTAACGGCAAAGGATATGCGTCTTCAACGGTAACATCGTTAACACGTCGCGCATCCAGACACAAACGTACTTTTCCAGGTTTACGAACCAACGTTACTGGTGAACTCCAGGAACTGTGACTCTCGCCTATCACACCCAATGTGAGCATACGATCAAGTTCCGTGTACAGCAGATCCTGTATGACCAGTGATACAGCATAATGCCGTTGCTTGACTGGCTTAGCAGACCCAGTGTCAATGTGATGTGTAACTAGTGACGTTTTACCCAAACCAATCTTATTGAAGGAAGGAAATTAGGCAACTACTTGTTGCAATAGGAGCGTTTGCTCTGGTGTCAATTGGTGAAGAGTGTCAGCCTCTTCGGCAGGAAGAGAATTAGGGGCTTCTTGGAACGCACTGAAGTTTTTGAACGACGCTGGTGCTATCTGGAACGCATTCCAGAAGTCAATGCCAAGGTTTAATTTACCGGCGAGGGAAGGGACGGCTAAGAACTGTAAAAGTTTAGTCTCGTCATCATATGTGACGGGAACATTGACGTATCCTGCTGCTGGAACTCGCTGTCCAGACGCTGGTTTTAAGGGAGTGAATTTTGAGATCTAAGTCTCGAAGTAACTCAATTGACCCGTGTCCTAAGACATTGACGCTAGCTCCACTATCCATAAGACCGGTGAGCTAATAACATAAAATGATGACGTCACAATACGGACGAGGATCGTTCAGATCGCGATCGGGCACTACCAAACTAATCGCTAGTTTATGAAGTAGGTGATTTCGCGAAGTCGTCTTCTATCTCTTCGTGTAATGGTGAACGGCGGAAAACGGTTGACGGGAGTGGGTTTGTTCAATCGAGTGGTCTGAGCTAATGAAGTCTTGTCATAATATGATGATGGACTTTTTGAACTCAGTGATTGCGACACAATTCGGCATCTACATTGGTTGTTGCGTCCACAGTATTGCCTCGGATTTGAGTTGTTGCTTGAAGGTTCAAGTGTCGAAAATTTGGAGCGTGCCGACACCCTCATAGGCGGGCTGCTCCTGTAATAGTTTCCCGGAGGCTTACACTTTTGGCACTGAGTCTTTCGTACTCCCGGAGTACCACAACCAAAACAAAACACTCTCTGGATGGGAAGTTGGCAATTGCTGAAGGAATGACCCATATCCTGACAGTTCCAACACAAACGGTATTCGGGATCAGTACCAGGGCCCAGAGATCTAACGACTTCTTCGGGCACTTCTGTTGGGAGATTTTGGTAGCGTGTGTGAGACAAGGCGTGGACTTGGCGAACAAGATCGAAAGATCGTTCTGCCTTGCTCAAGTTCTAAACAGATTCTATTGACGTGCAGCACTGTACCAGCTCATAGACTGATGTAAATTGCCGACCTGCGAGGTGGTCTCTTAACCGTCGATGCATATTAAGATACAACAAGTGCTGCATATCCAAATCAGACATGCCTTGCTGGAACTGCAGCGACAACGTCTCTAAGGCATCGAAGAATTCAATGAAGAGTTCACCTTGCGCCTGGTGACGTGCATCCATTTGACGCCGTATATCTTTGTCTGATCGCGCCCGGGAAAATCTATTGAGGAAAGAATGGGTGAGAGTATCCCAGTCTAATGAATGTGGGTGCATTTCATGGTATTTCCAGTACCACTTGAGAGCAGGTCCATTCAGAAAAATGTGGAAGCACTCTGCCAATTCTCACCTCTTGAGAGTCTCCCATACCTTGTAACCTATATAGGAAAGAATCAGCTCTTAGGCTGGATTGGCTGCTATCATAACCAATACCCCATTTGGATATTGGTATAGACATTTGGCTTATTGGACGAGAGCATGCGGGAGAGCGCGTACCAAAATCACGTACATTGTCTCGGGGAATCTGTGCTATAGTTGAAGCTTGGACTGGACGGGAGGCTAGACTAGCTAGGGAGGCTCACATCCAGTGATTGCCCCATGGGGCCTAGAAAATTTGATTTCAGAGCTTGTTCAAGCCACTGGATTTCTTCGATCAGGTGCTCTATCTTAGGTTCCGAAATCAAATGGTTATGACTCGTGGTTACAGGTGACAGAGTTTCTTACAATTCTGCCGTGAAAATGTGGGGTTGTTCAGACTCAGACACATGACGAAAGGGGTTTGAATCATTCAGTTTCGTTTTTCGATCAAGCGGACAATCATTTGCCTGCACACTCAAGGGTAGTCCAGTGTCTGCAAATCGTCTTCCTGTCCTCACCGGGACATTGGTAATGGAGAAGCCCTGGGGCGTAGAGTGTCCTGACGGCAAAAATTTCTCGGGTAGTGGAGACGACATTTTTTTGACTCTATTATATTTTTCAATTGTCCTTATTTCCTTTTTTAAATGCCCTACTTCTATAATTTCCAAATGATTTTAAGTTAATTTTAAGCTTCCTTTTCCTTCCTTCGTTTCTTTTTGTTTTTTTTTTTTTCTAAATTTCAAATGTTAATTTTTTGTAAGTGTATAATGCTATTTATTTTGGGTAATTCTTTTTCCAATTCAATTAATCTGTTTTCTTTGAATTATAAGTTTCGGTTTAATTATGTGCATGCCTGTGTGCGTCAGAGAACATGTGTTTTCGGATCAGGACGTGAAGGCTGAGAAAGTTAAAGTGAATGGAAGTATGTGAGCAACTCCAAGAGTTGCTGATGCTCATCTGGCCACTGATTCAAACTAATAGAGCGATAACTATCAGTGGGCACAGAGCCAACAAAACCGGAAGGTAAATGTGTTTAAAGAAGATAGCAAAGGAAAACAATAAGTGGTGTTTCGAGGTACGTGTGCATCCGTCGGGCATCTCTGCTCAAACCAAAAACGAATGGCGAAATATACCGAAGATCAGCAGAGGCAAACGCCCTTCAAAAGTAGGCGTACGTAATGTCAGCCAAGTCAACTTCAGAAGAGGCATTCAAATCCTAAAAGGAGAATACAACCATCTTCTTCGTCGACCCTTAACGCTCCGTCTCAAAACTCATCGAGTCGAAATCTACGGAAGCGATAGTCAACATCACTCATGGAAACAGGAAAGAAGAAATAAAAGAAAAGAATACTTTTGGGCGCCATGTTATGTATTTTCAAAAAAATATATATATATATATATTGAGAAAGGTGGAAAGAGCTCAAGCTGGTTTCGAACACGCGTCCCTGCCGCTTCTTGTCAGGTGCCAACTCGCAGGCCGGTACGCATCGATTGGCACTACCAGCTTAGGTGGATGTCGACTGGTTATTTACTAGTTATGAATATTGCTCTACAGCTTTGAACTTCTATTATCCAAATTGCCTTTGGTTTGGCTTTATCTATTTCAGAAGTTTTTGGTAGATCATTTTTTCCATACTCACTTACAACATTGTAAGTGATTTATACCCTTGCTAAGCTAACTCAGCGAAGACTCATGGGTGCGGAAGTTCTGATCGAATTTGTCGAATATCTCGGAAGTGAATTAATATTGAGAAATATTAAATCAATTGAAAGTGAATTAATATTGAGAAATATTAAATCACTCATGGAAACAGGAAAGAAGAAATATAAGAAAAGAATACTTTTGGGCGCCATGTTATGTATTTTAGAAAAAATGTATATTTATATATATATAATTAATAATAATGAAATAAAAATTGGGGCAACCGATCGGTCGCACCTGCAGCGAAAAAAAAGACCAAGGTTATAAAGACAGTGTTATTTGAAAATACAAAGGCCGCATAATGGTGGCCGAAGAAAGTTACTTTTAACCGACTAGATCACCGCATGGGCGTCGGGGTTGGGACATTATTTAAGCCCTGATCCTTCCATCTTACATATACACACACACACACACACACAGCTTTTACTGTGTAATCCTGTGTACTCCTTCATATTAGATTAAAATAAAAGGATCAAAAATCAAAAGATGTGAATTGTGCAGCGCTGATTCGGACCACCTGTGAATTGTGCTGCGCTGACTCTGAACACCTATGAATTGTGCTGCGCTGATTCTGACCACCTGTCAATTGTGTTGCGCTGACTCTGAACACCTTTGAATTGTGCTGCGCTGATTCTGAACACCTTTGAATTGTGCTGCGCTGATTCTGATCACCTGTGAATTGTGTTGCGCTGACTCTGAACACCTTTGAATTGCGCTGCGCTGATTCTGACCACCTGTCAATTGTGCTGAGCTGATCCTGACTACCTGTCAATTGTGTCGCGCTGACTCTAATCGTGCTTCCTGTAGCACGAACCTCCTCTACAAGTTGGTTTCGGGATTTCACTTGTTCTGCTGCGCTACCTCTAATCGTGCTTCCTGTAGCACGAATCTGCACCTTAACTGGTTTCAGGATTCAGCTGTTCTACTGCGCTTCCTTGGATCGAGCTCCCTCTATTGATTGATAGTCCTATTGGTTGATACTTCTATTTAAACTCCGATTGATACTTTATTTATACTTCTTGATACTTGAAATGATTGCTTGAGTGTCTCGATACTTCTTTTGATACTTGAATTGATTCCTCTATTGGTTGTATGTCTCGATACTTCTATTGATACTTGAATTGATTCCTCTATTGGTTATTTGTTTCGATACTTCTATTGATACTTGAATTTATTCCGCTATTGGTTATCTCATACCTCACAATTTCTATTCTATTTATACTGATACGTTCACAACAACCTAGTGAATCATATCCATAGAAAAATTTATCGCAAATTAGTTCCAAGAAATTTTTTTTTTGGTTTTTTTTCCGACTATGAATATTTTTTTTAGACTTTTTTTTTCTTCTGACATTTAATTTTACTGAGACTGTTTTTTTTTTGTTTGTTATCAATATTATTTAACTTAATACCTAAATCTAACTATAATTGTTTCTATTTTCATTTTATTCTTACTTCTATTTCATCTCGTATGATTTTCTTTTAACTTAAAAATATTGGTACACATAAAAAACTTAACCAAAACAATTGATTGTTATATTCAAAATTAATTGTTATTTTATTTATTTATTCTTTTATTTAATGTCGTGTGTTGAATGTAACGTGTGTAATTTATTCATTTATTATTTAAATGTTTGTTTAATGTCGCCTACACCTCGGAATACGTAACACGTGGGGACGACCTACCCCTTGAGAAGGGTCTCATTTCAAAAGCCGGGCTACTATCCATGTAGGATTAAGGGACTAGAGCCGAATGTCCTGGCAATGGTAGACTCCTAAAGGTTTCCCATCTGGGGACTCCAGTTCATACGCGACCTGTCCAACTAAACGAACTACTCTGGCCGGTATGAATTTTGGTGCGAGCTTAGCTGCAAATTTGTCCACAGCACTACTGAGTACGTGATTTCGTACGAAAATGATTTGTCCGGGGATGAAAGAACGGGTCCTTGCACGCAAATCGTAATGCCGTTTTCCTTTAGCGTAAGCTTCACCTAATTTCTCACTAACTCGTTCGCGTATCACTCTCAATCTCTCGTGAGGGGTCATGAGCTCGACTTCTCCATCTTCGAAAGAAGAGAACTTCCGGAGAAGCTCGTAGTCGGAGCCGTGGCTCACTGACTGAAATCCGAACATCAGGTAGTGACGCGAACAACCAGTCGACTCGTGTACAGTGTTTCGGAATGCAGAGCTTGATTCTCGCAAATACTTATCCCACGTGCAGTGGTCATCACCTATATAGGAACGAATGGCAGCTAAGCTGGACTGGTTGACCCGTTCGGAAGCATTCGATTGAGGCGAGTATTTGGGAGAGAAAACGTGCTGAATGCCATATTCTCGAAGGAATTACATGATATGCTTAGATGTAAACTGCACACCATTATCCAAATGGAGTAGGGCACACCAAATGTACGGAATATATCTAGAAGGTATTGAGTTGCGTGTTCGGTAGTGGCCTTGGGCATGGCTTTCATCCATAAAAATTTTGTATAATGATCGAGCACGACAAACCATTGGGTATTTTCACTCTTGGAACGTGGTTAAGGTCCTAGGAATTCGATAAATAAGCGCTGCATCGGCCTATCAGATATGCGCTCTTGACCCATAAATGGTCTGAGGACCTCATTGTAGGGCTTAACTTGCTTGCAAGTACTGCATTGGGAGATGTAAGTAGCGACGTCCTTACGAAGTGTTGGCCAATAATAATATCGCTGTAGTACTTCGGTGGTCTTACGTATGCCACAATGAGATGCTTCCGGTCTATCGTAAGCTTGGGAAATCAGCCTTGATTGCTGACTCACGGGTACCCATAATTTGGTACGGGGAATGTCTAGATCCGGGTCGTTAACTCTTGCTAAATTAATGTAAATACGACCATCTCTTATCCATAGGTTGGGAAACCGTGTAGTTTCTTTCGAAATTTTAAGGATTCGCTCTGTATAATCAGGTTCTGTGAAAGCAGAGTCTGGCAACAGGGAATCGATATGATGGTGCTCGGGAAGGAAGGGAAGATACAGACACGAAAGTTCACTAATACTCTCGTGAACTCGAGACAGGGCATCGGGAACGGTATTAGCGGAGCCCTTAACATGTTCAATATTGAAGTTGAAACCTTGCAACTTCAGACTCCAGCGAGCTAATCTGCCGGAAAGGTCTTGTTGGCTCATGAGCCACTTCAAACTAGCGTGGTCAGTGATGATGGTGAAGGGAAGTCCTTCAATGTAGGCACGGAATTTTTTTACGCTCTGTACGGCGGCGAGACACTCCAGCTCGGTGTTAGTGTAATTTCGCTGCGCTGACGTCAATTTGGCAGACATGAAGGACACTACCAATTCCAGTGGTGCTTGCGTCGCACTGAATGAAGAAAGGATTTGTAAAGTCAGGGTTAACCAGTACGGGTGCGGACACAAGAGCTTGTTTCATTTGGTCAAAAGCAGTTTGAGCAGCGTCAGTCAATTTAAAGGACGATTTGTTTTTCAGCAGGTCAGTATCCTTTCACCTATGTATGAATCGACGGTACCATCCAGCCATTCCCATGAGACGACGAATGTCTTTAGGGGAGCGAGGAGTAGGGTAGTCAACTATACTGGAGACTTTAGAGGGATCCGTATTCAGGATACCATCGCTAACGATGTATCCCAGGTATCTTATTTCACGCTGGATGAATTTGCTCTTCTCAACATTTATTGTGATCCCAGCTGATGAGAGCAACTTAGCTACTGTAGACAACAGATCCAAATGTTCCGTGAAGGAAGAGCTGGTCACGAGCAAATCATCAAGGTAAACAAATATTTTGTCTTGAAGCTCATGCGGAATAACCTTGTGCATTAGACGGCACATGGTTTGAGGAGCGTTGCACAATCCAAAAGGCATGACCTTAAAATGGTATAAAGGGCGACACGGCACCGTGAAAGCTGTCTTTTCCTGAGATTCAGTATCAAGAGGTATCTGCCAAAAGGCGTCCTTTAAATCGAGACTCGTAATATACCTAGTGGATCTTTATCGAAATAATAATCCATCGATTATTCTTAAAAATCCATCGCAAAGGATATGCGTCTTTAACGGTAACATCGTTAACACGTCGCGCATCCAGACACAAACGTACTTTTCCAGGTTTACGAACCAACGTTACTGGTGAACTCCAGGAACTGTGACTCTCGCCTATTACACCCAATGTGAGCATACGATCAAGTTCCGTGTACAGCAGATCCTGTACGACCAGTGATACAGCATAATGCCGTTGCTTGACTGGCTTAGCAGACCCAGTGTCAATGTGATGTGTAACTAGTGACGTTTTACCCAAACCAATCTTATTGAAGGAAGGAAATTAGGCAACTACTTGTTGCAATAGGAGCGTTTGCTCTGGTGTCAATTGGTGAAGAGTGTCAACCTCTTCGGCAGGAAGAGAATTAGGGGCTTCTTGGAACGCACTGAAGTTTTTGAACGACGCTGGTGCTATCTGGAACGCATTCCAGAAGTCAATGCCAAGGTTTAATTTACCGGCGAGGGAAGGGACGGCTAAGAACTGTAAAAGTTTAGTCTCGTCATCATATGTGACGGGAACATTGACGTATCCTGCTGCTGGAACTCGCTGTCCAGACGCTGGTTTTAAGGGAGTGAATTTTGAGATCTAAGTCTCGAAGTAACTCAATTGACCCGTGTCCTAAGACAATGACGCTAGCTCCACTATCCATAAGACCGGTGAGCTAATAACATAATATGATGACGTCACAATACGGACGAGGATCGTTCAGATCACGATCGGGCACTACCAAACTAATCGCTAGTTTATGAAGGGCGCGTTTCGCACGAAAGTAGGTGATTTCGCGAAGTCGTCTTCTATCTCTTCGTGTAATGGTGAACGGCGGAAAACGGTTGACGGGAGTGGGTTTGTTCAATCGAGTGGTCTGAGCTAATGAAGTCTTGTCATAATATGATGATGGACTTTTTGAACTCAGTGATTGCGACACAATTCGGCATCTACATTGGTTGTTGCGTCCACAGTATTGCCTCGGATTTGAGTTGTTGCTTGAAGGTTCAAGTGTCGAAAATTTGGAGCGTGCCGACACCCTCATAGGCGGGCTGCTCCTGTAATAGTTTCCCGGAGGCTTACACTTTTGGCACTGAGTCTTTCGTACTCCCGGAGTACCACAACCAAAACAAAACACTCTCTGGATGGGAAGTTGGCAATTGCTGAAGGAATGACCCATATCCTGACAGTTCCAACACAAACGGTATTCGGGATCAGTACCAGGGCCCAGAGATCTAACGACTTCTTCGGGCACTTCTGTTGGGAGATTTTGGTAGCGTGTGTGAGACAAGGCATGGACTTGGCGAACAAGATCGAAAGATCGTTCTGCCTTGCTCAAGTTCTAAACAGATTCTATTGACGTGCAGCACTGTACCAGCTCATAGACTGATGTAAATTGCCGACCTGCGAGGTGGTCTCTTAACCGTCGATGCATATTAAGATACAACAAGTGCTGCATATCCAAATCAGACATGCCTTGCTGGAACTGCAGCGACAACGTCTCTAAGGCATCGAAGAATTCAATGAAGAGTTCACCTTGCGCCTGGTGACGTGCATCCATTTGACGCCGTATATCTTTGTCTGATCGCGCCCGGGAAAATCTATTGAGGAAAGAATGGGTGAGAGTATCCCAGTCTAATGAATGTGGGTGCATTTCATGGTATTTCCAGTACCACTCGAGAGCAGGTCCATTCAGAAAAATGTGGAAGCACTCTGCCAATTCTCACCTCTTGAGAGTCTCCCATACCTTGTAACCTATATAGGAAAGAATCAGCTCTTAGGCTGGATTGGCTGCTATCATAACCAATACCCCATTTGGATATTGGTACAGACATTTGGCTTATTGGACGAGAGCATGCGGGAGAGCGCGTACCAAAATCACGTACATTGTCTCGGGGAATCTGTGCTATAGTTGAAGCTTGGACTGGACGGGAGGCTAGACTAGCTAGGGAGGCTCACATCCAGTGATTGCCCCATGGGGCCTAGAAAATTTGATTTCAGAGCTTGTTCAAGCCACTGGATTTCTTCGATCAAGTGCTCTATCTTAGGTTCCGAAATCAAATGGTTATGACTCGTGGTTACAGGTGACAGAGTTTCTTACAATTCTGCCGTGAAAATGTGGGGTTGTTCAGACTCAGACACATGACGAAAGGGGTTTGAATCATTCAGTTTCGTTTTTCGATCAAGCGGACAATCATTTGCCTGCACACTCAAGGGTAGTCCAGTGTCTGCAAATCGTCTTCCTGTCCTCACCGGGACATTGGTAATGGAGAAGCCCTGGGGCGTAGAGTGTCCTGACGGCAAAAATTTCTCGGGTAGTGGAGACGACATTTTTTTGACTCTATTATATTTTTCAATTGTCCTTATTTCCTTTTTTAAATGCCCTACTTCTATAATTTCCAAATGATTTTAAGTTAATTTTAAGCCTCCTTTTCCTTCCTTCGTTTCTTTTTGTTTTTTTTTTTTCTAAATTTCAAATGTTAATTTTTTGTAAGTGTATAATGCTATTTATTTTGGGTAATTCTTTTTCCAATTCAATTAATCTGTTTTCTTTGAATTATAAGTTTCGGTTTAATTATGTGCATGCCTGTGTGCGTCAGAGAACATGTGTTTTCGGATCAGGACGTGAAGGCTGAGAAAGTTAAAGTGAATGGAAGTATGTGAGCAACTCCAAGAGTTGCTGATGCTCATCTGGCCACTGATTCAAACTAATAGAGCGATAACTATCAGTGGGCACAGAGCCAACAAAACCGGAAGGTAAATGTGTTTAAAGAAGATAGCAAAGGAAAACAATAAGTGGTGTTTCGAGGTACGTGTGCATCCGTCGGGCATCTCTGCTCAAACCAAAAACGAATGGCGAAATATACCGAAGATCAGCAGAGGCAAACGCCCTTCAAAAGTAGGCGTACGTAATGTCAGCCAAGTCAACTTCAGAAGAGGTATTCAAATCCTAAAAGGAGAATACAACCATCTTCTTCGTCGACCCTTAACGCTCCGTCTCAAAACTCATCGAGTCGAAATCTACGGAAGCGATAGTCAACATCACTCATGGAAACAGGAAAGAAGAAATAAAAGAAAAGAATACTTTTGGGCGCCATGTTATGTATTTTCAAAAAAAAAATTTATATATATATTGAGAAAGGTGGAAAGAGCTCAAGCTGGTTTCGAACACGCGTCCCTGCCGCTTCTTGTCAGGTGCCAACTCGCAGGCCGGTACGCATCGATTGGCACTACCAGCTTAGGTGGATGTCGACTGGTTATTTACTAGTTATGAATATTGCTCTACAGCTTTCAACTTCTATTATCCAAATTGCCTTTGGTCTGGCTTTATCTATTTCAGAAGTTTTTGGTAGATAATTTTTTCCATTTTCACTTAGAACATTGTAAGTGATTTATACCCTTGCTAAGCTAACTCAGCGAAGACTCATGGGTGCGGAAGTTCTGATCAAATTTGTCGAATATCTCGGAAGTGAATTAATATTGAGAAATATTAAATCAATTGAAAGTGAATTAATATTGAGAAATATTAAATCACTCATGGAAACAGGAAAGAAGAAATATAAGAAAAGAATACTTTTGGGCGCCATGTTATGTATTTTCAAAAAAAAAAATATATATTTATATATATATAATTAATAATAATGAAATAAAAATTGGGGCAACCGATCGGTCGCACCTGCAGCGAAAAAAAAGACCAAGGTTATAAAGACAGTGTTATTTGAAAATACAAAGGCCGCATAATGGTGGCCGAAGAAAGTTACTTTTAACCGACTAGATCACCGCATGGGCGTCGGGGTTGGGACATTATTTAAGCCCTGATCCTTCCATCTTACATATACACACACACACACACACAGCTTTTACTGTGTAATCCTGTGTACTCCTTCATATTAGATTAAAATAAAAGGATCAAAAATCAAAAGATGTGAATTGTGCACCTGTGAATTGTGCTGCGCTGATTCGGACCACCTGTGAATTGTGCTGCGCTGACTCTGAACACCTATGAATTGTGCTGCGCTGATTCTGACCACCTGTCAATTGTGTTGCGCTGACTCTGAACACCTTTGAATTGTGCTGCGCTGATTCTGAACACCTATGAATTGTGATGCGCTGATTCTGACCACCTGTCAATTGTGTTGCGCTGACTCTGAACACCTTTGAATTGTGCTGCGCTGATTCTGACCACCTGTCAATTGTGCTGAGCTGATCCTAACTACCTGTCAATTGTGTCGCGCTGACTCTAATCGTGCTTCCTGTAGCACGAACCTCCTCTACAAGTTGGTTTCGGGATTTCACTTGTTCTGCTGCGCTACCTCTAATCGTGCTTCCTGTAGCACGAATCTGCACCTTAACTGGTTTCAGGATTCAGCTGTTCTACTGCGCTTCCTTGGATCGAGCTCCCTCTATTGATTGATAGTCCTATTGGTTGATACTTCTATTTAAACTCCGATTGATACTTTATTTATACTTCTTGATACTTGAAATGATTGCTTGAGTGTCTCGATACTTCTTTTGATACTTGAATTGATTCCTCTATTGGTTGTATGTCTCGATACTTCTATTGATACTTGAATTGATTCCTCTATTGGTTATTTGTCTCGATACTTCTATTGATACTTGAATTTATTCCGCTATTGGTTATCTCATACCTCACAATTTCTATTCTATTTATACTGATACGTTCACAACAACCTAGTGAATCATATCCATAGAAAAATTTATCGCAAATTAGTTCCAAGAAATTTTTTTTTTGGTTTTCTTTGCGACTATGAATATTTTTTTTTAGACTTTTTTTTTCTTCTGACATTTAATTTTACTGAGACTGTTTTTTTTTTGTTTGTTATCAATATTATTTAACTTAATACCTAAATCTAACTATAATTGTTTCTATTTTCATTTCATTCTTACTTCTATTACATCTCGTATGATTTTTTTTTAACTTAAAAATATTGGTACACATAAAAAACTTAACCAAAACAATTGATTGTTATATTCAAAATTAATTGTTATTTTATTTATTTATTCTTTTATTAAATGTCGTGTGTTGAATGTAACGTGTGTAATTTATTCATTTATTATTTAAATGTTTGTTTAATGTCGCCTACACCTCGGAATACGTAACACGTGGGGACGACCTACCCCTTGAGAAGGGTCTCATTTCAAAAGCCGGGCTACTATCCATGTAGGATTAAGGGACTAGAGCCGAATGTCCTGGCAATGGTAGACTCCTAAAGGTTTCCCATCTGGGGACTCCAGTTCATACGCGACCTGTCCAACTAAACGAACTACTCTGGCCGGTATGAATTTTGGTGCGAGCTTAGCTGCAAATTTGTCCACAGCACTACTGAGTACGTGATTTCGTACGAAAATGATTTGTCCGGGGATGAAAGAACGGGTCCTTGCACGCAAATCGTAATGCCTTTTTCCTTTAGCGTAAGCTTCACCTAATTTCTCACTAACTCGTTCGCGTATCACTCTCAATCTCTCGTGAGGGGTCATGAGCTCGACTTCTCCATCTTCAAAAGAAGAGAACTTCCGGAGAAGCTCGTAGTCGGAGCCGTGGCTCACTGACTGAAATCCGAACATCAGGTAGTGACGCGAACAACCAGTCGACTCGTGTACAGAGTTTCGGAATGCAGAGCTTGATTCTCGCAAATACTTATCCCACGTGCAGTGGTCATCACCTATATAGGAACGAATGGCAGCTAAGCTGGACTGGTTGACCCGTTCGGAAGCATTCGATTGAGGCGAGTATTTGGGAGAGAAAACGTGCTGAATGCCATATTCTCGAAGGAATTACATGATATGCTTAGATGTAAACTGCACACCATTATCCAAATGGAGTAGTTCGGGCACACCAAATGTACGGAATATATCTAGAAGGTATTGAGTTGCGTGTTCGGTAGTGGCCTTGGGCATGGCTTTCATCCATAAAAATTTTGTATAATGCTCGAGCACGACAAACCATTGGGTATTTCCACTCTTGGAACGTGGTTAAGGTCCTAGGAATTCGATAAATAAGCGCTGCATCGGCCTATCAGATATGCGCTCTTGACCCATAAATGGTCTGAGGACCTCATTGTAGGGCTTAACTTGCTTACAAGTACTGCATTGGGAGATGTAAGTAGCGACGTCCTTACGAAGTGTTGGCCAATAATAATATCGCTGTAGTACTTCGGTGGTCTTACGTATGCCACAATGAGATGCTTCCGGTCTATCGTAAGCTTGGGAAATCAGCCTTGATTGCTGACTCACGGGTACCCATAATTTGGTACGGGGAATGTCTAGATCCGGGTCGTTAACTCTTGCTAAATTAATGTAAATACGACCATCTCTTATCCATAGGTTGGGAAACCGTGTAGTTTCTTTCGAAATTTTAAGGATTCGCTCTGTATAATCAGGTTCTGTGAAAGCAGAGTCTGGCAACAGGGAATCGATATGATGGTGCTCGGGAAGGAAGGGAAGATACAGACACGAAAGTTCGCTAATACTCTCGTGAACTCGAGACAGGGCATCGGGAACGGTATTAGCGGAGCCCTTAACATGTTCAATATTGAAGTTGAAACCTTGCAACTTCAGACTCCAGCGAGCTAATCTGCCGGAAAGGTCTTGTTGGCTCATGAGCCACTTCAAACTAGCGTGGTCAGGTATGATGGTGAAGGGAAGTCCTTCAATGTAGGCACGGAATTTTTTTACGCTCTGTACGGCGGCGAGACACTCCAGCTCGGTGTTAGTGTAATTTCGCTGCGCTGACGTCAATTTGGCAGACATGAAGGACACTACCAATTCCAGTGGTGCTTGCGTCGCACTGAATGAAGAAAGGTTTTGTAAAGTCAGGGTTAACCAGTACGGGTGCGGACACAAGAGCTTGTTTCATTTGGTCAAAAGCAGTTTGAGCAGCGTCAGTCCATTTAAAGGACGATTTGTTTTTCAGCAGGTCAGTTAGAGGGGCGGTAATGGAGGCAAACCTATGTATGAATCGACGGTACCATCCAGCCATTCCCATGAGACGACGAATGTCTTTAGGGGAGCGAGGAGTAGGGTAGTCAACTATACTGGAGACTTTAGAGGGATCCGTATTCAGGATACCATCGCTAACGATGTATCCCAGGTATCTTATTTCACGCTGGATGAATTTGCTCTTCTCAACATTTATTGTGATCCCAGCTGATGAGAGCAACTTAGCTACTGTAGACAACAGATCCAAATGTTCCGTGAAGGAAGAGCTGGTCACGAGCAAATCATCAAGGTAAACAAATATTTTGTCTTGAAGCTCATGCGGAATAACCTTGTGCATTAGACGGCACATGGTTTGAGGAGCGTTGCACAATCCAAAAGGCATGACCTTAAAATGGTATAAAGGGCGACACGGCACCGTGAAAGCTGTCTTTTCCTGAGATTCAGTATCAAGAGGTATCTGCCAAAAGGCGTCCTTTAAATCGAGACTCGTAATATACCTAGTGGATCTTTATCGAAATAATAATCCATCGATTAACGGCAAAGGATATGCGTCTTCAACGGTAACATCGTTAACACGTCGCGCATCCAGACACAAACGTACTTTTCCAGGTTTACGAACCAACGTTACTGGTGAACTCCAGGAACTGTGACTCTCGCCTATCACACCCAATGTGAGCATACGATCAAGTTCCGTGTACAGCAGATCCTGTACGACCAGTGATACAGCATAATGCCGTTGCTTGACTGGCTTAGCAGACCCAGTGTCAATGTGATGTGTAACTAGTGACGTTTTACCCAAACCAATCTTATTGAAGGAAGGAAATTAGGCAACTACTTGTTGCAATAGGAGCGTTTGCTCTGGTGTCAATTGGTGAAGAGTGTCAGTCTCTTCGGCAGGAAGAGAATTAGGGGCTTCTTGGAACGCACTGAAGTTTTTGAACGACACTGGTGCTATCTGGAACGCATTCCAGAAGTCAATGCCAAGGTTTAATTTACCGGCGAGGGAAGGGACGGCTAAGAACTGTAAAAGTTTAGTCTCGTCATCATATGTGACGGGAACATTGACGTATCCTGCTGCTGGAACTCGCTGTCCAGACGCTGGTTTTAAGGGAGTGAATTTTGAGATCTAAGTCTCGAAGTAACTCAATTGACCCGTGTCCTAAGACATTGACGCTAGCTCCACTATCCATAAGACCGGTGAGCTAATAACATAATATGATGACGTCACAATACGGACGAGGATCGTTCAGATCGCGATCGGGCACTACCAAACTAATCGCTAGTTTATGAAGGGCGCGTTTCGCACGAAAGTAGGTGATTTCGCGAAGTCGTCTTCTATCTCTTCGTGTAATGGTGAACGGCGGAAAACGGTTGACGGGAGTGGGTTTGTTCAATCGAGTGGTCTGAGCTAATGAAGTCTTGTCATAATATGATGATGGACTTTTTGAACTCAGTGATTGCGACACAATTCGGCATCTACATTGGTTGTTGCGTCCACAGTATTGCCTCGGATTTGAGTTGTTGCTTGAAGGTTCAAGTGTCGAAAATTTGGAGCGTGCCGACACCCTCATAGGCGGGCTGCTCCTGTAATAATTTCCCGGAGGCTTACACTTTTGGCACTGAGTCTTTCGTACTCCCGGAGTACCACAATCAAAACAAAACACTCTCTGGATGGGAAGTTGGCAATTGCTGAAGGAATGACCCATATCCTGACAGTTCCAACACAAACGGTATTCGGGATCAGTACCAGGGCCCAGAGATCTAACGACTTCTTCGGGCACTTCTGTTGGGAGATTTTGGTAGCGTGTGTGAGACAAGGCGTGGACTTGGCGAACAAGATCGAAAGATCGTTCTGCCTTGCTCAAGTTCTAAACAGATTCTATTGACGTGCAGCACTGTACCAGCTCATAGACTGATGTAAATTGCCGACCTGCGAGGTGGTCTCTTAACCGTCGATGCATATTAAGATACAACAAGTGCTGCATATCCAAATCAGACATGCCTTGCTGGAACTGCAGCGACAACGTCTCTAAGGCATCGAAGAATTCAATGAAGAGTTCACCTTGCGCCTGGTGACGTGCATCCACTTGACGCCGTATATCTTTGTCTGATCGCGCCCGGGAAAATCTATTGAGGAAAGAATGGGTGAGAGTATCCCAGTCTAATGAATGTGGGTGCATTTCATGGTATTTCCAGTACCACTCGAGAGCAGGTCCATTCAGAAAAATGTGGAAGCACTCTGCCAATTCTCACCTCTTGAGAGTCTCCCATACCTTGTAACCTATATAGGAAAGAATCAGCTCTTAGGCTGGATTGGCTGCTATCATAACCAATACCCCATTTGGATATTGGTACAGACATTTGGCTTATTGGACGAGAGCATGCGGGAGAGCGCGTACCAAAATCACGTACATTGTCTCGGGGAATCTGTGCTATAGTTGAAGCTTGGACTGGACGGGAGGCTAGACTAGCTAGGGAGGCTCACATCCAGTGATTGCCCCATGGGGCCTAGAAAATTTGATTTCAGAGCTTGTTCAAGCCACTGGATTTCTTCGATCAAGTGCTCTATCTTAGGTTCCGAAATCAAATGGTTATGACTCGTGGTTACAGGTGACAGAGTTTCTTACAATTCTGCCGTGAAAATGTGGGGTTGTTCAGACTCAGACACATGACGAAAGGGGTTTGAATCATTCAGTTTCGTTTTTCGATCAAGCGGACAATCATTTGCCTGCACACTCAAGGGTAGTCCAGTGTCTGCAAATCGTCTTCCTGTCCTCACCGGGACATTGGTAATGGAGAAGCCCTGGGGCGTAGAGTGTCCTGACGGCAAAAATTTCTCGGGTAGTGGAGACGACATTTTTTTGACTCTATTATATTTTTCAATTGTCCTTATTTCCTTTTTTAAATGCCCTACTTCTATAATTTCCAAATGATTTTAAGTTAATTTTAAGCCTCCTTTTCCTTCCTTCGTTTCTTTTTGTTTTTTTTTTTTTTCTAAATTTCAAATGTTAATTTTTTGTAAGTGTATAATGCTATTTATTTTGGGTAATTCTTTTTCCAATTCAATTAATCTGTTTTCTTTGAATTATAAGTTTCGGTTTAATTATGTGCATGCCTGTGTGCGTCAGAGAACATGTGTTTTCGGATCAGGACGTGAAGGCTGAGAAAGTTAAAGTGAATGGAAGTATGTGAGCAACTCCAAGAGTTGCTGATGCTCATCTGGCCACTGATTCAAACTAATAGAGCGATAACTATCAGTGGGCACAGAGCCAACAAAACCGGAAGGTAAATGTGTTTAAAGAAGATAGCAAAGGAAAACAATAAGTGGTGTTTCGAGGTACGTGTGCATCCGTCGGGCATCTCTGCTCAAACCAAAAACGAATGGCGAAATATACCGAAGATCAGCAGAGGCAAACGCCCTTCAAAAGTAGGCGTACGTTATGTCAGCCAAGTCAACTTCAGAAGAGGCATTCAAATCCTAAAAGGAGAATACAACCATCTTCTTCGTCGACCCTTAACGCTCCGTCTCAAAACTCATCGAGTCGAAATCTACGGAAGCGATAGTCAACATCACTCATGGAAACAGGAAAGAAGAAATAAAAGAAAAGAATACTTTTGGGCGCCATGTTATGTATTTTCAAAAAAAAAATTTATATATATATTGAGAAAGGTGGAAAGAGCTCAAGCTGGTTTCGAACACGCGTCCCTGCCGCTTCTTGTCAGGTGCCAACTCGCAGGCCGGTACGCATCGATTGGCACTACCAGCTTAGGTGGATGTCGACTGGTTATTTACTAGTTATGAATATTGCTCTACAGCTTTCAACTTCTATTATCCAAATTGCCTTTGGTCTGGCTTTATCTATTTCAGAAGTTTTTGATAGATAATTTTTTCCATTTTCACTTACAACATTGTAAGTGATTTATACCCTTGCTAAGCTAACTCAGCGAAGACTCATGGGTGCGGAAGTTCTGATCGAATTTGTCGAATATCTCGGAAGTGAATTAATATTGAGAAATATTAAATCAATTGAAAGTGAATTAATATTGAGAAATATTAAATCACTCATGGAAACAGGAAAGAAGAAATATAAGAAAAGAATACTTTTGGGCGCCATGTTATGTATTTTCAAAAAAAAAAAAATATATATATATATATAATTAATAATAATGAAATAAAAATTGGGGCAACCGATCGGTCGCACCTGCAGCGAAAAAAAAAGACCAAGGTTATAAAGACAGTGTTATTTGAAAATACAAAGGCCGCATAATGGCGGCCGAAGAAAGTTACTTTTAACCGACTAGATCACCGCATGGGCGTCGGGGTTGGGACATTATTTAAGCCCTGATCCTTCCATCTTACATATACACACACACACACACAGCTTTTACTGTGTAATCCTGTGTACTCCTTCATATTAGATTAAAATAAAAGGATCAAAAATCAAAAGATGTGAATTGTGCACCTGTGAATTGTGCTGCGCTGATTCGGACCACCTGTGAATTGTGCTGCGCTGACTCTGAACACCTATGAATTGTGCTGCGCTGATTCTGACCACCTGTCAATTGTGTTGCGCTGACTCTGAACACCTTTGAATTGTGCTGCGCTGATTCTGAACACCTATGAATTGTGATGCGCTGATTCTGACCACCTGTCAATTGTGTTGCGCTGACTCTGAACACCTTTGAATTGTGCTGCGCTGATTCTGACCACCTGTCAATTGTGCTGAGCTGATCCTAACTACCTGTCAATTGTATCGCGCTGACTCTAATCGTGCTTCCTGTAGCACGAACCTCCTCTACAAGTTGGTTTCGGGATTTCACTTGTTCTGCTGCGCTACCTCTAATCGTGCTTCCTGTAGCACGAATCTGCACCTTAACTGGTTTCAGGATTCAGCTGTTCTACTGCGCTTCCTTGGATCGAGCTCCCTCTATTGATTGATAGTCCTATTGGTTGATACTTCTATTTAAACTCCGATTGATACTTTATTTATACTTCTTGATACTTGAAATGATTGCTTGAGTGTCTCGATACTTCTTTTGATACTTGAATTGATTCCTCTATTGGTTGTATGTCTCGATACTTCTATTGATACTTGAATTGATTCCTCTATTGGTTATTTGTCTCGATACTTCTATTGATACTTGAATTTATTCCGCTATTGGTTATCTCATACCTCACAATTTCTATTCTATTTATACTGATACGTTCACAACAACCTAGTGAATCATATCCATAGAAAAATTTATCGCAAATTAGTTCCAAGAAATTTTTTTTTTGGTTTTCTTTGCGACTATGAATATTTTTTTTAGACTTTTTTTTTCTTCTGACATTTAATTTTACTGAGACTGTTTTTTTTTTTTTGTTTGTTATCAATATTATTTAACTTAATACCTAAATCTAACTATAATTGTTTCTATTTTCATTTCATTCTTACTTCTATTACATCTCGTATGATTTTTTTTTAACTTAAAAATATTGGTACACATAAAAAACTTAACCAAAACAATTGATTGTTATATTCAAAATTAATTGTTATTTTATTTATTTATTCTTTTATTAAATGTCGTGTGTTGAATGTAACGTGTGTAATTTATTCATTTATTATTTAAATGTTTGTTTAATGTCGCCTACACCTCGGAATACGTAACACGTGGGGACGACCTACCCCTTGAGAAGGGTCTCATTTCAAAAGCCGGGCTACTATCCATGTACGATTAAGGGACTAGAGCCGAATGTCCTGGCAATGGTAGACTCCTAAAGGTTTCCCATCTGGGGACTCCAGTTCATACGCGACCTGTCCAACTAAACGAACTACTCTGGCCGGTATGAATTTTGGTGCGAGCTTAGCTGCAAATTTGTCCACAGCACTACTGAGTACGTGATTTCGTACGAAAATGATTTGTCCGGGGATGAAAGAACGGGTCCTTGCACGCAAATCGTAATGCCTTTTTCCTTTAGCGTAAGCTTCACCTAATTTCTCACTAACTCGTTCGCGTATCACTCTCAATCTCTCGTGAGGGGTCATGAGCTCGACTTCTCCATCTTCAAAAGAAGAGAACTTCCGGAGAAGCTCGTAGTCGGAGCCGTGGCTCACTGACTGAAATCCGAACATCAGGTAGTGACGCGAACAACCAGTCGACTCGTGTACAGAGTTTCGGAATGCAGAGCTTGATTCTCGCAAATACTTATCCCACGTGCAGTGGTCATCACCTATATAGGAACGAATGGCAGCTAAGCTGGACTGGTTGACCCGTTCGGAAGCATTCGATTGAGGCGAGTATTTGGGAGAGAAAACGTGCTGAATGCCATATTCTCGAAGGAATTACATGATATGCTTAGATGTAAACTGCACACCATTATCCAAATGGAGTAGTTCGGGCACACCAAATGTACGGAATATATCTAGAAGGTATTGAGTTGCGTGTTCGGTAGTGGCCTTGCGTATGGCTTTCATCCATAAAAATTTTGTATAATGATCGAGCACGACAAACCATTGGGTATTTCCACTCTTGGAACGTGGTTAAAGTCCTAGGAATTCGATAAATAAGCGCTGCATCGGCCTATCAGATATGCGCTCTTGACCCATAAATGGTCTGAGGACCTCATTGTAGGGCTTAACTTGCTTACAAGTACTGCATTGGGAGATGTAAGTAGCGACGTCCTTACGAAGTGTTGGCCAATAATAATATCGCTGTAGTACTTCGGTGGTCTTACGTATGCCACAATGAGATGCTTCCGGTCTATCGTAAGCTTGGGAAATCAGCCTTGATTGCTGACTCACGGGTACCCATAATTTGGTACGGGGAATGTCTAGATCCGGGTCGTTAACTCTTGCTAAATTAATGTAAATACGACCATCTCTTATCCATAGGTTGGGAAACCGTGTAGTTTCTTTCGAAATTTTAAGGATTCGCTCTGTATAATCAGGTTCTGTGAAAGCAGAGTCTGGCAACAGGGAATCGATATGATGGTGCTCGGGAAGGAAGGGAAGATACAGACACGAAAGTTCGCTAATACTCTCGTGAACTCGAGACAGGGCATCGGGAACGGTATTAGCGGAGCCCTTAACATGTTCAATATTGAAGTTGAAACCTTGCAACTTCAGACTCCAGCGAGCTAATCTGCCGGAAAGGTCTTGTTGGCTCATGAGCCACTTCAAACTAGCGTGGTCAGTGATGATGGTGAAGGGAAGTCCTTCAATGTAGGCACGGAATTTTTTTAAGCTCTGTACGGCGGCGAGACACTCCAGCTCGGTGTTAGTGTAATTTCGCTGCGCTGACGTCAATTTGGCAGACATGAAGGACACTACCAATTCCAGTGGTGCTTGCGTCGCACTGAATGAAGAAAGGTTTTGTAAAGTCAGGGTTAACCAGTACGGGTGCGGACACAAGAGCTTGTTTCATTTGGTCAAAAGCAGTTTGAGCAGCGTCAGTCCATTTAAAGGACGATTTGTTTTTCAGCAGGTCAGTTAGAGGGGCGGTAATGGAGGCAAACCTATGTATGAATCGACGGTACCATCCAGCCATTCCCATGAGACGACGAATGTCTTTAGGGGAGCGAGGAGTAGGGTAGTCAACTATACTGGAGACTTTAGAGGGATCCGTATTCAGGATACCATCGCTAACGATGTATCCCAGGTATCTTATTTCACGCTGGATGAATTTGCTCTTCTCAACATTTATTGTGATCCCAGCTGATGAGAGCAACTTAGCTACTGTAGACAACAGATCCAAATGTTCCGTGAAGGAAGAGCTGGTCACGAGCAAATCATCAAGGTAAACAAATATTTTGTCTTGAAGCTCATGCGGAATAACCTTGTGCATTAGACGGCACATGGTTTGAGGAGCGTTGCACAATCCAAAAGGCATGACCTTAAAATGGTATAAAGGGCGACACGGCACCGTGAAAGCTGTCTTTTCCTGAGATTCAGTATCAAGAGGTATCTGCCAAAAGGCGTCCTTTAAATCGAGACTCGTAATATACCTAGTGGATCTTTATCGAAATAATAATCCATCGATTAACGGCAAAGGATATGCGTCTTTAACGGTAACATCGTTAACACGTCGCGCATCCAGACACAAACGTACTTTTCCAGGTTTACGAACCAACGTTACTGGTGAACTCCAGGAACTGTGACTCTCGCCTATCACACCCAATGTGAGCATACGATCAAGTTCCGTGTACAGCAGATCCTGTACGACCAGTGATACAGCATAATGCCGTTGCTTGACTGGCTTAGCAGTCCCAGTGTCAATGTGATGTGTAACTAGTGACGTTTTACCCAAACCAATCTTATTGAAGGAAGGAAATTAGGCAACTACTTGTTGCAATAGGAGCGTTTGCTCTGGTGTCAATTGGTGAAGAGTGTCAGCCTCTTCGGCAGGAAGAGAATTAGGGGCTTCTTGGAACGCACTGAAGTTTTTGAACGACACTGGTGCTATCTGGAACGCATTCCAGAAGTCAATGCCAAGGTTTAATTTACCGGCGAGGGAAGGGACGGCTAAGAACTGTAAAAGTTTAGTCTCGTCATCATATGTGACGGGAACATTGACGTATCCTGCTGCTGGAACTCGCTGTCCAGACGCTGGTTTTAAGGGAGTGAATTTTGAGATCTAAGTCTCGAAGTAACTCAATTGACCCGTGTCCTAAGACATTGACGCTAGCTCCACTATCCCTAAGACCGGTGAGCTAATAACATAAAATGATGACGTCACAATACGGACGAGGATCGTTCAGATCGCGATCGGGCACTACCAAACTAATCGCTAGTTTATGAAGGGCGCGTTTCGCACGAAAGTAGGTGATTTCGCGAAGTCGTCTTCTATCTCTTCGTGTAATGGTGAACGGCGGAAAACGGTTGACGGGAGTGGGTTTGTTCAATCGAGTGGTCTGAGCTAATGAAGTCTTGTCATAATATGATGATGGACTTTTTGAACTCAGTGATTGCGACACAATTCGGCATCTACATTGGTTGTTGCGTCCACAGTATTGCCTCGGATTTGAGTTGTTGCTTGAGGGTTCAAGTGTCGAAAATTTGGAGCGTGCCGACACCCTCATAGGCGGGCTGCTCCTGTAATAGTTTCCCGGAGGCTTACACTTTTGGCACTGAGTCTTTCGTACTCCCGGAGTACCACAACCAAAACAAAACACTCTCTGGATGGGAAGTTGGCAATTGCTGAAGGAATGACCCATATCCTGAAAGTTCCAACACAAACGGTATTCGGGATCAGTACCAGGGCCCAGAGATCTAACGACTTCTTCGGGCACTTCTGTTGGGAGATTTTGGTAGCGTGTATGAGACAAGGCGTAGACTTGGCGAACAAGATCGAAAGATCGTTCTGCCTTGCTCAAGTTCTAAACAGATTCTATTGACGTGCAGCACTGTACCAGCTCATAGACTGATGTAAATTGCCGACCTGCGAGGTGGTCTCTTAACCGTCGATGCATATTAAGATACAACAAGTGCTGCATATCCAAATCAGACATGCCTTGCTGGAACTGCAGCGACAACGTCTCTAAGGCATCGAAGAATTCAATGAAGAGTTCACCTTGCGCCTGGTGACGTGCATCCACTTGACGCCGTATATCTTTGTCTGATCGCGCCCGGGAAAATCTATTGAGGAAAGAATGGGTGAGAGTATCCCAGTCTAATGAATGTGGGTGCATTTCATGGTATTTCCAGTACCACTCGAGAGCAGGTCCATTCAGAAAAATGTGGAAGCACTCTGCCAATTCTCACCTCTTGAGAGTCTCCCATACCTTGTAACCTATATAGGAAAGAATCAGCTCTTAGGCTGGATTGGCTGCTATCATAACCAATACCCCATTTGGATATTGGTATAGACATTTGGCTTATTGGACGAGAGCATGCGGGAGAGCGCGTACCAAAATCACGTACATTGTCTCGGGGAATCTGTGCTATAGTTGAAGCTTGGACTGGACGGGAGGCTAGACTAGCTAGGGAGGCTCACATCCAGTGATTGCCCCATGGGGCCTAGAAAATTTGATTTCAGAGCTTGTTCAAGCCACTGGATTTCTTCGATCAGGTGCTCTATCTTAGGTTCCGAAATCAAATGGTTATGACCCGTGGTTACGGGTGACAGAGTTTCTTACAATTCTGCCGTGAAAATGTGGGGTTGTTCAGACTCAGACACATGACGAAAGGGGTTTGAATCATTCAGTTTCGTTTTTCGATCAAGCGGACAATCATTTGCCTGCACACTCAAGGGTAGTCCAGTGTCTGCAAATCGTCTTCCTGTCCTCACCGGGACATTGGTAATGGAGAAGCCCTGAGGCGTAGAGTGTCCTGACGGCAAAAATTTCTCGGGTAGTGGAGACGACATTTTTTTGACTCTTTTATATTTTTCAATTGTCCTTATTTCCTTTTTTAAATGCCCTACTTCTATAATTTCCAAATGATTTTAAGTTAATTTTAAGCCTCCTTTTCCTTCCTTCGTTTCTTTTTGTTTTTTTTTCTTCTAAATTTCAAATGTTAATTTTTTGTAAGTGTATAATGCTATTTATTTTGGGTAATTCTTTTTCCAATTCAATTAATCTGTTTTCTTTGAATTATAAGTTTCGGTTTAATTATGTGCATGCCTGTGTGCGTCAGAGAACATGTGTTTTCGGATCAGGACGTGAAGGCTGAGAAAGTTAAAGTGAATGGAAGTATGTGAGCAACTCCAAGAGTTGCTGATGCTCATCTGGCCACTGATTCAAACTAATAGAGCGATAACTATCAGTGGGCACAGAGCCAACAAAACCGGAAGGTAAATGTGTTTAAAAAAGATAGCAAAGGAAAACAATAAGTGGTGTTTCGAGGTACGTGTGCATCCGTCGGGCATCTCTGCTCAAACCAAAAACGAATGGCGAAATATACCGAAGATCAGCAGAGGCAAACGCCCTTCAAAAGTAGGCGTACGTAATGTCAGCCAAGTCAACTTCAGAAGAGGCATTCAAATCCTAAAAGGAGAATACAACCATCTTCTTCGTCGACCCTTAACGCTCCGTCTCAAAACTCATCGAGTCGAAATCTACGGAAGCGATAGTCAACATCACTCATGGAAACAGGAAAGAAGAAATAAAAGAAAAGAATACTTTTGGGCGCCATGTTATGTATTTTCAAAAAAAAATATATATATATATTGAGAAAGGTGGAAAGAGCTCAAGCTGGTTTCGAACACGCGTCCCTGCCGCTTCTTGTCAGGTGCCAACTCGCAGGCCGGTACGCATCGATTGGCACTACCAGCTTAGGTGGATGTCGACTGGTTATTTACTAGTTATGAATATTGCTCTACAGCTTTCAACTTCTATTATCCAAATTGCCTTTGGTTTGGCTTTATCTATTTCAGAAGTTTTTGGTAGATAATTTTTTCCATACTCACTTACAACATTGTAAGTGATTTATACCCTTGCTAAGCTAACTCAGCGAAGACTCATGGGTGCGGAAGTTCTGATCAAATTTGTCGAATATCTCGGAAGTGAATTAATATTGAGAAATATTAAATCAATTGAAAGTGAATTAATATTGAGAAATATTAAATCACTCATGGAAACAGGAAAGAAGAAATATAAGAAAAGAATACTTTTGGGCGCCATGTTATGTATTTTCAAAAAAAAAATATATATATATATATATAATTAATAATAATGAAATAAAAATTGGGGCAACCGATCGGTCGCACCTGCAGCGAAAGAAAAGACCAAGGTTATAAAGACAGTGTTATTTGAAAATACAAAGGCCGCATAATGGCGGCCGAAGAAAGTTACTTTTAACCGACTAGATCACCGCATGGGCGTGGGGGTTGGGACATTATTTAAGCCCTGATCCTTCCATCTTACATACACACACACACACACACACAGCTTTTACTGTGTAATCCTGTGTACTCCTTCATATTAGATTAAAATAAAAGGATCAAAAATCAAAAGATGTGAATTGTGCACCTGTGAATTGTGCAGCGCTGATTCGGACCACCTGTGAATTTTGCTGCGCTGACTCTGAACACCTATGAATTGTGCTGCGCTGATTCTGACCACCTGTCAATTGTGCTGAGCTGATCCTGACCACCTGTCAATTGTGTCGCGCTGACTCTAATCGTGCTTCCTGTAGCACGAACCTCCTCTACAAGTTGGTTTCGGGATTTCACTTGTTCTGTTGCGCTACCTCTAATCGTGCTTCCTGTAGCACGAATCTGCACCTTAACTGGTTTCAGGATTCAGCTGTTCTACTGCGCTTCCTTGGATCGAGCTCCCTCTATTGATTGATAGTCCTATTGGTTGATACTTCTATTTAAACTCCGATTGATACTTTATTTATACTTCTTGATACTTGAAATGATTGCTTGAGTGTCTCGATACTTCTTTTGATACTTGAATTGATTCCTCTATTGGTTGTATGTCTCGATACTTCTATTGATACTTGAATTGATTCCTCTATTGGTTATTTGTCTCGATACTTCTATTGATACTTGAATTTATTCCGCTATTGGTTATCTCATACCTCACAATTTCTATTCTATTTATACTGATACGTTCACAACAACCTAGTGAATCACATCCATAGAAAAATTTATCGCAAATTAGTACCAAGAAATTTTTTTTTTGGTTTTTTTTGCGACTATGAATATTTTTTTTTAGACTTTTTTTTCTTCTGACATTTAATTTTACTGAGACTGTTTTTTTTTTTTTTGTTTGTTATCAATATTATTTAACTTAATACCTAAATCTAACTATAATTGTTTCTATTTTCATTTCATTCTTACTTCTATTACATCTCGTATGATTTTTTTTAACTTAAAAATATTGGTACACATAAAAAACTTAACCAAAACAATTGATTGTTATATTCAAAATTAATTGTTATTTTATTTATTTATTCTTTTATTTAATGTCGTGTGTTGAATGTAACGTGTGTAATTTATTCATTTATTATTTAAATGTTTGTTTAATGTCGCCTACACCTCGGAATACGTAACACGTGGGGACGACCTACCCCTTGAGAAGGGTCTCATTTCAAAAGCCGGGCTACTATCCATGTAGGATTAAGGGACTAGAGCCGAATGTCCTGGCAATGGTAGACTCCTAAAGGTTTCCCATCTGGGGACTCCAGTTCATACGCGACCTGTCCAACTAAACGAACTACTCTGGCCGGTATGAATTTTGGTGCGAGCTTAGCTGCAAATTTGTCCACAGCACTACTGAGTACGTGATTTCGTACGAAAATGATTTGTCCGGGGATGAAAGAACGGGTCCTTGCACGCAAATCGTAATGCCTTTTTCCTTTAGCGTAAGCTTCACCTAATTTCTCACTAACTCGTTCGCGTATCACTCTCAATCTCTCGTGAGGGGTCATGAGCTCGACTTCTCCATCTTCAAAAGAAGAGAACTTCCGGAGAAGCTCGTAGTCGGAGCCGTGGCTCACTGACTGAAATCCGAACATCAGGTAGTGACGCGAACAACCAGTCGACTCGTGTACAGAGTTTCGGAATGCAGAGCTTGATTCTCGCAAATACTTATCCCACGTGCAGTGGTCATCACCTATATAGGAACGAATGGCAGCTAAGCTGGACTGGTTGACCCGTTCGGAAGCATTCGATTGAGGCGAGTATTTGGGAGAGAAAACGTGCTGAATGCCATATTCTCGAAGGAATTACATGATATGCTTAGATGTAAACTGCACACCATTATCCAAATGGAGTAGTTCGGGCACACCAAATGTACGGAATATATCTAGAAGGTATTGAGTTGCGTGTTCGGTAGTGGCCTTGGGTATGGCTTTCATCCATAAAAATTTTGTATAATGATCGAGCACGACAAACCATTGGGTATTTCCACTCTTGGAACGTGGTTAAAGTCCTAGGAATTCGATAAATAAGCGCTGCATCGGCCTATCAGATATGCGCTCTTGACCCATAAATGGTCTGAGGACCTCATTGTAGGGCTTAACTTGCTTACAAGTACTGCATTGGGAGATGTAAGTAGCGACGTCCTTACGAAGTGTTGGCCAATAATAATATCGCTGTAGTACTTCGGTGGTCTTACGTATGCCACAATGAGATGCTTCCGGTCTATCGTAAGCTTGGGAAATCAGCCTTGATTGCTGACTCACGGGTACCCATAATTTGGTACGGGGAATGTCTAGATCCGGGTCGTTAACTCTTGCTAAATTAATGTAAATACGACCATCTCTTATCCATAGGTTGGGAAACCGTGTAGTTTCTTTCGAAATTTTAAGGATTCGCTCTGTATAATCAGGTTCTGTGAAAGCAGAGTCTGGCAACAGGGAATCGATATGATGGTGCTCGGGAAGGAAGGGAAGATACAGACACGAAAGTTCGCTAATACTCTCGTGAACTCGAGACAGGGCATCGGGAACGGTATTAGCGGAGCCCTTAACATGTTCAATATTGAAGTTGAAACCTTGCAACTTCAGACTCCAGCGAGCTAATCTGCCGGAAAGGTCTTGTTGGCTCATGAGCCACTTCAAACTAGCGTGGTCAGTGATGATGGTGAAGGGAAGTCCTTCAATGTAGGCACGGAATTTTTTTAAGCTCTGTACGGCGGCGAGACACTCCAGCTCGGTGTTAGTGTAATTTCGCTGCGCTGACGTCAATTTGGCAGACATGAAGGACACTACCAATTCCAGTGGTGCTTGCGTCGCACTGAATGAAGAAAGGTTTTGTAAAGTCAGGGTTAACCAGTACGGGTGCGGACACAAGAGCTTGTTTCATTTGGTCAAAAGCAGTTTGAGCAGCGTCAGTCCATTTAAAGGACGATTTGTTTTTCAGCAGGTCAGTTAGAGGGGCGGTAATGTAGGCAAACCTATGTATGAATCGACGGTACCATCCAGCCATTCCCATGAGACGACGAATGTCTTTAGGGGAGCGAGGAGTAGGGTAGTCAACTATACTGGAGACTTTAGAGGGATCCGTATTCAGGATACCATCGCTAACGATGTATCCCAGGTATCTTATTTCACGCTGGATGAATTTGCTCTTCTCAACATTTATTGTGATCCCAGCTGATGAGAGCAACTTAGCTACTGTAGACAACAGATCCAAATGTTCCGTGAAGGAAGAGCTGGTCACGAGCAAATCATCAAGGTAAACAAATATTTTGTCTTGAAGCTCATGCGGAATAACCTTGTGCATTAGACGGCACATGGTTTGAGGAGCGTTGCACAATCCAAAAGGCATGACCTTAAAATGGTATAAAGGGCGACACGGCACCGTGAAAGCTGTCTTTTCCTGAGATTCAGTATCAAGAGGTATCTGCCAAAAGGCGTCCTTTAAATCGAGACTCGTAATATACCTAGTGGATCTTTATCGAAATAATAATCCATCGATTAACGGCAAAGGATATGCGTCTTCAACGGTAACATCGTTAACACGTCGCGCATCCAGACACAAACGTACTTTTCCAGGTTTCCAGGTTTTCCAGGGAACATTGACGTATCCTGCTGCTGGAACTCGCTGTCCAGACGCTGGTTTTAAGGGAGTGAATTTTGAGATCTAAGTCTCGAAGTAACTCAATTGACCCGTGTCCTAAGACATTGACGCTAGCTCCACTATCCATAAGACCGGTGAGCTAATAACATAAAATGATGACGTCACAATACGGACGAGGATCGTTCAGATCGCGATCGGGCACTACCAAACTAATCGCTAGTTTATGAAGGGCGCGTTTCGCACGAAAGTAGGTGATTTCGCGAAGTCGTCTTCTATCTCTACGTGTAATGGTGAACGGCGGAAAACGGTTGACGGGAGTGGGTTTGTTCAATCGAGTGGTCTGAGCTAATGAAGTCTTGTCATAATATGATGATGGACTTTTTGAACTCAGTGATTGCGACACAATTCGGCATCTACATTGGTTGTTGCGTCCACAGTATTGCCTCGGATTTGAGTTGTTGCTTGAGGGTTCAAGTGTCGAAAATTTGGAGCGTGCCGACACCCTCATAGGCGGGCTGCTCCTGTAATAGTTTCCCGGAGGCTTACACTTTTGGCACTGAGTCTTTCGTACTCCCGGAGTACCACAACCAAAACAAAACACTCTCTGGATGGGAAGTTGGCAATTGCTGAAGGAATGACCCATATCCTGACAGTTCCAACACAAACGGTATTCGGGATCAGTACCAGGGCCCAGAGATCTAACGACTTCTTCGGGCACTTCTGTTGGGAGATTTTGGTAGCGTGTGTGAGACAAGGCGTGGACTTGGCGAACAAGATCGAAAGATCGTTCTGCCTTGCTCAAGTTCTAAACAGATTCTATTGACGTGCAGCACTGTACCAGCTCATAGACTGATGTAAATTGCCGACCTGCGAGGTGGTCTCTTAACCGTCGATGCATATTAAGATACAACAAGTGCTGCATATCCAAATCAGACATGCCTTGCTGGAACTGCAGCGACAACGTCTCTAAGGCATCGAAGAATTCAATGAAGAGTTCACCTTGCGCCTGGTGACGTGCATCCACTTGACGCCGTATATCTTTGTCTGATCGCGCCCGGGAAAATCTATTGAGGAAAGAATGGGTGAGAGTATCCCAGTCTAATGAATGTGGGTGCATTTCATGGTATTTCCAGTACCACTCGAGAGCAGGTCCATTCAGAAAAATGTGGAAGCACTCTGCCAATTCTCACCTCTTGAGAGTCTCCCATACCTTGTAACCTATATAGGAAAGAATCAGCTCTTAGGCTGGATTGGCTGCTATCATAACCAATACCCCATTTGGATATTGGTATAGACATTTGGCTTATTGGACGAGAGCATGCGGGAGAGCGCGTACCAAAATCACGTACATTGTCTCGGGGAATCTGTGCTATAGTTGAAGCTTGGACTGGACGGGAGGCTAGACTAGCTAGGGAGGCTCACATCCAGTGATTGCCCCATGGGGCCTAGAAAATTTGATTTCAGAGCTTGTTCAAGCCACTGGATTTCTTCGATCAGGTGCTCTATCTTAGGTTCCGAAATCAAATGGTTATGACTCGTGGTTACGGGTGACAGAGTTTCTTACAATTCTGCCGTGAAAATGTGGGGTTGTTCAGACTCAGACACATGACGAAAGGGGTTTGAATCATTCAGTTTCGTTTTTCGATCAAGCGGACAATCATTTGCCTGCACACTCAAGGGTAGCCCAGTGTCTGCAAATCGTCTTCCTGTCCTCACCGGGACATTGGTAATGGAGAAGCCCTGAGGCGTAGAGTGTCCTGACGGCAAAAATTTCTCGGGTAGTGGAGACGACATTTTTTTGACTCTTTTATATTTTTCAATTGTCCTTATTTCCTTTTTTAAATGCCCTACTTCTATAATTTCCAAATGATTTTAAGTTAATTTTAAGCCTCCTTTTCCTTCCTTCGTTTCTTTTTGTTTTTTTTTTCTAAATTTCAAATGTTAATTTTTTGTAAGTGTATAATGCTATTTATTTTGGGTAATTCTTTTTCCAATTCAATTAATCTGTTTTCTTTGAATTATAAGTTTCGGTTTAATTATGTGCATGCCTGTGTGCGTCAGAGAACATGTGTTTTCGGATCAGGACGTGAAGGCTGAGAAAGTTAAAGTGAATGGAAGTATGTGAGCAACTCCAAGAGTTGCTGATGCTCATCTGGCCACTGATTCAAACTAATAGAGCGATAACTATCAGTGGGCACAGAGCCAACAAAACCGGAAGGTAAATGTGTTTAAAGAAGATAGCAAAGGAAAACAATAAGTGGTGTTTCGAGGTACGTGTGCATCCGTCGGGCATCTCTGCTCAAACCAAAAACGAATGGCGAAATATACCGAAGATCAGCAGAGGCAAACGCCCTTCAAAAGTAGGCGTACGTAATGTCAGCCAAGTCAACTTCAGAAGAGGCATTCAAATCCTAAAAGGAGAATACAACCATCTTCTTCGTCGACCCTTAACGCTCCGTCTCAAAACTCATCGAGTCGAAATCTACGGAAGCGATAGTCAACATCACTCATGGAAACAGGAAAGAAGAAATAAAAGAAAAGAATACTTTTGGGCGCCATGTTATGTATTTTCAAAAAAAAATATATATATATATTGAGAAAGGTGGAAAGAGCTCAAGCTGGTTTCGAACACGCGTCCCTGCCGCTTCTTGTCAGGTGCCAACTCGCAGGCCGGTACGCATCGATTGGCACTACCAGCTTAGGTGGATGTCGACTGGTTATTTACTAGTTATGAATATTGCTCTACAGCTTTCAACTTCTATTATCCAAATTGCCTTTGGTCTGGCTTTATCTATTTCAGAAGTTTTTGGTAGATAATTTTTTCCATTTTCACTTACAACATTGTAAGTGATTTATACCCTTGCTAAGCTAACTCAGCGAAGACTCATGGGTGCGGAAGTTCTGATCAAATTTGTCGAATATCTCGGAAGTGAATTAATATTGAGAAATATTAAATCAATTGAAAGTGAATTAATATTGAGAAATATTAAATCACTCATGGAAACAGGAAAGAAGAAATATAAGAAAAGAATACTTTTGGGCGCCATGTTATGTATTTTCAAAAAAAAATATATATATATATATATATAATTAATAATAATGAAATAAAAATTGGGGCAACCGATCGGTCGCACTTGCAGCGAAAGAAAAGACCAAGGTTATAAAGACAGTGTTATTTGAAAATACAAAGGCCGCATAGTGGCGGCCAGAGAAAGTTACTTTTAACCGACTAGATCACCGCATGGGCGTGGGGGTTGGGACATTATTTAAGCCCTGATCCTTCCATCTTACATACACACACACACACACACAGCCTTTACTGTGTACTCCTGTGTACTCCTTCATATTAGATTAAAATAAAAGGATCAAAAATCAAAAGATGTGAATTGTGCACCTGTGAATTGTGCTGCGATGATTCGGACCACCTGTGAATTGTGCTGCGCTGACTCTGAACACCTATGAATTGTGCTGCGCTGATTCTGACCACCTGTCAATTGTGCTGAGCTGATCCTGACCACCTGTCAATTGTGTCGCGCTGACTCTAATCGTGCTTCCTGTAGCACGAACCTCCTCTACAAGTTGGTTTCGGGATTTCACTTGTTCTGTTGCGCTACCTCTAATCGTGCTTCCTGTAGCACGAATCTGCACCTTAACTGGTTTCAGGATTCAGCTGTTCTACTGCGCTTCCTTGGATCGAGCTCCCTCTATTGATTGATAGTCCTATTGGTTGATACTTCTATTTAAACTCCGATTGATACTTTATTTATACTTCTTGATACTTGAAATGATTGCTTGAGTGTCTCGATACTTCTTTTGATACTTGAATTGATTCCTCTGATTGGTTGTATGTCTCGATACTTCTATTGATACTTGAATTGATTCCTCTATTGGTTATTTGTCTCGATACTTCTATTGATACTTGAATTTATTCCGCTATTGGTTATCTCATACCTCACAATTTCTATTCTATTTATACTGATACGTTCACAACAACCTAGTGAATCATATCCATAGAAAAATTTATCGCAAATTAGTTCCAAGAAATTTTTTTTTTGGTTTTTTTTCCTACTATGAATATTTTTTTTAGACTTTTTTTTTCTTCTGACATTTAATTTTACTGAGACTGTTTTTTTTTTTTTTTGTTTGTTATCAATATTATTTAACTTAATACCTAAATCTAACTATAATTGTTTCTATTTTCATTTTATTCTTACTTCTATTACATCTCGTATGATTTTTTTTTAACTTAAAAATATTGGTACACATAAAAAACTTAACCAAAACAATTGATTGTTATATTCAAAATTAATTGTTATTTTATTTATTTATTCTTTTATTTAATGTCGTGTGTTGAATGTAACGTGTGTAATTTATTCATTTATTATTTAAATGTTTGTTTAATGTCGCCTACACCTCGGAATACGTAACACGTGGGGACGACCTACCCCTTGAGAAGGGTCTCATTTCAAAAGCCGGGCTACTATCCATGTAGGATTAAGGGACTAGAGCCGAATGTCCTGGCAATGGTAGACTCCTAAAGGTTTCCCATCTGGGGACTCCAGTTCATACGCGACCTGTCCAACTAAACGAACTACTCTGGCCGGTATGAATTTTGGTGCGAGCTTAGCTGCAAATTTGTCCACAGCACTACTGAGTACGTGATTTCGTACGAAAATGATTTGTCCGGGGATGAAAGAACGGGTCCTTGCACGCAAATCGTAATGCCTTTTTCCTTTAGCGTAAGCTTCACCTAATTTCTCACTAACTCGTTCGCGTATCACTCTCAATCTCTCGTGAGGGGTCATGAGCTCGACTTCTCCATCTTCAAAAGAAGAGAACTTCCGGAGAAGCTCGTAGTCGGAGCCGTGGCTCACTGACTGAAATCCGAACATCAGGTAGTGACGCGAACAACCAGTCGACTCGTGTACAGAGTTTCGGAATGCAGAGCTTGATTCTCGCAAATACTTATCCCACGTGCAGTGGTCATCACCTATATAGGAACGAATGGCAGCTAAGCTGGACTGGTTGACCCGTTCGGAAGCATTCGATTGAGGCGAGTATTTGGGAGAGAAAACGTGCTGAATGCCATATTCTCGAAGGAATTACATGATATGCTTAGATGTAAACTGCACACCATTATCCAAATGGAGTAGTTCGGGCACACCAAATGTACGGAATATATCTAGAAGGTATTGAGTTGCGTGTTCGGTAGTGGCCTTGGGCATGGCTTTCATCCATAAAAATTTTGTATAATGATCGAGCACGACAAACCATTGGGTATTTCCACTCTTGGAACGTGGTTAAAGTCCTAGGAATTCGATAAATAAGCGCTGCATCGGCCTATCAGATATGCGCTCTTGACCCATAAATGGTCTGAGGACCTCATTGTAGGGCTTAACTTGCTTACAAGTACTGCATTGGGAGATGTAAGTAGCGACGTCCTTACGAAGTGTTGGCCAATAATAATATCGCTGTAGTACTTCGGTGGTCTTACGTATGCCACAATGAGATGCTTCCGGTCTATCGTAAGCTTGGGAAATCAGCCTTGATTGCTGACTCACGGGTACCCATAATTTGGTACGGGGAATGTCTAGATCCGGGTCGTTAACTCTTGCTAAATTAATGTAAATACGACCATCTCTTATCCATAGGTTGGGAAACCGTGTAGTTTCTTTCGAAATTTTAAGGATTCGCTCTGTATAATCAGGTTCTGTGAAAGCAGAGTCTGGCAACAGGGAATCGATATGATGGTGCTCGGGAAGGAAGGGAAGATACAGACACGGAAGTTCACTAATACTCTCGTGAACTCGAGACAGGGCATCGGGAACGGTATTAGCGGAGCCCTTAACATGTTCAATATTGAAGTTGAAACCTTGCAACTTCAGACTCCAGCGAGCTAATCTGCCGGAAAGGTCTTGTTGGCTCATGAGCCACTTCAAACTAGCGTGGTCAGTGATGATGGTGAAGGGAAGTCCTTCAATGTAGGCACGGAATTTTTTTACGCTCTGTACGGCGGCGAGACACTCCAGCTCGGTGTTAGTGTAATTTCGCTGCGCTGACGTCAATTTGGCAGACATGAAGGACACTACCAATTCCAGTGGTGCTTGCGTCGCACTGAATGAAGAAAGGTTTTGTAAAGTCAGGGTTAACCAGTACGGGTGCGGACACAAGAGCTTGTTTCATTTGGTCAAAAGCAGTTTGAGCAGCGTCAGTCCATTTAAAGGACGATTTGTTTTTCAGCAGGTCAGTTAGAGGGGCGGTAATGGAGGCAAACCTATGTATGAATCGACGGTACCATCCAGCCATTCCCATGAGACGACGAATGTCTTTAGGGGAGCGAGGAGTAGGGTAGTCAACTATACTGGAGACTTTAGAGGGATCCGTATTCAGGATACCATCGCTAACGATGTATCCCAGGTATCTTATTTCACGCTGGATGAATTTGCTCTTCTCAACATTTATTGTGATCCCAGCTGATGAGAGCAACTTAGCTACTGTAGACAACAGATCCAAATGTTCCGTGAAGGAAGAGCTGGTCACGAGCAAATCATCAAGGTAAACAAATATTTTGTCTTGAAGCTCATGCGGAATAACCTTGTGCATTAGACGGCACATGGTTTGAGGAGCGTTGCACAATCCAAAAGGCATGACCTTAAAATGGTATAAAGGGCGACACGGCACCGTGAAAGCTGTCTTTTCCTGAGATTCAGTATCAAGAGGTATCTGCCAAAAGGCGTCCTTTAAATCGAGACTCGTAATATACCTAGTGGATCTTTATCGAAATAATAATCCATCGATTAACGGCAAAGGATATGCGTCTTCAACGGTAACATCGTTAACACGTCGCGCATCCAGACACAAACGTACTTTTCCAGGTTTACGAACCAACGTTACTGGTGAACTCCAGGAACTGTGACTCTCGCCTATCACACCCAATGTGAGCATACGATCAAGTTCCGTGTACAGCAGATCCTGTACGACCAGTGATACAGCATAATGCCGTTGCTTGACTGGCTTAGCAGTCCCAGTGTCAATGTGATGTGTAACTAGTGACGTTTTACCCAAACCAATCTTATTGAAGGAAGGAAATTAGGCAACTACTTGTTGCAATAGGAGCGTTTGCTCTGGTGTCAATTGGTGAAGAGTGTCAGCCTCTTCGGCAGGAAGAGAATTAGGGGCTTCTTGGAACGCACTGAAGTTTTTGAACGACACTGGTGCTATCTGGAACGCATTCCAGAAGTCAATGCCAAGGTTTAATTTACCGGCGAGGGAAGGGACGGCTAAGAACTGTAAAAGTTTAGTCTCGTCATCATATGTGACGGGAACATTGACGTATCCTGCTGCTGGAACTCGCTGTCCAGACGCTGGTTTTAAGGGAGTGAATTTTGAGATCTAAGTCTCGAAGTAACTCAATTGACCCGTGTCCTAAGACATTGACGCTAGCTCCACTATCCATAAGACCGGTGAGCTAATAACATAAAATGATGACGTCACAATACGGACGAGGATCGTTCAGATCGCGATCGGGCACTACCAAACTAATCGCTAGTTTATGAAGGGCGCGTTTCGCACGAAAGTAGGTGATTTCGCGAAGTCGTCTTCTATCTCTTCGTGTAATGGTGAACGGCGGAAAACGGTTGACGGGAGTGGGTTTGTTCAATCGAGTGGTCTGAGCTAATGAAGTCTTGTCATAATATGATGATGGACTTTTTGAACTCAGTGATTGCGACACAATTCGGCATCTACATTGGTTGTTGCGTCCACAGTATTGCCTCGGATTTGAGTTGTTGCTTGAGGGTTCAAGTGTCGAAAATTTGGAGCGTGCCGACACCCTCATAGGCGGGCTGCTCCTGTAATAGTTTCCCGGAGGCTTACACTTTTGGCACTGAGTCTTTCGTACTCCCGGAGTACCACAACCAAAACAAAACACTCTCTGGATGGGAAGTTGGCAATTGCTGAAGGAATGACCCATATCCTGACAGTTCCAACACAAACGGTATTCGGGATCAGTACCAGGGCCCAGAGATCTAACGACTTCTTCGGGCACTTCTGTTGGGAGATTTTGGTAGCGTGTGTGAGACAAGGCGTGGACTTGGCGAACAAGATCGAAAGATCGTTCTGCCTTGCTCAAGTTCTAAACAGATTCTATTGACGTGCAGCACTGTACCAGCTCATAGACTGATGTAAATTGCCGACCTGCGAGGTGGTCTCTTAACCGTCGATGCATATTAAGATACAACAAGTGCTGCATATCCAAATCAGACATGCCTTGCTGGAACTGCAGCGACAACGTCTCTAAGGCATCGAAGAATTCAATGAAGAGTTCACCTTGCGCCTGGTGACGTGCATCCACTTGACGCCGTATATCTTTGTCTGATCGCGCCCGGGAAAATCTATTGAGGAAAGAATGGGTGAGAGTATCCCAGTCTAATGAATGTGGGTGCATTTCATGGTATTTCCAGTACCACTCGAGAGCAGGTCCATTCAGAAAAATGTGGAAGCACTCTGCCAATTCTCACCTCTTGAGAGTCTCCCATACCTTGTAACCTATATAGGAAAGAATCAGCTCTTAGGCTGGATTGGCTGCTATCATAACCAATACCCCATTTGGATATTGGTATAGACATTTGGCTTATTGGACGAGAGCATGCGGGAGAGCGCGTACCAAAATCACGTACATTGTCTCGGGGAATCTGTGCTATAGTTGAAGCTTGGACTGGACGGGAGGCTAGACTAGCTAGGGAGGCTCACATCCAGTGATTGCCCCATGGGGCCTAGAAAATTTGATTTCAGAGCTTGTTCAAGCCACTGGATTTCTTCGATCAGGTGCTCTATCTTAGGTTCCGAAATCAAATGGTTATGACCCGTGGTTACGGGTGACAGAGTTTCTTACAATTCTGCCGTGAAAATGTGGGGTTGTTCAGACTCAGACACATGACGAAAGGGGTTTGAATCATTCAGTTTCGTTTTTCGATCAAGCGGACAATCATTTGCCTGCACACTCAAGGGTAGTCCAGTGTCTGCAAATCGTCTTCCTGTCCTCACCGGGACATTGGTAATGGAGAAGCCCTGAGGCGTAGAGTGTCCTGACGGCAAAAATTTCTCGGGTAGTGGAGACGACATTTTTTTGACTCTTTTATATTTTTCAATTGTCCTTATTTCCTTTTTTAAATGCCCTACTTCTATAATTTCCAAATGATTTTAAGTTAATTTTAAGCCTCCTTTTCCTTCCTTCGTTTCTTTTTGTTTTTTTTTTTCTAAATTTCAAATGTTAATTTTTTGTAAGTGTATAATGCTATTTATTTTGGGTAATTCTTTTTCCAATTCAATTAATCTGTTTTCTTTGAATTATAAGTTTCGGTTTAATTATGTGCATGCCTGTGTGCGTCAGAGAACATGTGTTTTCGGATCAGGACGTGAAGGCTGAGAAAGTTAAAGTGAATGGAAGTATGTGAGCAACTCCAAGAGTTGCTGATGCTCATCTGGCCACTGATTCAAACTAATAGAGCGATAACTATCAGTGGGCACAGAGCCAACAAAACCGGAAGGTAAATGTGTTTAAAGAAGATAGCAAAGGAAAACAATAAGTGGTGTTTCGAGGTACGTGTGCATCCGTCGGGCATCACTGCTCAAACCAAAAACGAATGGCGAAATATACCGAAGATCAGCAGAGGCAAACGCCCTTCAAAAGTAGGCGTACGTAATGTCAGCCAAGTCAACTTCAGAAGAGGCATTCAAATCCTAAAAGGAGAATACAACCATCTTCTTCGTCGACCCTTAACGCTCCGTCTCAAAACTCATCGAGTCGAAATCTACGGAAGCGATAGTCAACATCACTCATGGAAACAGGAAAGAAGAAATAAAAGAAAAGAATACTTTTGGGCGCCATGTTATGTATTTTCAAAAAAAAATATATATATATATTGAGAAAGGTGGAAAGAGCTCAAGCTGGTTTCGAACACGCGTCCCTGCCGCTTCTTGTCAGGTGCCAACTCGCAGGCCGGTACGCATCGATTGGCACTACCAGCTTAGGTGGATGTCGACTGGTTATTTACTAGTTATGAATATTGCTCTACAGCTTTCAACTTCTATTATCCAAATTGCCTTTGGTCTGGCTTTATCTATTTCAGAAGTTTTTGGTAGATAATTTTTTCCATTTTCACTTACAACATTGTAAGTGATTTATACCCTTGCTAAGCTAACTCAGCGAAGACTCATGGGTGCGGAAGTTCTGATCAAATTTGTCGAATATCTCGGAAGTGAATTAATATTGAGAAATATTAAATCAATTGAAAGTGAATTAATATTGAGAAATATTAAATCACTCATGGAAACAGGAAAGAAGAAATATAAGAAAAGAATACTTTTGGGCGCCATGTTATGTATTTTCAAAAAAAAAATATATATATATATATATAATTAATAATAATGAAATAAAAATTGGGGCAACCGATCGGTCGCACCTGCAGCGAAAGAAAAGACCAAGGTTATAAAGACAGTGTTATTTGAAAATACAAAGGCCGCATAATGGCGGCCGAAGAAAGTTACTTTTAACCGACTAGATCACCGCATGGGCGTGGGGGTTGGGACATTATTTAAGCCCTGATCCTTCCATCTTACATATACACACACACACACACAGCTTTTACTGTGTACTCCTGTGTACTCCTTCATATTAGATTAAAATAAAAGGATCAAAAATCAAAAGATGTGAATTGTGCACCTGTGAATTGTGCTGCGCTGATTCGGACCACCTGTGAATTGTGCTGCGCTGACTCTGAACACCTATGAATTGTGCTGCGCTGATTCTGACCACCTGTCAATTGTGCTGAGCTGATCCTGACCACCTGTCAATTGTGTCGCGCTGACTCTAATCGTGCTTCCTGTAGCACGAACCTCCTCTACAAGTTGGTTTCGGGATTTCACTTGTTCTGCTGCGCTACCTCTAATCGTGCTTCCTGTAGCACGAATCTGCACCTTAACTGGTTTCAGGATTCAGCTGTTCTACTGCGCTTCCTTGGATCGAGCTCCCTCTATTGATTGATAGTCCTATTGGTTGATACTTCTATTTAAACTCCGATTGATACTTTATTTATACTTCTTGATACTTGAAATGATTGCTTGAGTGTCTCGATACTTCTTTTGATACTTGAATTGATTCCTCTATTGGTTGTATGTCTCGATACTTCTATTGATACTTGAATTGATTCCTCTATTGGTTATTTGTCTCGATACTTCTATTGATACTTGAATTTATTCCGCTATTGGTTATCTCATACCTCACAATTTCTATTCTATTTATACTGATACGTTCACAACAACCTAGTGAATCATATCCATAGAAAAATTTATCGCAAATTAGTTCCAAGAAATTTTTTTTTTGGTTTTTTTTGCGACTATGAATATTTTTTTTTAGACTTTTTTTTTCTTCTGACATTTAATTTTACTGAGACTGTTTTTTTTTTGTTTGTTATCAATATTATTTAACTTAATACCTAAATCTAACTATAATTGTTTCTATTTTCATTTCATTCTTACTTCTATTACATCTCGTATGATTTTTTTTTAACTTAAAAATATTGGTACACATAAAAAACTTAACCAAAACAATTGATTGTTATATTCAAAATTAATTGTTATTTTATTTATTTATTCTTTTATTAAATGTCGTGTGTTGAATGTAACGTGTGTAATTTATTCATTTATTATTTAAATGTTTGTTTAATGTCGCCTACACCTCGGAATACGTAACACGTGGGGACGACCTACCCCTTGAGAAGGGTCTCATTTCAAAAGCCGGGCTACTATCCATGTAGGATTAAGGGACTAGAGCCGAATGTCCTGGCAATGGTAGACTCCTAAAGGTTTCCCATCTGGGGACTCCAGTTCATACGCGACCTGTCCAACTAAACGAACTACTCTGGCCGGTATGAATTTTGGTGCGAGCTTAGCTGCAAATTTGTCCACAGCACTACTGAGTACGTGATTTCGTACGAAAATGATTTGTCCGGGGATGAAAGAACGGGTCCTTGCACGCAAATCGTAATGCCTTTTTCCTTTAGCGTAAGCTTCACCTAATTTCTCACTAACTCGTTCGCGTATCACTCTCAATCTCTCGTGAGGGGTCATGAGCTCGACTTCTCCATCTTCAAAAGAAGAGAACTTCCGGAGAAGCTCGTAGTCGGAGCCGTGGCTCACTGACTGAAATCCGAACATCAGGTAGTGACGCGAACAACCAGTCGACTCGTGTACAGAGTTTCGGAATGCAGAGCTTGATTCTCGCAAATACTTATCCCACGTGCAGTGGTCATCACCTATATAGGAACGAATGGCAGCTAAGCTGGACTGGTTGACCCGTTCGGAAGCATTCGATTGAGGCGAGTATTTGGGAGAGAAAACGTGCTGAATGCCATATTCTCGAAGGAATTACATGATATTGATAGACATACATGACATTGATATAGATAGAAACTGCACACCATTATCCAAATGGAGTAGTTCGGGCACACCAAATGTACGGAATATATCTAGAAGGTATTGAGTTGCGTGTTCGGTAGTGGCCTTGGGCATGGCTTTCATCCATAAAAATTTTGTATAATGATCGAGCACGACAAACCATTGGGTATTTCCACTCTTGGAACGTGGTTAAGGTCCTAGGAATTCGATAAATAAGCGCTGCATCCGCCTATCAGATATGCGCTCTTGACCCATAAATGGTCTGAGGACCTCATTGTAGGGCTTAACTTGCTTACAAGTACTGCATTGGGAGATGTAAGTAGCGACGTCCTTACGAAGTGTTGGCCAATAATAATATCGCTGTAGTACTTCGGTGGTCTTACGTATGCCACAATGAGATGCTTCCGGTCTATCGTAAGCTTGGGAAATCAGCCTTGATTGCTGACTCACGGGTACCCATAATTTGGTACGGGGAATGTCTAGATCCGGGTCGTTAACTCTTGCTAAATTAATGTAAATACGACCATCTCTTATCCATAGGTTGGGAAACCGTGTAGTTTCTTTCGAAATTTTAAGGATTCGCTCTGTATAATCAGGTTCTGTGAAAGCAGAGTCTGGCAACAGGGAATCGATATGATGGTGCTCGGGAAGGAAGGGAAGATACAGACACGGAAGTTCACTAATACTCTCGTGAACTCGAGACAGGGCATCGGGAACGGTATTAGCGGAGCCCTTAACATGTTCAATATTGAAGTTGAAACCTTGCAACTTCAGACTCCAGCGAGCTAATCTGCCGGAAAGGTCTTGTTGGCTCATGAGCCACTTCAAACTAGCGTGGTCAGTGATGATGGTGAAGGGAAGTCCTTCAATGTAGGCACGGAATTTTTTTACGCTCTGTACGGCGGCGAGACACTCCAGCTCGGTGTTAGTGTAATTTCGCTGCGCTGACGTCAATTTGGCAGACATGAAGGACACTACCAATTCCAGTGGTGCTTGCGTCGCACTGAATGAAGAAAGGTTTTGTAAAGTCAGGGTTAACCAGTACCGGTGCGGACACAAGAGCTTGTTTCATTTGGTCAAAAGCAGTTTGAGCAGCGTCAGTCCATTTAAAGGACGATTTGTTTTTCAGCAGGTCAGTTAGAGGGGCGGTAATGGAGGCAAACCTATGTATGAATCGACGGTACCATCCAGCCATTCCCATGAGACGACGAATGTCTTTAGGGGAGCGAGGAGTAGGGTAGTCAACTATACTGGAGACTTTAGAGGGATCCGTATTCAGGATACCATCGCTAACGATGTATCCCAGGTATCTTATTTCACGCTGGATGAATTTGCTCTTCTCAACATTTATTGTGATCCCAGCTGATGAGAGCAACTTAGCTACTGTAGACAACAGATCCAAATGTTCCGTGAAGGAAGAGCTGGTCACGAGCAAATCATCAAGGTAAACAAATATTTTGTCTTGAAGCTCATGCGGAATAACCTTGTGCATTAGACGGCACAGGGTTTGAGGAGCGTTGCACAATCCAAAAGGCATGACCTTAAAATGGTATAAAGGGCGACACGGCACCGTGAAAGCTGTCTTTTCCTGAGATTCAGTATCAAGAGGTATCTGCCAAAAGGCGTCCTTTAAATCGAGACTCGTAATATACCTAGTGGATCTTTATCGAAATAATAATCCATCGATTAACGGCAAAGGATATGCGTCTTTAACGGTAACATCGTTAACACGTCGCGCATCCAGACACAAACGTACTTTTCCAGGTTTACGAACCAACGTTACTGGTGAACTCCAGGAACTGTGACTCTCGCCTATCACACCCAATGTGAGCATACGATCAAGTTCCGTGTACAGCAGATCCTGTACGACCAGTGATACAGCATAATGCCGTTGCTTGACTGGCTTAGCAGACCCAGTGTCAATGTGATGTGTAACTAGTGACGTTTTACCCAAACCAATCTTATTGAAGGAAGGAAATTAGGCAACTACTTGTTGCAATAGGAGCGTTTGCTCTGGTGTCAATTGGTGAAGAGTGTCAGCCTCTTCGGCAGGAAGAGAATTAGGGGCTTCTTGGAACGCACTGAAGTTTTTGAACGACACTGGTGCTATCTGGAACGCATTCCAGAAGTCAATGCCAAGGTTTAATTTACCGGCGAGGGAAGGGACGGCTAAGAACTGTAAAAGTTTAGTCTCGTCATCATATGTGACGGGAACATTGACGTATCCTGCTGCTGGAACTCGCTGTCCAGACGCTGGTTTTAAGGGAGTGAATTTTGAGATCTAAGTCTCGAAGTAACTCAATTGACCCGTGTCCTAAGACATTGACGCTAGCTCCACTATCCATAAGACCGGTGAGCTAATAACATAAAATGATGACGTCACAATACGGACGAGGATCGTTCAGATCGCGATCGGGCACTACCAAACTAATCGCTAGTTTATGAAGGGCGCGTTTCGCACGAAAGTAGGTGATTTCGCGAAGTCGTCTTCTATCTCTTCGTGTAATGGTGAACGGCGGAAAACGGTTGACGGGAGTGGGTTTGTTCAATCGAGTGGTCTGAGCTAATGAAGTCTTGTCATAATATGATGATGGACTTTTTGAACTCAGTGATTGCGACACAATTCGGCATCTACATTGGTTGTTGCGTCCACAGTATTGCCTCGGATTTGAGTTGTTGCTTGAGGGTTCAAGTGTCGAAAATTTGGAGCGTGCCGACACCCTCATAGGCGGGCTGCTCCTGTAATAGTTTCCCGGAGGCTTACACTTTTGGCACTGAGTCTTTCGTACTCCCGGAGTACCACAACCAAAACAAAACACTCTCTGGATGGGAAGTTGGCAATTGCTGAAGGAATGACCCATATCCTGACAGTTCCAACACAAACGGTATTCGGGATCAGTACCAGGGCCCAGAGATCTAACGACTTCTTCGGGCACTTCTGTTGGGAGAATTTGGTAGCGTGTGTGAGACAAGGCGTGGACTTGGCGAACAAGATCGAAAGATCGTTCTGCCTTGCTCAAGTTCTAAACAGATTCTATTGACGTGCAGCACTGTACCAGCTCATAGACTGATGTAAATTGCCGACCTGCGAGGTGGTCTCTTAACCGTCGATGCATATTAAGATACAACAAGTGCTGCATATCCAAATCAGACATGCCTTGCTGAAACTGCAGCGACAACGTCTCTAAGGCATCGAAGAATTCAATGAAGAGTTCACCTTGCGCCTGGTGACGTGCATCCACTTGACGCCGTATATCTTTGTCTGATCGCGCCCGGGAAAATCTATTGAGGAAAGAATGGGTGAGAGTATCCCAGTCTAATGAATGTGGGTGCATTTCATGGTATTTCCAGTACCACTCGAGAGCAGGCCCATTCAGAAAAATGTGGAAGCACTCTGCCAATTCTCACCTCTTGAGAGTCTCCCATACCTTGTAACCTATATAGGAAAGAATCAGCTCTTAGGCTGGATTGGCTGCTATCATAACCAATACCCCATTTGGATATTGGTATAGACATTTGGCTTATTGGACGAGAGCATGCGGGAGAGCGCGTACCAAAATCACGTACATTGTCTCGGGGAATCTGTGCTATAGTTGAAGCTTGGACTGGACGGGAGGCTAGACTAGCTAGGGAGGCTCACATCCAGTGATTGCCCCATGGGGCCTAGAAAATTTGATTTCAGAGCTTGTTCAAGCCACTGGATTTCTTCGATCAGGTGCTCTATCTTAGGTTCCGAAATCAAATGGTTATGACTCGTGGTTACGGGTGACAGAGTTTCTTACAATTCTGCCGTGAAAATGTGGGGTTATCAGACTCAGACACATGACGAAAGGGGTTTGAATCATTCAGTTTCGTTTTTCGATCAAGCGGACAATCATTTGCCTGCACACTCAAGGGTAGCCCAGTGTCTGCAAATCGTCTTTCTGTTCTCACCGGGACATTGGTAATGGAGAAGCCCTGAGGCGTAGAGTGTCCTGACGGCAAAAATTTCTCGGGTAGTGGAGACGACATTTTTTTGACTCTTTTATATTTTTCAATTGTCCTTATTTCCTTTTTTAAATGCTCTACTTCTATTATTTCCAAATGATTTTAAGTTAATTTTAAGCCTCCTTTTCCTTCCTTCGTTTCTTTTTGTTTTTTTTTTCTAAATTTCAAATGTTAATTTTTTGTAAGTGTATAATGCTATTTATTTTGGGTAATTCTTTTTCCAATTCAATTAATCTGTTTTCTTTGAATTATAAGTTTCGGTTTAATTATGTGCATGCCTGTGTGCGTCAGAGAACATGTGTTTTCGGATCAGGACGTGAAGGCTGAGAAAGTTAAAGTGAATGGAAGTATGTGAGCAACTCCAAGAGTTGCTGATGCTCATCTGGCCACTGATTCAAACTAATAGAGCGATAACTATCAGTGGGCACAGAGCCAACAAAACCGGAAGGTAAATGTGTTTAAAGAAGATAGCAAAGGAAAACAATAAGTGGTGTTTCGAGGTACGTGTGCATCCGTCGGGCATCTCTGCTCAAACCAAAAACGAATGGCGAAATATACCGAAGATCAGCAGAGGCAAACGCCCTTCAAAAGTAGGCGTACGTAATGTCAGCCAAGTCAACTTCAGAAGAGGCATTCAAATCCTAAAAGGAGAATACAACCATCTTCTTCGTCGACCCTTAACGCTCCGTCTCAAAACTCATCGAGTCGAAATCTACGGAAGCGATAGTCAACATCACTCATGGAAACAGGAAAGAAGAAATAAAAGAAAAGAATACTTTTGGGCGCCATGTTATGTATTTTCAAAAAAAAATATATATATATATTGAGAAAGGTGGAAAGAGCTCAAGCTGGTTTCGAACACGCGTCCCTGCCGCTTCTTGTCAGGTGCCAACTCGCAGGCCGGTACGCATCGATTGGCACTACCAGCTTAGGTGGATGTCGACTGGTTATTTACTAGTTATGAATATTGCTCTACAGCTTTCAACTTCTATTATCCAAATTGCCTTTGGTCTGGCTTTATCTATTTCAGAAGTTTTTGGTAGATAATTTTTTCCATTTTCACTTACAACATTGTAAGTGATTTATACCCTTGCTAAGCTAACTCAGCGAAGACTCATGGGTGCGGAAGTTCTGATCAAATTTGTCGAATATCTCGGAAGTGAATTAATATTGAGAAATATTAAATCAATTGAAAGTGAATTAATATTGAGAAATATTAAATCACTCATGGAAACAGGAAAGAAGAAATATAAGAAAAGAATACTTTTGGGCGCCATGTTATGTATTTTCAAAAAAAAAAAAATATATATATATATATAATTAATAATAATGAAATAAAAATTGGGGCAACCGATCGGTCGCACCTGCAGCGAAAGAAAAGACCAAGGTTATAAAGACAGTGTTATTTGAAAATACAAAGGCCGCATAATGGCGGCCGAAGAAAGTTACTTTTAACCGACTAGATCACCGCATGGGCGTGGGGGTTGGGACATTATTTAAGCCCTGATCCTTCCATCTTACATATACACACACACACACACAGATTTTACTGTGTACTCCTGTGTACTCCTTCATATTAGATTAAAATAAAAGGATCAAAAATCAAACGATGTGAATTGTGCACCTGTGAATTGTGCTGCGCTGATTCGGACCACCTGTGAATTGTGCTGCGCTGACTCTGAACACCTATGAATTGTGCTGCGCTGATTCTGACCACCTGTCAATTGTGTTGCGCTGACTCTGAACACCTTTGAATTGTGCTGCGCTGATTCTGAACACCTATGAATTGTGCTGCGCTGATTCTGAACACCTATGAATTGTGCTGCGCTGATTCTGACCACCTGTCAATTGTGTTGCGCTGACTCTGAACACCTTTGAATTGTGCTGCGCTGATTCTGACCACCTGTCAATTGTGCTGAGCTGATCCTGACCACCTGTCAATTGTGTCGCGCTGACTCTAATCGTGCTTCCTGTAGCACGAACCTCCTCTACAAGTTAGTTTCGGGATTTCACTTGTTCTGCTGCGCTACCTCTAATCGTGCTTCCTGTAGCACGAATCTGCACCTTAACTGGTTTCAGGATTCAGCTGTTCTACTGCGCTTCCTTGGATCGAGCTCCCTCTATTGATTGATAGTCCTATTGGTTGATACTTCTATTTAAACTCCGATTGATACTTTATTTATACTTCTTGATACTTGAAATGATTGCTTGAGTGTCTCGATACTTCTTTTGATACTTGAATTGATTCCTCTATTGGTTGTATGTCTCGATACTTCTATTGATACTTGAATTGATTCCTCTATTGGTTATTTGTCTCGATACTTCTATTGATACTTGAATTTATTCCGCTATTGGTTATCTCATACCTCACAATTTCTATTCTATTTATACTGATACGTTCACAACAACCTAGTGAATCATATCCATAGAAAAATTTTTTTTTTGGTTTTTTTTGCGACTATGAATATTTTTTTTAGACTTTTTTTTTCTTCTGACATTTAATTTTACTGAGACTGTTTTTTTTTTGTTTGTTATCAATATTATTTAACTTAATACCTAAATCCAACTATAAATGTTTCTATTTTCATTTTATTCTTACTTCTATTACATCTCGTATGATTTTTTTTTAACTTAAAAATATTGGTACACATAAAAAACTTAACCAAAACAATTGATTGTTATATTCAAAATTAATTGTTATTTTATTTATTTATTCTTTTATTTAATGTCGTGTGTTGAATGTAACGTGTGTAATTTATTCATTTATTATTTAAATGTTTGTTTAATGTCGCCTACACCTCGGAATACGTAACACGTGGGGACGACCTACCCCTTGAGAAGGGTCTCATTTCAAAAGCCGGGCTACTATCCATGTAGGATTAAGGGACTAGAGCCGAATGTCCTAGCAATGGTAGACTCCTAAAGGTTTCCCATCTAGGGACTCCAGTTCATACGCGACCTGTCCAACTAAACGAACTACTCTGGCCGGTATGAATTTTGGTGCGAGCTTAGCTGCAAATTTGTCCACAGCACTACTGAGTACGTGATTTCGTACGAAAATGATTTGTCCGGGGATGAAAGAACGGGTCCTTGCACGCAAATCGTAATGCCTTTTTCCTTTAGCGTAAGCTTCACCTAATTTCTCACTAACTCGTTCGCGTATCACTCTCAATCTCTCGTGAGGGGTCATGAGCTCGACTTCTCCATCTTCAAAAGAAGAGAACTTCCGGAGAAGCTCGTAGTCGGAGCCGTGGCTCACTGACTGAAATCCGAACATCAGGTAGTGACGCGAACAACCAGTCGACTCGTGTACAGTGTTTCGGAATGCAGAGCTTGATTCTCGCAAATACTTATCCCACGTGCAGTGGTCATCACCTATATAGGAACGAATGGCAGCTAAGCTGGACTGGTTGACCCGTTCGGAAGCATTCGATTGAGGCGAGTATTTGGGAGAGAAAACGTGCTGAATGCCATATTCTCGAAGGAATTACATGATATGCTTAGATGTAAACTGCACACCATTATCCAAATGGAGTAGTTCGGGCACACCAAATGTACGGAATATATCTAGAAGGTATTGAGTTGCGTGTTCGGTAGTGGCCTTGGGCATGGCTTTCATCCATAAAAATTTTGTATAATGATCGAGCACGACAAACCATTGGGTATTTCCACTCTTGGAACGTGGTTAAGGTCCTAGGAATTCGATAAATAAGCGCTGCATCGGCCTATCAGATATGCGCTCTTGACCCATAAATGGTCTGAGGACCTCATTGTAGGGCTTAACTTGCTTACAAGTACTGCATTGGGAGATGTAAGTAGCGACGTCCTTACGAAGTGTTGGCCAATAATAATATCGCTGTAGTACTTCGGTGGTCTTACGTATGCCACAATGAGATGCTTCCGGTCTATCGTAAGCTTGGGAAATCAGCCTTGATTGCTGACTCACGGGTACCCATAATTTGGTACGGGGAATGTCTAGATCCGGGTCGTTAACTCTTGCTAAATTAATGTAAATACGACCATCTCTTATCCATAGGTTGGGAAACCGTGTAGTTTCTTTCGAAATTTTAAGGATTCGCTCTGTATAATCAGGTTCTGTGAAAGCAGAGTCTGGCAACAGGGAATCGATATGATGGTGCTCGGGAAGGAAGGGAAGATACAGACACGGAAGTTCACTAATACTCTCGTGAACTCGAGACAGGGCATCGGGAACGGTATTAGCGGAGCCCTTAACATGTTCAATATTGAAGTTGAAACCTTGCAACTTCAGACTCCAGCGAGCTAATCTGCCGGAAAGGTCTTGTTGGCTCATGAGCCACTTCAAACTAGCGTGGTCAGTGATGATGGTGAAGGGAAGTCCTTCAATGTAGGCACGGAATTTTTTTACGCTCTGTACGGCGGCGAGACACTCCAGCTCGGTGTTAGTGTAATTTCGCTGCGCTGACGTCAATTTGGCAGACATGAAGGCCACTACCAATTCCAGTGGTGCTTGCGTCGCACTGTATGAAGAAAGGTTTTGTAAAGTTAGGGTTAACCAGTACGGGTGCGGACACAAGAGCTTGTTTCATTTGGTCAAAAGCAGTTTGAGCAGCGTCAGTCCATTTAAAGGACGATTTGTTTTTCAGCAGGTCAGTTAGAGGGGCGGTAATGGAGGCAAACCTATGTATGAATCGACGGTACCATCCAGCCATTCCCATGAGACGACGAATGTCTTTAGGGGAGCGAGGAGTAGGGTAGTCAACTATACTGGAGACTTTAGAGGGATCCGTATTCAGGATACCATCGCTAACGATGTATCCCAGGTATCTTATTTCACGCTGGATGAATTTGCTCTTCTCAACATTTATTGTGATCCCAGCTGATGAGAGCAACTTAGCTACTGTAGACAACAGATCCAAATGTTCCGTGAAGGAAGAGCTGGTCACGAGCAAATCATCAAGGTAAACAAATATTTTGTCTTGAAGCTCATGCGGAATAACCTTGTGCATTAGACGGCACATGGTTTGAGGAGCGTTGCACAATCCAAAAGGCATGACCTTAAAATGGTATAAAGGGCGACACGGCACCGTGAAAGCTGTCTTTTCCTGAGATTCAGTATCAAGAGGTATCTGCCAAAAGGCGTCCTTTAAATCGAGACTCGTAATATACCTAGTGGATCTTTATCGAAATAATAATCCATCGATTAACGGCAAAGGATATGCGTCTTTAACGGTAACATCGTTAACACGTCGCGCATCCAGACACAAACGTACTTTTCCAGGTTTACGAACCAACGTTACTGGTGAACTCCAGGAACTGTGACTCTCGCCTATCACACCCAATGTGAGCATACGATCAAGTTCCGTGTACAGCAGATCCTGTACGACCAGTGATACAGCATAATGCCGTTGCTTGACTGGCTTAGCAGACCCAGTGTCAATGTGATGTGTAACTAGTGACGTTTTACCCAAACCAATCTTATTGAAGGAAGGAAATTAGGCAACTACTTGTTGCAATAGGAGCGTTTGCTCTGGTGTCAATTGGTGAAGAGTGTCAGCCTCTTCGGCAGGAAGAGAATTAGGGGCTTCTTGGAACGCACTGAAGTTTTTGAACGACACTGGTGCTATCTGGAACGCATTCCAGAAGTCAATGCCAAGGTTTAATTTACCGGCGAGGGAAGGGACGGCTAAGAACTGTAAAAGTTTAGTCTCGTCATCATATGTGACGGGAACATTGACGTATCCTGCTGCTGGAACTCGCTGTCCAGACGCTGGTTTTAAGGGAGTGAATTTTGAGATCTAAGTCTCGAAGTAACTCAATTGACCCGTGTCCTAAGACATTGACGCTAGCTCCACTATCCATAAGACCGGTGAGCTAATAACATAAAATGATGACGTCACAATACGGACGAGGATCGTTCAGATCGCGATCGGGCACTACCAAACTAATCGCTAGTTTATGAAGGGCGCGTTTCGCACGAAAGTAGGTGATTTCGCGAAGTCGTCTTCTATCTCTTCGTGTAATGGTGAACGGCGGAAAACGGTTGACGGGAGTGGGTTTGTTCAATCGAGTGGTCTGAGCTAATGAAGTCTTGTCATAATATGATGATGGACTTTTTGAACTCAGTGATTGCGACACAATTCGGCATCTACATTGGTTGTTGCGTCCACAGTATTGCCTCGGATTTGAGTTGTTGCTTGAGGGTTCAAGTGTCGAAAATTTGGAGCGTGCCGACACCCTCATAGGCGGGCTGCTCCTGTAATAGTTTCCCGGAGGCTTACACTTTTGGCACTGAGTCTTTCGTACTCCCGGAGTACCACAACCAAAACAAAACACTCTCTGGATGGGAAGTTGGCAATTGCTGAAGGAATGACCCATATCCTGACAGTTCCAACACAAACGGTATTCGGGATCAGTACCAGGGCCCAGAGATCTAACGACTTCTTCGGGCACTTCTGTTGGGAGATTTTGGTAGCGTGTGTGAGACAAGGCGTGGACTTGGCGAACAAGATCGAAAGATCGTTCTGCCTTGCTCAAGTTCTAAACAGATTCTATTGACGTGCAGCACTGTACCAGCTCATAGACTGATGTAAATTGCCGACCTGCGAGGTGGTCTCTTAACCGTCGATGCATATTAAGATACAACAAGTGCTGCATATCCAAATCAGACATGCCTTGCTGGAACTGCAGCGACAACGTCTCTAAGGCATCGAAGAATTCAATGAAGAGTTCACCTTGCGCCTGGTGACGTGCATCCACTTGACGCCGTATATCTTTGTCTGATCGCGCCCGGGAAAATCTATTGAGGAAAGAATGGGTGAGAGTATCCCAGTCTAATGAATGTGGGTGCATTTCATGGTATTTCCAGTACCACTCGAGAGCAGGTCCATTCAGAAAAATGTGGAAGCACTCTGCCAATTCTCACCTCTTGAGAGTCTCCCATACCTTGTAACCTATATAGGAAAGAATCAGCTCTTAGGCTGGATTGGCTGCTATCATAACCAATACCCCATTTGGATATTGGTATAGACATTTGGCTTATTGGACGAGAGCATGCGGGAGAGCGCGTACCAAAATCACGTACATTGTCTCGGGGAATCTGTGCTATAGTTGAAGCTTGGACTGGACGGGAGGCTAGACTAGCTAGGGAGGCTCACATCCAGTGATTGCCCCATGGGGCCTAGAAAATTTGATTTCAGAGCTTGTTCAAGCCACTGGATTTCTTCGATCAGGTGCTCTATCTTAGGTTCCGAAATCAAATGGTTATGACTCGTGGTTACGGGTGACAGAGTTTCTTACAATTCTGCCGTGAAAATGTGGGGTTATCAGACTCAGACACATGACGAAAGGGGTTTGAATCATTCAGTTTCGTTTTTCGATCAAGCGGACAATCATTTGCCTGCACACTCAAGGGTAGCCCAGTGTCTGCAAATCGTCTTCCTGTCCTCACCGGGACATTGGTAATGGAGAAGCCCTGAGGCGTAGAGTGTCCTGACGGCAAAAATTTCTCGGGTAGTGGAGACGACATTTTTTTGACTCTTTTATATTTTTCAATTGTCCTTATTTCCTTTTTTAAATGCCCTACTTCTATAATTTCCAAATGATTTTAAGTTAATTTTAAGCCTCCTTTTCCTTCCTTCGTTTCTTTTTGTTTTTTTTTTTCTAAATTTCAAATGTTAATTTTTTGTAAGTGTATAATGCTATTTATTTTGGGTAATTCTTTTTCCAATTCAATTAATCTGTTTTCTTTGAATTATAAGTTTCGGTTTAATTATGTGCATGCCTGTGTGCGTCAGAGAACATGTGTTTTCGGATCAGGACGTGAAGGCTGAGAAAGTTAAAGTGAATGGAAGTATGTGAGCAACTCCAAGAGTTGCTGATGCTCATCTGGCCACTGATTCAAACTAATAGAGCGATAACTATCAGTGGGCACAGAGCCAACAAAACCGGAACGTAAATGTGTTTAAAGAAGATAGCAAAGGAAAACAATAAGTGGTGTTTCGAGGTACGTGTGCATCCGTCGGGCATCTCTGCTCAAACCAAAAACGAATGGCGAAATATACCGAAGATCAGCAGAGGCAAACGCCCTTCAAAAGTAGGCGTACGTAATGTCAGCCAAGTCAACTTCAGAAGAGGCATTCAAATCCTAAAAGGAGAATACAACCATCTTCTTCGTCGACCCTTAACGCTCCGTCTCAAAACTCATCGAGTCGAAATCTACGGAAGCGATAGTCAACATCACTCATGGAAACAGGAAAGAAGAAATAAAAGAAAAGAATACTTTTGGGCGCCATGTTATGTATTTTCAAAAAAAAATATATATATATATTGAGAAAGGTGGAAAGAGCTCAAGCTGGTTTCGAACACGCGTCCCTGCCGCTTCTTGTCAGGTGCCAACTCGCAGGCCGGTACGCATCGATTGGCACTACCAGCTTAGGTGGATGTCGACTGGTTATTTACTAGTTATGAATATTGCTCTACAGCTTTCAACTTCTATTATCCAAATTGCCTTTGGTCTGGCTTTATCTATTTCAGAAGTTTTTGGTAGATAATTTTTTCCATTTTCACTTACAACATTGTAAGTGATTTATACCCTTGCTAAGCTAACTCAGCGAAGACTCATGGGTGCGGAAGTTCTGATCAAATTTGTCGAATATCTCGGAAGTGAATTAATATTGAGAAATATTAAATCAATTGAAAGTGAATTAATATTGAGAAATATTAAATCACTCATGGAAACAGGAAAGAAGAAATATAAGAAAAGAATACTTTTGGGCGCCATGTTATGTATTTTCAAAAAAAAAAATATATATATATATATATAATTAATAATAATGAAGTAAAAATTGGGGCAACCGATCGGTCGCACCTGCAGCGAAAAAAAAGACCAAGGTTATAAAGACAGTGTTATTTGAAAATACAAAGGCCGCATAATGGTGGCCGAAGAAAGTTACTTTTAACCGACTAGATCACCGCATGGGCGTCGGGGTTGGGACATTATTTAAGCCCTGATCCTTCCATCTTACATATACACACACACACACACAGCTTTTACTGTGTAATCCTGTGTACTCCTTCATATTAGATTAAAATAAAAGGATCAAAAATCAAAAGATGTGAATTGTGCAGCGCTGATTCGGACCACCTGTGAATTGTGCTGCGCTGACTCTGAACACCTATGAATTGTGCTGCGCTGATTCTGACCACCTGTCAATTGTGTTGCGCTGACTCTGAACACCTTTGAATTGTGCTGCGCTGATTCTGAACACCTATGAATTGTGCTGCGCTGATTCTGATCACCTGTCAATTGTGTTGCGCTGACTCTGAACACCTTTGAATTGCGCTGCGCTGATTCTGACCACCTGTCAATTGTGCTGAGCTGATCCTGACCACCTGTCAATTGTGTCGCGCTGACTCTAATCGTGCTTCTTGTAGCACGAACCTCCTCTACAAGTTAGTTTCGGGATTTCACTTGTTCTGCTGCGCTACCTCTAATCGTGCTTCCTGTAGCACGAATCTGCACCTTAACTGGTTTCAGGATTCAGCTGTTCTACTGCGCTTCCTTGGATCGAGCTCCCTCTATTGATTGATAGTCCTATTGGTTGATACTTCTATTTAAACTCCGATTGATACTTTATTTATACTTCTTGATACTTGAAATGATTGCTTGAGTGTCTCGATACTTCTTTTGATACTTGAATTGATTCCTCTATTGGTTGTATGTCTCGATACTTCTATTGATACTTGAATTGATTCCTCTATTGGTTATTTGTCTCGATACTTCTATTGATACTTGAATTTATTCCGCTATTGGTTATCTCATACCTCACAATTTCTATTCTATTTATACTGATACGTTCACAACAACCTAGTGAATCATATTCATAGAAAAATTTATCGCAAATTAGTTCCAAGAAATTTTTTTTTTTGGTTTTTTTTGCGACTATGAATATTTTTTTTTAGACTTTTTTTTTCTTCTGACATTTAATTTTACTGAGACTGTTTTTTTTTTGTTTGTTATCAATATTATTTAACTTAATACCTAAATCCAACTATAAATGTTTCTATTTTCATTTTATTCTTACTTCTATTACATCTCGTATGATTTTTTTTTAACTTAAAAATATTGGTACACATAAAAAACTTAACCAAAACAATTGATTGTTATATTCAAAATTAATTGTTATTTTATTTATTTATTCTTTTATTTAATGTCGTGTGTTGAATGTAACGTGTGTAATTTATTCATTTATTATTTAAATGTTTGTTTAATGTCGCCTACACCTCGGAATACGTAACACGTGGGGACGACCTACCCCTTGAGAAGGGTCTCATTTCAAAAGCCGGGCTACTATCCATGTAGGATTAAGGGACTAGAGCCGAATGTCCTAGCAATGGTAGACTCCTAAAGGTTTCCCATCTAGGGACTCCAGTTCATACGCGACCTGTCCAACTAAACGAACTACTCTGGCCGGTATGAATTTTGGTGCGAGCTTAGCTGCAAAAATGTCCACAGCACTACTGAGTACGTGATTTCGTACGAAAATGATTTGTCCGGGGATGAAAGAACGGGTCCTTGCACGCAAATCGTAATGCCTTTTTCCTTTAGCGTAAGCTTCACCTAATTTCTCACTAACTCGTTCGCGTATCACTCTCAATCTCTCGTGAGGGGTCATGAGCTCGACTTCTCCATCTTCAAAAGAAGAGAACTTCCGGAGAAGCTCGTAGTCGGAGCCGTGGCTCACTGACTGAAATCCGAACATCAGGTAGTGACGCGAACAACCAGTCGACTCGTGTACAGTGTTTCGGAATGCAGAGCTTGATTCTCGCAAATACTTATCCCACGTGCAGTGGTCATCACCTATATAGGAACGAATGGCAGCTAAGCTGGACTGGTTGACCCGTTCGGAAGCATTCGATTGAGGCGAGTATTTGGGAGAGAAAACGTGCTGAATGCCATATTCTCGAAGGAATTACATGATATGCTTAGATGTAAACTGCACACCATTATCCAAATGGAGTAGTTCGGGCACACCAAATGTACGGAATATATCTAGAAGGTATTGAGTTGCGTGTTCGGTAGTGGCCTTGGGCATGGCTTTCATCCATAAAAATTTTGTATAATGATCGAGCACGACAAACCATTGGGTATTTCCACTCTTGGAACGTGGTTAAGGTCCTAGGAATTCGATAAATAAGCGCTGCATCGGCCTATCAGATATGCGCTCTTGACCCATAAATGGTCTGAGGACCTCATTGTAGGGCTTAACTTGCTTACAAGTACTGCATTGGGAGATGTAAGTAGCGACGTCCTTACGAAGTGTTGGCCAATAATAATATCGCTGTAGTACTTCGGTGGTCTTACGTATGCCACAATGAGATGCTTCCGGTCTATCGTAAGCTTGGGAAATCAGCCTTGATTGCTGACTCACGGGTACCCATAATTTGGTACGGGGAATGTCTAGATCCGGGTCGTTAACTCTTGCTAAATTAATGTAAATACGACCATCTCTTATCCATAGGTTGGGAAACCGTGTAGTTTCTTTCGAAATTTTAAGGATTCGCTCTGTATAATCAGGTTCTGTGAAAGCAGAGTCTGGCAACAGGGAATCGATATGATGGTGCTCGGGAAGGAAGGGAAGATACAGACACGGAAGTTCACTAATACTCTCGTGAACTCGAGACAGGGCATCGGGAACGGTATTAGCGGAGCCCTTAACATGTTCAATATTGAAGTTGAAACCTTGCAACTTCAGACTCCAGCGAGCTAATCTGCCGGAAAGGTCTTGTTGGCTCATGAGCCACTTCAAACTAGCGTGGTCAGTGATGATGGTGAAGGGAAGTCCTTCAATGTAGGCACGGAATTTTTTTACGCTCTGTACGGCGGCGAGACACTCCAGCTCGGTGTTAGTGTAATTTCGCTGCGCTGACGTCAATTTGGCAGACATGAAGGCCACTACCAATTCCAGTGGTGCTTGCGTCGCACTGTATGAAGAAAGGTTTTGTAAAGTTAGGGTTAACCAGTACGGGTGCGGACACAAGAGCTTGTTTCATTTGGTCAAAAGCAGTTTGAGCAGCGTCAGTCCATTTAAAGGACGATTTGTTTTTCAGCAGGTCAGTTAGAGGGGCGGTAATGGAGGCAAACCTATGTATGAATCGACGGTACCATCCAGCCATTCCCATGAGACGACGAATGTCTTTAGGGGAGCGAGGAGTAGGGTAGTCAACTATACTGGAGACTTTAGAGGGATCCGTATTCAGGATACCATCGCTAACGATGTATCCCAGGTATCTTATTTCACGCTGGATGAATTTGCTCTTCTCAACATTTATTGTGATCCCAGCTGATGAGAGCAACTTAGCTACTGTAGACAACAGATCCAAATGTTCCGTGAAGGAAGAGCTGGTCACGAGCAAATCATCAAGGTAAACAAATATTTTGTCTTGAAGCTCATGCGGAATAACCTTGTGCATTAGACGGCACATGGTTTGAGGAGCGTTGCACAATCCAAAAGGCATGACCTTAAAATGGTATAAAGGGCGACACGGCACCGTGAAAGCTGTCTTTTCCTGAGATTCAGTATCAAGAGGTATCTGCCAAAAGGCGTCCTTTAAATCGAGACTCGTAATATACCTAGTGGATCTTTATCGAAATAATAATCCATCGATTAACGGCAAAGGATATGCGTCTTTAACGGTAACATCGTTAACACGTCGCGCATCCAGACACAAACGTACTTTTCCAGGTTTACGAACCAACGTTACTGGTGAACTCCAGGAACTGTGACTCTCGCCTATCACACCCAATGTGAGCATACGATCAAGTTCCGTGTACAGCAGATCCTGTACGACCAGTGATACAGCATAATGCCGTTGCTTGACTGGCTTAGCAGACCCAGTGTCAATGTGATGTGTAACTAGTGACGTTTTACCCAAACCAATCTTATTGAAGGAAGGAAATTAGGCAACTACTTGTTGCAATAGGAGCGTTTGCTCTGGTGTCAATTGGTGAAGAGTGTCAGCCTCTTCGGCAGGAAGAGAATTAGGGGCTTCTTGGAACGCACTGAAGTTTTTGAACGACACTGGTGCTATCTGGAACGCATTCCAGAAGTCAATGCCAAGGTTTAATTTACCGGCGAGGGAAGGGACGGCTAAGAACTGTAAAAGTTTAGTCTCGTCATCATATGTGACGGGAACATTGACGTATCCTGCTGCTGGAACTCGCTGTCCAGACGCTGGTTTTAAGGGAGTGAATTTTGAGATCTAAGTCTCGAAGTAACTCAATTGACCCGTGTCCTAAGACATTGACGCTAGCTCCACTATCCATAAGACCGGTGAGCTAATAACATAAAATGATGACGTCACAATACGGACGAGGATCGTTCAGATCGCGATCGGGCACTACCAAACTAATCGCTAGTTTATGAAGGGCGCGTTTCGCACGAAAGTAGGTGATTTCGCGAAGTCGTCTTCTATCTCTTCGTGTAATGGTGAACGGCGGAAAACGGTTGACGGGAGTGGGTTTGTTCAATCGAGTGGTCTGAGCTAATGAAGTCTTGTCATAATATGATGATGGACTTTTTGAACTCAGTGATTGCGACACAATTCGGCATCTACATTGGTTGTTGCGTCCACAGTATTGCCTCGGATTTGAGTTGTTGCTTGAGGGTTCAAGTGTCGAAAATTTGGAGCGTGCCGACACCCTCATAGGCGGGCTGCTCCTGTAATAGTTTCCCGGAGGCTTACACTTTTGGCACTGAGTCTTTCGTACTCCCGGAGTACCACAACCAAAACAAAACACTCTCTGGATGGGAAGTTGGCAATTGCTGAAGGAATGACCCATATCCTGACAGTTCCAACACAAACGGTATTCGGGATCAGTACCAGGGCCCAGAGATCTAACGACTTCTTCGGGCACTTCTGTTGGGAGATTTTGGTAGCGTGTGTGAGACAAGGCGTGGACTTGGCGAACAAGATCGAAAGATCGTTCTGCCTTGCTCAAGTTCTAAACAGATTCTATTGACGTGCAGCACTGTACCAGCTCATAGACTGATGTAAATTGCCGACCTGCGAGGTGGTCTCTTAACCGTCGATGCATATTAAGATACAACAAGTGCTGCATATCCAAATCAGACATGCCTTGCTGGAACTGCAGCGACAACGTCTCTAAGGCATCGAAGAATTCAATGAAGAGTTCACCTTGCGCCTGGTGACGTGCATCCACTTGACGCCGTATATCTTTGTCTGATCGCGCCCGGGAAAATCTATTGAGGAAAGAATGGGTGAGAGTATCCCAGTCTAATGAATGTGGGTGCATTTCATGGTATTTCCAGTACCACTCGAGAGCAGGTCCATTCAGAAAAATGTGGAAGCACTCTGCCAATTCTCACCTCTTGAGAGTCTCCCATACCTTGTAACCTATATAGGAAAGAATCAGCTCTTAGGCTGGATTGGCTGCTATCATAACCAATACCCCATTTGGATATTGGTATAGACATTTGGCTTATTGGACGAGAGCATGCGGGAGAGCGCGTACCAAAATCACGTACATTGTCTCGGGGAATCTGTGCTATAGTTGAAGCTTGGACTGGACGGGAGGCTAGACTAGCTAGGGAGGCTCACATCCAGTGATTGCCCCATGGGGCCTAGAAAATTTGATTTCAGAGCTTGTTCAAGCCACTGGATTTCTTCGATCAGGTGCTCTATCTTAGGTTCCGAAATCAAATGGTTATGACTCGTGGTTACGGGTGACAGAGTTTCTTACAATTCTGCCGTGAAAATGTGGGGTTGTTCAGACTCAGACACATGACGAAAGGGGTTTGAATCATTCAGTTTCGTTTTTCGATCAAGCGGACAATCATTTGCCTGCACACTCAAGGGTAGCCCAGTGTCTGCAAATCGTCTTCCTGTCCTCACCGGGACATTGGTAATGGAGAAGCCCTGAGGCGTAGAGTGTCCTGACGGCAAAAATTTCTCGGGTAGTGGAGACGACATTTTTTTGACTCTTTTATATTTTTCAATTGTCCTTATTTCCTTTTTTAAATGCCCTACTTCTATAATTTCCAAATGATTTTAAGTTAATTTTAAGCCTCCTTTTCCTTCCTTCGTTTCTTTTTGTTTTTTTTTTCTAAATTTCAAATGTTAATTTTTTGTAAGTGTATAATGCTATTTATTTTGGGTAATTCTTTTTCCAATTCAATTAATCTGTTTTCTTTGAATTATAAGTTTCGGTTTAATTATGTGCATGCCTGTGTGCGTCAGAGAACATGTGTTTTCGGATCAGGACGTGAAGGCTGAGAAAGTTAAAGTGAATGGAAGTATGTGAGCAACTCCAAGAGTTGCTGATGCTCATCTGGCCACTGATTCAAACTAATAGAGCGATAACTATCAGTGGGCACAGAGCCAACAAAACCGGAAGGTAAATGTGTTTAAAGAAGATAGCAAAGGAAAACAATAAGTGGTGTTTCGAGGTACGTGTGCATCCGTCGGGCATCTCTGCTCAAACCAAAAACGAATGGCGAAATATACCGAAGATCAGCAGAGGCAAACGCCCTTCAAAAGTAGGCGTACGTAATGTCAGCCAAGTCAACTTCAGAAGAGGCATTCAAATCCTAAAAGGAGAATACAACCATCTTCTTCGTCGACCCTTAACGCTCCGTCTCAAAACTCATCGAGTCGAAATCTACGGAAGCGATAGTCAACATCACTCATGGAAACAGGAAAGAAGAAATAAAAGAAAAGAATACTTTTGGGCGCCATGTTATGTATTTTCAAAAAAAAATATATATATATTTTGAGAAAGGTGGAAAGAGCTCAAGCTGGTTTCGAACACGCGTCCCTGCTGCTTCTTGTCAGGTGCCAACTCGCAGGCCGGTACGCATCGATTGGCACTACCAGCTTAGGTGGATGTCGACTGGTTATTTACTAGTTATGAATATTGCTCTACAGCTTTGAACTTCTATTATCCAAATTGCCTTTGGTTTGGCTTTATCTATTTCAGAAGTTTTTGGTAGATAATTTTTTCCATACTCACTTACAACATTGTAAGTGATTTATACCCTTGCTAAGCTAACTCAGCGAAGACTCATGGGTGCGGAAGTTCTGATCAAATTTGTCGAATATCTCGGAAGTGAATTAATATTGAGAAATATTAAATCAATTGAAAGTGAATTAATATTGAGAAATATTAAATCACTCATGGAAACAGGAAAGAAGAAATATAAGAAAAGAATACTTTTGGGCGCCATGTTATGTATTTTCAAAAAAAAATATATATATATATATATAATTAATAATAATGAAATAAAAATTGGGGCAACCGATCGGTCGCACCTGCAGCGAAAGAAAAGACCAAGGTTATAAAGACAGTGTTATTTGAAAATACAAAGGCCGCATAATGGCGGCCAGAGAAAGTTACTTTTAACCGACTAGATCACCGCATGGGCGTGGGGGTTGGGACATTATTTAAGCCCTGATCCTTCCATCTTACATATACACACACACACACACAGCTTTTACTGTGTACTCCTGTGTACTCCTTCATATTAGATTAAAATAAAAGGATCAAAAATCAAAAGATGTGAATTGTGCACCTGTGAATTGTGCTGCGATGATTCGGACCACCTGTGAATTGTGCTGCGCTGACTCTGAACACCTATGAATTGTGCTGCGCTGATTCTGACCACCTGTCAATTGTGCTGAGCTGATCCTGACCACCTGTCAATTGTGTCGCGCTGACTCTAATCGTGCTTCCTGTAGCACGAACCTCCTCTACAAGTTGGTTTCGGGATTTCACTTGTTCTGTTGCGCTACCTCTAATCGTGCTTCCTGTAGCACGAATCTGCACCTTAACTGGTTTCAGGATTCAGCTGTTCTACTGCGCTTCCTTGGATCGAGCTCCCTCTATTGATTGATAGTCCTATTGGTTGATACTTCTATTTAAACTCCGATTGATACTTTATTTATACTTCTTGATACTTGAAATGATTGCTTGAGTGTCTCGATACTTCTTTTGATACTTGAATTGATTCCTCTGATTGGTTGTATGTCTCGATACTTCTATTGATACTTGAATTGATTCCTCTATTGGTTATTTGTCTCGATACTTCTATTGATACTTGAATTTATTCCGCTATTGGTTATCTCATACCTCACAATTTCTATTCTATTTATACTGATACGTTCACAACAACCTAGTGAATCATATCCATAGAAAAATTTATCGCAAATTAGTTCCAAGAAATTTTTTTTTTGGTTTTTTTTCCTACTATGAATATTTTTTTTAGACTTTTTTTTTCTTCTGACATTTAATTTTACTGAGACTGTTTTTTTTTTTTTGTTTGTTATCAATATTATTTAACTTAATACCTAAATCTAACTATAATTGTTTCTATTTTCATTTTATTCTTACTTCTATTACATCTCGTATGATTTTTTTTTAACTTAAAAATATTGGTACACATAAAAAACTTAACCAAAACAATTGATTGTTATATTCAAAATTAATTGTTATTTTATTTATTTATTCTTTTATTTAATGTCGTGTGTTGAATGTAACGTGTGTAATTTATTCATTTATTATTTAAATGTTTGTTTAATGTCGCCTACACCTCGGAATACGTAACACGTGGGGACGACCTACCCCTTGAGAAGGGTCTCATTTCAAAAGCCGGGCTACTATCCATGTACGATTAAGGGACTAGAGCCGAATGTCCTGGCAATGGTAGACTCCTAAAGGTTTCCCATCTGGGGACTCCAGTTCATACGCGACCTGTCCAACTAAACGAACTACTCTGGCCGGTATGAATTTTGGTGCGAGCTTAGCTGCAAATTTGTCCACAGCACTACTGAGTACGTGATTTCGTACGAAAATGATTTGTCCGGGGATGAAAGAACGGGTCCTTGCACGCAAATCGTAATGCCTTTTTCCTTTAGCGTAAGCTTCACCTAATTTCTCACTAACTCGTTCGCGTATCACTCTCAATCTCTCGTGAGGGGTCATGAGCTCGACTTCTCCATCTTCAAAAGAAGAGAACTTCCGGAGAAGCTCGTAGTCGGAGCCGTGGCTCACTGACTGAAATCCGAACATCAGGTAGTGACGCGAACAACCAGTCGACTCGTGTACAGAGTTTCGGAATGCAGAGCTTGATTCTCGCAAATACTTATCCCACGTGCAGTGGTCATCACCTATATAGGAACGAATGGCAGCTAAGCTGGACTGGTTGACCCGTTCGGAAGCATTCGATTGAGGCGAGTATTTGGGAGAGAAAACGTGCTGAATGCCATATTCTCGAAGGAATTACATGATATGCTTAGATGTAAACTGCACACCATTATCCAAATGGAGTAGTTCGGGCACACCAAATGTACGGAATATATCTAGAAGGTATTGAGTTGCGTGTTCGGTAGTGGCCTTGGGCATGGCTTTCATCCATAAAAATTTTGTATAATGATCGAGCACGACAAACCATTGGGTATTTCCACTCTTGGAACGTGGTTAAAGTCCTAGGAATTCGATAAATAAGCGCTGCATCGGCCTATCAGATATGCGCTCTTGACCCATAAATGGTCTGAGGACCTCATTGTAGGGCTTAACTTGCTTACAAGTACTGCATTGGGAGATGTAAGTAGCGACGTCCTTACGAAGTGTTGGCCAATAATAATATCGCTGTAGTACTTCGGTGGTCTTACGTATGCCACAATGAGATGCTTCCGGTCTATCGTAAGCTTGGGAAATCAGCCTTGATTGCTGACTCACGGGTACCCATAATTTGGTACGGGGAATGTCTAGATCCGGGTCGTTAACTCTTGCTAAATTAATGTAAATACGACCATCTCTTATCCATAGGTTGGGAAACCGTGTAGTTTCTTTCGAAATTTTAAGGATTCGCTCTGTATAATCAGGTTCTGTGAAAGCAGAGTCTGGCAACAGGGAATCGATATGATGGTGCTCGGGAAGGAAGGGAAGATACAGACACGGAAGTTCACTAATACTCTCGTGAACTCGAGACAGGGCATCGGGAACGGTATTAGCGGAGCCCTTAACATGTTCAATATTGAAGTTGAAACCTTGCAACTTCAGACTCCAGCGAGCTAATCTGCCGGAAAGGTCTTGTTGGCTCATGAGCCACTTCAAACTAGCGTGGTCAGTGATGATGGTGAAGGGAAGTCCTTCAATGTAGGCACGGAATTTTTTTACGCTCTGTACGGCGGCGAGACACTCCAGCTCGGTGTTAGTGTAATTTCGCTGCGCTGACGTCAATTTGGCAGACATGAAGGACACTACCAATTCCAGTGGTGCTTGCGTCGCACTGAATGAAGAAAGGATTTGTAAAGTCAGGGTTAACCAGTACGGGTGCGGACACAAGAGCTTGTTTCATTTGGTCAAAAGCAGTTTGAGCAGCGTCAGTCCATTTAAAGGACGATTTGTTTTTCAGCAGGTCAGTTAGAGGGGCGGTAATGGAGGCAAACCTATGTATGAATCGACGGTACCATCCAGCCATTCCCATGAGACGACGAATGTCTTTAGGGGAGCGAGGAGTAGGGTAGTCAACTATACTGGAGACTTTAGAGGGATCCGTATTCAGGATACCATCGCTAACGATGTATCCCAGGTATCTTATTTCACGCTGGATGAATTTGCTCTTCTCAACATTTATTGTGATCCCAGCTGATGAGAGCAACTTAGCTACTGTAGACAACAGATCCAAATGTTCCGTGAAGGAAGAGCTGGTCACGAGCAAATCATCAAGGTAAACAAATATTTTGTCTTGAAGCTCATGCGGAATAACCTTGTGCATTAGACGGCACATGGTTTGAGGAGCGTTGCACAATCCAAAAGGCATGACCTTAAAATGGTATAAAGGGCGACACGGCACCGTGAAAGCTGTCTTTTCCTGAGATTCAGTATCAAGAGGTATCTGCCAAAAGGCGTCCTTTAAATCGAGACTCGTAATATACCTAGTGGATCTTTATCGAAATAATAATCCATCGATTAACGGCAAAGGATATGCGTCTTTAACGGTAACATCGTTAACACGTCGCGCATCCAGACACAAACGTACTTTTCCAGGTTTACGAACCAACGTTACTGGTGAACTCCAGGAACTGTGACTCTCGCCTATCACACCCAATGTGAGCATACGATCAAGTTCCGTGTACAGCAGATCCTGTACGACCAGTGATACAGCATAATGCCGTTGCTTGACTGGCTTAGCAGACCCAGTGTCAATGTGATGTGTAACTAGTGACGTTTTACCCAAACCAATCTTATTGAAGGAAGGAAATTAGGCAACTACTTGTTGCAATAGGAGCGTTTGCTCTGGTGTCAATTGGTGAAGAGTGTCAGCCTCTTCGGCAGGAAGAGAATTAGGGGCTTCTTGGAACGCACTGAAGTTTTTGAACGACACTGGTGCTATCTGGAACGCATTCCAGAAGTCAATGCCAAGGTTTAATTTACCGGCGAGGGAAGGGACGGCTAAGAACTGTAAAAGTTTAGTCTCGTCATCATATGTGACGGGAACATTGACGTATCCTGCTGCTGGAACTCGCTGTCCAGACGCTGGTTTTAAGGGAGTGAATTTTGAGATCTAAGTCTCGAAGTAACTCAATTGACCCGTGTCCTAAGACATTGACGCTAGCTCCACTATCCATAAGACCGGTGAGCTAATAACATAAAATGATGACGTCACAATACGGACGAGGATCGTTCAGATCGCGATCGGGCACTACCAAACTAATCGCTAGTTTATGAAGGGCGCGTTTCGCACGAAAGTAGGTGATTTCGCGAAGTCGTCTTCTATCTCTTCGTGTAATGGTGAACGGCGGAAAACGGTTGACGGGAGTGGGTTTGTTCAATCGAGTGGTCTGAGCTAATGAAGTCTTGTCATAATATGATGATGGACTTTTTGAACTCAGTGATTGCGACACAATTCGGCATCTACATTGGTTGTTGCGTCCACAGTATTGCCTCGGATTTGAGTTGTTGCTTGAGGGTTCAAGTGTCGAAAATTTGGAGCGTGCCGACACCCTCATAGGCGGGCTGCTCCTGTAATAGTTTCCCGGAGGCTTACACTTTTGGCACTGAGTCTTTCGTACTCCCGGAGTACCACAACCAAAACAAAACACTCTCTGGATGGGAAGTTGGCAATTGCTGAAGGAATGACCAATATCCTGACAGTTCCAACACAAACGGTATTCGGGATCAGTACCAGGGCCCAGAGATCTAACGACTTCTTCGGGCACTTCTGTTGGGAGATTTTGGTAGCGTGTGTGAGACAAGGCGTGGACTTGGCGAACAAGATCGAAAGATCGTTCTGCCTTGCTCAAGTTCTAAACAGATTCTATTGACGTGCAGCACTGTACCAGCTCATAGACTGATGTAAATTGCCGACCTGCGAGGTGGTCTCTTAACCGTCGATGCATATTAAGATACAACAAGTGCTGCATATCCAAATCAGACATGCCTTGCTGGAACTGCAGCGACAACGTCTCTAAGGCATCGAAGAATTCAATGAAGAGTTCACCTTGCGCCTGGTGACGTGCATCCACTTGACGCCGTATATCTTTGTCTGATCGCGCCCGGGAAAATCTATTGAGGAAAGAATGGGTGAGAGTATCCCAGTCTAATGAATGTGGGTGCATTTCATGGTATTTCCAGTACCACTCGAGAGCAGGTCCATTCAGAAAAATGTGGAAGCACTCTGCCAATTCTCACCTCTTGAGAGTCTCCCATACCTTGTAACCTATATAGGAAAGAATCAGCTCTTAGGCTGGATTGGCTGCTATCATAACCAATACCCCATTTGGATATTGGTAGAGACATTTGGCTTATTGGACGAGAGCATGCGGGAGAGCGCGTACCAAAATCACGTACATTGTCTCGGGGAATCTGTGCTATAGTTGAAGCTTGGACTGGACGGGAGGCTAGACTAGCTAGGGAGGCTCACATCCAGTGATTGCCCCATGGGGCCTAGAAAATTTGATTTCAGAGCTTGTTCAAGCCACTGGATTTCTTCGATCAGGTGCTCTATCTTAGGTTCCGAAATCAAATGGTTATGACTCGTGGTTACGGGTGACAGAGTTTCTTACAATTCTGCCGTGAAAATGTGGGGTTATCAGACTCAGACACATGACGAAAGGGGTTTGAATCATTCAGTTTCGTTTTTCGATCAAGCGGACAATCATTTGCCTGCACACTCAAGGGTAGCCCAGTGTCTGCAAATCGTCTTCCTGTCCTCACCGGGACATTGGTAATGGAGAAGCCCTGAGGCGTAGAGTGTCCTGACGGCAAAAATTTCTCGGGTAGTGGAGACGACATTTTTTTGACTCTTTTATATTTTTCAATTGTCCTTATTTCCTTTTTTAAATGCCCTACTTCTATAATTTCCAAATGATTTTAAGTTAATTTTAAGCCTCCTTTTCCTTCCTTCGTTTCTTTTTGTTTTTTTTTTTTCTAAATTTCAAATGTTAATTTTTTGTAAGTGTATAATGCTATTTATTTTGGGTAATTCTTTTTCCAATTCAATTAATCTGTTTTCTTTGAATTATAAGTTTCGGTTTAATTATGTGCATGCCTGTGTGCGTCAGAGAACATGTGTTTTCGGATCAGGACGTGAAGGCTGAGAAAGTTAAAGTGAATGGAAGTATGTGAGCAACTCCAAGAGTTGCTGATGCTCATCTGGCCACTGATTCAAACTAATAGAGCGATAACTATCAGTGGGCACAGAGCCAACAAAACCGGAAGGTAAATGTGTTTAAAGAAGATAGCAAAGGAAAACAATAAGTGGTGTTTCGAGGTACGTGTGCATCCGTCGGGCATCTCTGCTCAAACCAAAAACGAATGGCGAAATATACCGAAGATCAGCAGAGGCAAACGCCCTTCAAAAGTAGGCGTACGTAATGTCAGCCAAGTCAACTTCAGAAGAGGCATTCAAATCCTAAAAGGAGAATACAACCATCTTCTTCGTCGACCCTTAACGCTCCGTCTCAAAACTCATCGAGTCGAAATCTACGGAAGCGATAGTCAACATCACTCATGGAAACAGGAAAGAAGAAATAAAAGAAAAGAATACTTTTGGGCGCCATGTTATGTATTTTCAAAAAAAAATATATATATATATTGAGAAAGGTGGAAAGAGCTCAAGCTGGTTTCGAACACGCGTCCCTGCCGCTTCTTGTCAGGTGCCAACTCGCAGGCCGGTACGCATCGATTGGCACTACCAGCTTAGGTGGATGTCGACTGGTTATTTACTAGTTATGAATATTGCTCTACAGCTTTCAACTTCTATTATCCAAATTGCCTTTGGTCTGGCTTTATCTATTTCAGAAGTTTTTGGTAGATAATTTTTTCCATTTTCACTTACAACATTGTAAGTGATTTATACCCTTGCTAAGCTAACTCAGCGAAGACTCATGGGTGCGGAAGTTCTGATCAAATTTGTCGAATATCTCGGAAGTGAATTAATATTGAGAAATATTAAATCAATTGAAAGTGAATTAATATTGAGAAATATTAAATCACTCATGGAAACAGGAAAGAAGAAATATAAGAAAAGAATACTTTTGGGCGCCATGTTATGTATTTTCAAAAAAAAAAATATATATATATATATATATAATTAATAATAATGAAATAAAAATTGGGGCAACCGATCGGTCGCACCTGCAGCGAAAAAAAAGACCAAGGTTATAAAGACAGTGTTATTTGAAAATACAAAGGCCGCATAATGGTGGCCGAAGAAAGTTACTTTTAACCGACTAGATCACCGCATGGGCGTCGGGGTTGGGACATTATTTAAGCCCTGATCCTTCCATCTTACATATACACACACACACACACAGCTTTTACTGTGTAATCCTGTGTACTCCTTCATATTAGATTAAAATAAAAGGATCAAAAATCAAAAGATGTGAATTGTGCAGCGCTGATTCGGACCACCTGTGAATTGTGCTGCGCTGACTCTGAACACCTATGAATTGTGCTGCGCTGATTCTGACCACCTGTCAATTGTGTTGCGCTGACTCTGAACACCTTTGAATTGTGCTGCGCTGATTCTGAACACCTATGAATTGTGCTGCGCTGATTCTGATCACCTGTCAATTGTGTTGCGCTGACTCTGAACACCTTTGAATTGCGCTGCGCTGATTCTGACCACCTGTCAATTGTGCTGAGCTGATCCTGACCACCTGTCAATTGTGTCGCGCTGACTCTAATCGTGCTTCTTGTAGCACGAACCTCCTCTACAAGTTAGTTTCGGGATTTCACTTGTTCTGCTGCGCTACCTCTAATCGTGCTTCCTGTAGCACGAATCTGCACCTTAACTGGTTTCAGGATTCAGCTGTTCTACTGCGCTTCCTTGGATCGAGCTCCCTCTATTGATTGATAGTCCTATTGGTTGATACTTCTATTTAAACTCCGATTGATACTTTATTTATACTTCTTGATACTTGAAATGATTGCTTGAGTGTCTCGATACTTCTTTTGATACTTGAATTGATTCCTCTATTGGTTGTATGTCTCGATACTTCTATTGATACTTGAATTGATTCCTCTATTGGTTATTTGTCTCGATACTTCTATTGATACTTGAATTTATTCCGCTATTGGTTATCTCATACCTCACAATTTCTATTCTATTTATACTGATACGTTCACAACAACCTAGTGAATCATATTCATAGAAAAATTTATCGCAAATTAGTTCCAAGAAATTTTTTTTTTGGTTTTTTTTGCGACTATGAATATTTTTTTTTAGACTTTTTTTTTCTTCTGACATTTAATTTTACTGAGACTGTTTTTTTTTTGTTTGTTATCAATATTATTTAACTTAATACCTAAATCCAACTATAAATGTTTCTATTTTCATTTTATTCTTACTTCTATTACATATCGTATGATTTTCTTTTAAATATTTAAATATTGGTACACATAAAAAACTTAACCAAAACAATTGATTGTTATATTCAAAATTAATTGTTATTTTATTTATTTATTCTTTTATTTAATGTCGTGTGTTGAATGTAACGTGTGTAATTTATTCATTTATTATTTAAATGTTTGTTTAATGTCGCCTACACCTCGGAATACGTAGCAGTACCTTCCGATGTTTGACCTGTAGAGGGACCTCCTGATGAACAATCGAATTCTACACTACCGCGACTTAAGAAAACAATTCGTGTAGTTTTATGCCAATGGACAAAACAAACCACAAGCCTTTCAGTTACGCTAGAAGAATCTTAACAGACTCTCAAGTCAACTATTCAACGAATAAGAAAGAGTTGTTAGTGATCGTATTTATTATAAGAAATAGATTAGTATTTATTTGGTTGGAAATTTCATACAGTAACGAATCATAAACCCTTAACTTACTTAATGAATCTAAAAGAACTCAATTTAAAATTAGTAGGATGCCGTTTAAAGCTTGAAGAATTTGATTATGAAATCGTCTGCAAAAAAGGAAGTTCAAACTGGAACGCTGGCGCCTTGAGTAGATTACAGGATAATCCAGGAAAAACGAAAAAGCAACAATTTGGACATAGATCATAAAGATAAATTGAACGAAGCCTTTATAACTTACAATAACGCTATTTGCTCTACGACCAAGCTTCTTATCCTAAATACACCTGTGAAGTTTTTAGGATAAGGTGTGAAGGAGTCAAATCCGATGTTGAAAACAATTATTTAACAAAGTTAAAAGAGTTTGTATCCCAAATTTACCAAAAAATCAAAAGAAAAGTACTCGAAATCGTTAATAAAAATATAGAAAATTTAGATAGAAATCGAAGAGAAGCACCTAGTTTGAATAAAACTGCAACGATATTTCGCAAAGAGTACAAAAGAAACAACTTAACACTTAAATTTAATAAACACAAAATCAAAAAAAGAAAAGTCACATTCATAAAAAGAAAAAATCAAAAGTTGCATTAGTCCAAAATAAAAGCCAAATGTAAAATTCAGGGTATTGCTTATGGTGAAAGAACAAAATATAGATATACAACTACTGATCAACAGCCATGGAATTCTACCATTCCGACTGGGAATAACTAGGAATACAATTTCTTACAGCAACATAATTCACCTAATTAAACTAGAAAGATACGGAAAAGTCATACACAACATGAGGACTTCAATCAAGAATCTCGACCAAAGTCGTGAAACTTCACAGTATCTCCAGCTTTTCCGAATATATACATATACTCTGTAATATTCTGTAGTACTCTACAGCTTTTACAAAAATCGAAAGATTACACACACATAATAAATTGCACACACAAAATTACTCTGACTTGAAACGCTAAAACCTAGTCTGGGAACAAAACGAGGACTTAACAACCAGCTTGGGTCTGTAATTAAAGTTATCACTGCAAACATTGACGCAGAGGATGTATCGGAAATAAATAAAAATATCCAAAAGCTAATTTCGAATCAACCCTTATTGTAATCTCAGATCACTAGTCAATCAATGCTAAGTTACCTGATAATGGACAGATTCGATAATATTACTAAAACACATCAAACATCTTCAAACCGAGGTTATAATCAAATATGTAAATCGCTCATAGAATAAAATAAAAAACAACTATGATTTCATGATCCAGATGCAATACATTAACCAAATTAACTATACAATTAACTTTCTAAACAACAGCCTTGCGGACATCTCCAAAGCTATCATATTAGCCAGACTTAACATTATTTCGAAACAAATTTTAAACAAAATTGAACTTTTGGAAATTTTGAAAAACCTACAAAATCAATTAGTCAATGTCCAAACCGATGAACACATTTACGAACTTCTAAACATTCACGCGTACTGCAGTAACACTAGTATTATATTCCAAATCCAAATGCCCTTTTTTCAACAAAACCCTTCCTTTCTTCCATATCATTCCACTACCACAAAAACCACCTGAAAGCATAACGACACACTATATCGCCCTAGAACCCCGAAATGTTAAATTATTTGATGAAATGTATCCTTTAATTGAGGGAACCTATGTTATGTACAAACCTACCCATTCACATTGATTACCAATCTATCTGACATCTCAGATGATCATTGTCTAGACCATCATCATTTTTTATAATTATAAAGACATTTGACATTATCAGTGGGATTGACCGCTGGACTGCCCGCCTTATAGAGGACGTGGGATCGTGGCTAAATCAAAGGCACGGTGAGACTGATTATTACCTTACCCAGCTTCTTAGCGGGCATGGGTATTTTCAGTCTTATCTGCACAAGATTGGTAAATCAAGGTCCCCAGACTGAATTTTCTGCCCAGGGGAAAGGGACGACGCATGTTACACTTTCTTCAATTGTAGAAGATGGAACAGGATGTGGCAGGACTTGTGGGAGGTAATGGGAGAGCTTTCTCCAGACAATCTAGTCGGAGAAATGCTGAAAACTTTCGACAAATGGACCTGTGTGGCACATTACTCTCGGGCAATACTTACAGCAAAAAAAGTGAGCATGGATAACCTTGGTCGCGGGGTCTAGGGGGGTCTCCTCTCCAGCAGTCCTCCTCCATCCTGCCCCCTCCCGCTGGAGGGAGATTTCTCTAGGCTGACGGCGCCCTAGGGCGAAGTAAAAAGAGGCCTAGCCCGAAGTAATGTGTCAAACGGTTCCAGGCTAGAGTCTCTTGACAGGGGGGCGGGGGTTTAGTGGGTAGTCTGGTAGCATGCGCTCCTAGGAGTCCCACACTCCGCGCGTAAATTGCCTTCACACCCCCCCCCCCCCCAACCCAAAAAAATATCAGTGGGATTGAAGTTGGTATCTTTTCTATTTAAACTGGAAAAGGCGCAAATGTTGCTGTTGTTATTTGTTCGATATCCAATGTTTAGTATATACTTAATCAAATGAATACTACCAATGCAGAAGCAAACTTATGTTCACTATTTTGTAGATTATTTATGAAAATTTGTCATTGATTCCATCATCGCAAAATATACTTTTTTTATAAAACAAAAAGTATGTTTTCCTTTTGATCTTGCGTTTTAATTTTTGTTCGAATTTTCTAAGTCGACTTTCGACCGTAATCGTTTAGTCTTCTTCAGCGCCGTAAGGGGCTTAACTTAATATTACCTTATACACAGTGTGGTTGCTTAACCTAGTCAATTAAATGTCACATAGTGAAGTGGGTAATTAAGGCGACATAAATTGTTCGAATTTTAGGAATTTAAAATCAAATTATAAAATAAAATTCGAACAAAAATAAAAACGCATATTAAACGTTTTATTAACGCATTCGTCGCTGACATTTATACACCCAAATATGGGTGACGCTTTTCTTGTTCAAGTTAACAGGAATTTCAGTTGGGTTTTTAAAAGGAATTTAATAGAATAAGCACTGAAATATAAATATAGATAACACACAATATAGGACTTTTTATTAATTTATATTAAGGATAAAATATTATATTATACTGTGTCGCATGGTGTTCGTTAAAACCCTCGAAGCACATTTGTAGTGATTTTGGGCAACTGGAACAATAAGGCGTAGTTTTTTTTACATTTTGTCTTGCTTCTTGGCGTTCGGCAGTTTGCCTCTTCTTTTGGTAGCAAAGGGGTGCACATCCTTCTTATAGGCTTGCCCTGCTGATTCTTACGAATCTCCAAATGGTGGAACACGTTCGTTAGTTTATTTCTATCATTGTCGGGCATAGTATTTTCCGGGGACAACAATTCGGTGACGAGAAGTTTCCGAAATTTTCTGATTTCTATTTGTTTATTGGTAGCTCTCTGGTATACGATATGAGCATTTACGATGCTTGTTCCTAAATGAAAATGTAGTGCCAATTCCCGAAACCATTTGTTACTTTTCCGCATCGTTGTGGCATATGACACCATCTGGTCGCTTCTATCGATTCATGTTTTTCCATTATTATATGCCAGTACCGCCAAAGGTTTCTGTTTCGGAGGACGGCCGCGATGAGTAGAATCGGAGTTTGACGCCATAACAGGTGCATGTTTTGTTGATAATATCCTAACATCGCGAACATCGCTCCATTTTAGCACCACAATATACAATAAATGACTTACCTTTCTGACATTTTGTTTTTCCTTACCCTATTCTGATCGCCTTTATATAAGCTAAGAAGAGCCAAATATTAATGATGAGAAGCTGCTGCAAAATTCCACACAACATATAGAACGACATATACTTTTCAGGTGGAAAGAGAAAAATAATACAGTTCAGTAGTTTCCCCCACCAATATACAGCACAATTGCGGGGCTGTATGTAATTATACGCCTGAAAATCTCGAATTCTACATTTACCGTTGTGTTACTATAAAAGCGGTAGCCTCGTTGAGATTAAAATAAATCCACATTGGGCAGTCTCAAGTCTCAAGCCTTGGCAGCGCTGCTGTCGCGGGCCAATGGAGTAGACATAAAGGTATAAGATTCATGAGCGTACGTGAGCATCCGAAATTTCAAACTTATCTTTTTTTCGCTTTATCAGCTGTTCCAATGTTCGGCTTCATTCGTGTTATGTGCAACATAATATCTGAAATTCTTTCCAAATTTCAACGATTTACGCGCGATTAGAAGCAGGTTCACTTAATTTTCACAGTGTACTATCCAATCATAGGCAAATAAACTGCTAAATTTCATAATTCATAAATCAACAATTACAACAAAAAATGCATTTATTTTACATGTTTTGTTGGAGGGCATACATCTGCCTTGAAAGTTGAAATTATCCTTCGATAATATTACCGCTGATTTCACATGAAGGTTATCTAACGGATTAGAGCAAATAATTTGCAAATCCAAAACATTTTTATTCATGAAATGTAACAATAATATCAATATCTACATTTTCCAAAATCTTCGGCTACCTTAGGTTTTATATTTGAAAGTGAATAAGCATTACAAATAGAAAAGTAATTTATGTAAAGAGATAGGCAAACATGTTACCTGCATTTTGGAATTATTATAAAATCGGTCTCTGAATCATGCACTTTCCTCAGTCAACGTTTATTAAAACTGTGAAAAAGCTTACAATGAACATTTATAATTTTCAATTCACATAAAGGCCCAGATACTACACTGCGTGACGGCGTTGCATGAGCGCGATGCGATTCTCGCTCTTCGGCGCGCAACGCATTCAATTTCCAATGCACGCGATGCGAGGAAGAATAATGTTCATATGACAAATGTCAAATTGGTGACGTTTTAAATGAAATTTGCTTGCAATTGTTTTTGATTTTTGAAAAGTTTTAAATTTGGAATTTTCCTTCATTTGTCAAATAATAGCCTCAACAAGGATGCACGAATTTGCTGTGAGACTCTCGTCGCGCTCTCGTATCGCAGTCTCGCAGTATTGTATTTCGGCCTTAAGGATATGCTCATTGCCCCCCATGGGTGCTACCTTGTCGTGGTGGGGGGGCTTGACGAGGTTGCCCGTCATCCAGACGCGTGATCAAGTCACTAAAAGCACCCACCAAAAACAAAAATATATGATGAGTGATAACAAAAATAGTAAATTAGGGGTGGGGATATACACCCCGACGTGTGAGGGAGCCTCGACCTCATGCGGGCTTCTCTCCAGCATTCATGCTGGGGATAAGTCGCCAGGGCATTTTTCAGTGGTGGAACACTTGGCCACTGAAGAATCAAAAATTACAAGTGAAATAATCAACGACGCAAGCATGTTCGCCCGAAGGCCAAAACTCCTGCGAACTCCGCCTCAAAGAGTAGCCAAACCTAATCAAGGCAACGAGAAAACATCGTGCAAGCAAACCTCCATCGAACGCTTTGCAACAGCGAAAAAGGTGCTTGTCCAAAACATCCCTCCTACACAAGGCGATGGAGCGAACGATACCAGAAGCGTAGTGGAGGCTTCGGGCAGTGGAGTCATCGACCCGAAGTGCCATTCTCCAGGGGCCATTAAAAGTCATATACTGAACAACGTGGGAGGCGAAACCAATGATGCTCAACAACAAGACCCTCCTGCTGACAGTATATCGAGAACTTCGCCTGAGGACGACCTGATAACGAAAATAGCCGCTGACAGAAGTGAAGAAGAGCGTCTAACAAGGAACATAAGCGCTATAATAAAAGTGATGAGAAATTCAACAAATGTCCAAAAAAATGTCAACAAGGGCATCAAAAATGGGATTGACGAATTGGAGGACCTCGTTGATAGGATCCAGCACTATCGCCGCAGGTGGCTACGGGCGGAGAGTGAATTGAAAGAGCTTAAGAAAGTTCCAGAAAATAAAACTCCCTTCACCGAAAATGCTACTCCTCTCGTAAAAGGCAAAAGGGCGGCATGTAGCCCACTTAAACCTGACCGTAGGAAAAGGGCGAAGGGACCGATAACAGTCGAGACAGGAGACAACAGTCAAGGGGAGGAGAAAAATGATGGCTTTCAATTGGTGCGCTCTAAATCGCAACAGAAGGCTGCGAAGAAGATACACCAAGCGATAACAAAAGATTCCAAACAGGCGCCCGAAAAGCAAGAAGGCACGAAACACAGCGCAATGCCAAAAAAGACCAGGAACAAGCAGCGCAGGGATGCTTTACTGATCAAACCTGCAGATGGGAGAACTTACGCCGAGGTCCTCAAGGAAATCAGGCAAAATGTGGAACCCGAAAAAAACGGTGTCTGTATACGAACAGTAAGAGCGACCAGAACAGGCGGTCTCCTCGTACAACTCGGAGCGGAATCCACCGACAAGGGACGGTTCGAGAGCGCTGTCAAGGACCTCCTGGGCTCTAAAGCTGTTATCTCAACTTTGCAGCCAATGGCGTCTTTGGAAATAAGAGACCTCGACTGCATTGCTGAGGCCAAAGAAGTAGAAGATTCAATTAGGTCAATTCTTCCTACGGCAGAGAGCTTTAGGGTAAGGCTAACGCCTACCAACCCTAGAGGACAAAGGGCGGCAATAATAGACATCCCAGAGAAAGACGCTGTGCAACTCCTGACCAAGGAGAAAATTAAAATCGGCTGGGTTGTGTGCAGGATACGTCGGAGGGTAGCCCTAACTCGATGCTACAAGTGCCTTAACTTCGGACACATCTCCTTGAACTGCAAGGGGCCAGATCGAAGCAAACTGTGCTACAGGTGTGGCACTTCCGGTCATAAGGCGAAAGACTGCCCAAACGAACCCAGTTGTATCTTGTGCAAAGATAAGGGATGGAAGTCTGAAGATCTGACTCATATTCCAGGAAGTGGTAGGTGCCAGGAGTTCAAAGAGGCACTAAGCAAGAAAAGAGCAAAGACATGATCCAAGTCCTGCAAATCAACCTACACCGTAGCTCAACCGCACACGATCTACTAGACCAGGTTGCAAAAGAGAAAAAAGTTGACTTGTTGCTGATATCTGAGCCACACCACAACAAAAAGGAAGCTGGATGGTATTGTGATCGATCCGGCACCGCCGCCATCTGGGTACGTGATAGGGCTCTACCTACAGCTCGGACTTGCACCAGTGGAAATGGCTTCGTGCTCATTGGGTGCGCCGATTTGACATTCATAAGCGTCTATTTCACTCCAAATGAGTCAATTTCATGTTTTCAGAGCAGGCTCGATGAACTGGAGGAAGCTGTCTCGAGCACAGAAGGCCGAATCCTTGTTGGCGGTGACTTTAACGCCAAAGCGATAGAATGGGGAATGCCTCTGCCAGACTCGAGAGGAAAAAGAATCCTAGAAATGGCGGCTAGGAGGCAACTTGTCATCATGAACGTTGGGAACACACCAACTTTTCGACGGGGAGGCTGCTTGGGAACTATACCGGATGTGACATTTGCTTCGGAGTCCTTAGTGCCTAGGATGCACAGATGGAGAGTACTGGAGGACTACTCGGCGAGCGATCATCAGTACATTGCTTTCGCAATTGGCGACTGTGCTACTCGACGCGTAGCAACCCAACCCTCAACTGTAGGTTGGAATATATCTAAAATAGATGTCGACGCGTTCGCCGCAGCTCTTATGAGAGGTGAAACTATGACGGTAACGGGAGGAGCCTCAGCTGAAAACATGGTGAACTCCACCATGAGGCTCATCAAGAATGCGTGCGACTGCTCTATGCCCAGGCGACGGCCTCGACACAATAAGCCTGCTGTGTACTGGTGGTCGGCAGAAATCGCCGAAAAGCGGAGAGAATGTCACAAACTCCGACGCGAATTTCAACGTTTAAGAAATCGAGACGAGTCACACCCCCGAACGCTGGCATACAGGTCGGCTAGAAAAGTTCTCCGTAGGTTAATTAACGAAAGCAAGGCTCGCTACTGGCGCAACCTAGTTGTGGACATCGACAGAGACCCGTGGGGGCTGGGTTACAAGCTTGCCATGCGGAAACTAGGAGCTGCAAGGAGGCCCTGTGTCCTTGAAACGGAAAAAATGGACCAGATTGTTAGAGCGCTCTTCCCTATGCATCCTATTCGTCCCGATGATGCAGATATTGAATGTCTCGGAGAATGCCCACTTTTTACCGCCATCGAACTGGATGATGCGGTAAAAGCTTTAAAATCGAAAAAGGCCCCAGGACCAGACGGTATACCAGCGGAAGTGATACAGCTTGCACATCAACTTTGTCCTGAAAAGCTGCTCACCACTTTCAATGCCTGTTTGCGGCAGGGCGTGTTTCCAAATTGCTGGAAAGAGGCGAGGCTCGTGCTGATCCACAAGGGGAAGGGGAACGCGAAGCATCCATCTGCATATCGGCCCCTATGTATGCTGAATGCCGCTGGGAAGGTACTCGAGAGGCTCATTAGAGAAAGACTTGGAGAAGCCATTCGAAATGCCGGGGATCTGTCTCCTCGGCAGGACGGCTTCAGGGCTGGTCGATCCACAATTGGTGCAATAGCAGAGGTAGTGAGCGCGGTCCAGCAGGCAGAAGCCCACAATCATTACTCGAGACGAATAGTACTGCTCATAACTCTAGATGTGAGAAATGCCTTCAACTCTGCTAGATGGACAGATATTCTTGGTGCTCTGGAATATTTCAGGGTGCCGAGGTACCTGATGCAGATATTGAAAGACTACCTCAAAAATCGGAAACTCATCTATGATTCGTTGGGAGGCCGGCGAAGAATTGATTTGACATCAGGGGTCGCGCAAGGTTCCGTTCTGGGCCCGGACCTCTGGAATGTCTCGTACGATGATCTTTTGAGACTGCAGTTACCGGAGGAGTCGCGCCTGGTTGGCTACGCAGATGACGTAGCAGTACTAGTCGCCGGACATACTGTCGGACAGACGCAGCTCAAACTGGATGCGGTAATACGCCGAGTGAGCGAGTGGATGACAGACCGTGGGCTTAGCCTAGCGCTGGAAAAGACCGAGGTTGTCGTCCTCACAAAGAAGCGAATCCCTCGTGTTATGCCGGTTCGTGTAGGGGGAATGATCATCGAGTCAAAAGAATCAATCAGATACCTTGGCTTGATGATTGATTCGAAGATGAGTTTTTCCGAGCAGGTTCGAGCGTCAGCAGATAAGGCCTCCGCACGGGTATCGGCGCTAAACCGCATTATGGCCAACACGCAGGGGCCAACCTCGAGCAAAAGACGTCTACTGATGAGTGTAATGGAGTCAGTGCTCTTGTATGGCTCCGAGGTTTGGGCTGATGCTCTTAATAAAGAGACGTACCGAAGGCGTCTGGCACAGGTCCAGAGGCAAGGAGCTTTACGGATAGCCGCTGCATACCGCACTGTCTCTGAACCTGCAGTGCTGGTAATCTCGAGGGTGGTTCCAATTAAATTACTTGCTGACGAACGGAAACGTGTATACTCACGTAGGGGGGAGTCGGCGAGAGAAACCGTCAGCTGAGAGGAACGGAGAAGAACCCTTATCTTATGGCAGCAAACATGGGAAAACGAAACGCGAGGCAGATGAACCGCACGGCTGATAAGTGACTTGGGGCCGTGGTTCTACAGAATGCATGGTGAGACTGATTATTATCTGACGCAACTACTCAGTGGTCAAGGGTATTTTCAGTCTTACCTGTATAAGATGGGAAAAACACCATCCCCAACTTGCGTGTTCTGCCCGGGGATGACGGATGACGCATGCCACACGTTCTTTACGTGTAATAGATTTACAAGACTCCGTTCGCATCTCTCGGAGAAAATTGGCGTAATTTCCCCAGAAAATCTAACGGGAAAAATGATGAAATCAAAGGACAATTGGAACTGTGTGTCACAACGTACGGACAGTACTCATTATAAATAAGGACATAATGGATCGCTTGGCGAGGTAGGGAACATCTCTGTAACGCAATATTATAGTTACTAATTGCAATTCCTTCCTATCCATCCGTGAAGAGAGATTTCCCTTAGCCTGAAGACATCGCTAAGCGATGATTAATGAGGCCTAGTCCGAAGTAATGTGACAAACAGTTCCAGGCTAGGTTCTCGGTGTGACAGGGGAGGTGTTTAGTCGGTAGTCCGGTAGCGGGGGAGTCCGACTTTCAGGGCGTAAATAGCCTTCACCTCCCAAACAAAACAAAAAAGAATTTCTGAAAAGACCTTCATAAATTTTTATCATAAATACCATACCCCACAAAAAAAATTGATTTACGAATTTGATGAACAAGGACAAAGAAATCTTCCTCCCAATGTCAGCATTGAACTTCAACAGATAAGCACTGAGGAAGAAATCAGATCGATTTCGAAACAGCTGCCTATTTATTTTGAATTAATAAAAAACCGTCGGATATGCTCATTAACAACGGAATTATAGATATGAACATATTTGATTAGCTCAGTGTAGTCTTGACATCAGCTGAAGATTTTATTTCTCCCTTGTTCATTTGGCTCTAGGAAATTAAATCCGAAGTCAAGACCGTATGGAATGAGTGTAATTCACACCTTTATTCTGGCGTTGTGATTGGTCATAAGTCACAAGACCGTATGACTACAAATTGTGACGATAACCTTGTGACTAATCGGTGTGACTGCTCAGCTGGTTCGTATTCTGGCTGTTTAGTGTCAAGCAGAGTCACTTGAAATTCACCTAAAAGTGGTGGGCATTGATTCATGTCAAAATTGTAGTCAAAATAACATATATAACCGTTTTTCAATTATAACTGCATAAAATATAATAATGCCAACATTTAACGAAAAAACTATAGAAAAGGACAATTATATACTATGTCAAATATGTTACAAGAGAAACTTGGAATTGGTTTTTGATTGCAGAACAAAAGTGTCAACGTTCAGGTTAAGAACACCTTGAATGTTATTTGGAGTTCCTTCAGCAGCATCCTGAGATTCAAAAAATCAAGAATGAAGGCCGAAATACAATACCGCGAGACGAGGATACGTGAGCGCGACGAGATTTTCGCTCGTTGTCACGCAACGCATTCAATTTAATATGCGCGTGATGCCGGGAACATTAATGTTCATATGACAAATGTCAAACAGGTGACGTTTCAAATGAAATTGTTTTTGATTTTACAAAACTATTGAATTTGGAACGTTCCTTCGTTTAGAAAATAATAGCCTTAACTAGGATGCATGAAATTTTCATTCAAAATTCATTCCGAATAACCCTCATACTTAAAAAGTAATTAAGGCGTTTGAATTTCAAATTTCATTTAAGCGCCATATTGCATTTGACAAACGTCACGCACATCGTTGCGATGAATTTTCTTTTTTCCGAATATTTCCCGCCTCGCATCGACGCATCGCAATCATTGTACGATGTCGCATACAAATGCATGTTACGAAAAGTGCTTGACATTTGCTGCGATACTGTCGTCCCGCTCTCGTATCGCAGTCTCGCGCTATTGTGTTTCAGCCTTGACACTAGAAATCCAAAAAGGATGGATGAATTGTTGAAGGCCTTGCCACTATATTACATTCACTGAAAGGCCAATTACGAACGCCCAATAAGTGGACAGATATAAAGACATATAAAATAATGCTATATAGCCAATGCTTTTGTGTTTCTACCAGACTCTTTCTGATTTGGAAAATCAGCTAAGTTCTAGAGCAAGAAAAAATATAATCGGGTGGTTAACCGCCTTTGACTGAGACTTTAAATGCTTTTGATGAACGTGCCTAAATATAATTGGCAGGACAACAGTCGACGGGCATCCTCAGTTACAAGTGCTTGGAATAGACATATGTTGTAAAGATAATTTCGATATGATGGCATTGCTTATTCTTTTTTAATGTACTTCCAAGATAATAACGCAAGTTTTTCGATTGAGGATGTGCCGCACCGAGAAAAAACTGTATATGTTATATGCCAGAGCTCATCATCACAATCGCAACTGTCATCAAGCTCAACTAAAAGTGAAACTACATCGTCACTGAAATCAACACAACCAAAAAATCCACCAGAATTAAAAATTTATAAAGAAGTTTTATATTTAATAAAGAAACAAGATGGGAGGAATGCAGAGTTCAACAGAAATTTCTCGAAACGCAGGGAGATATAAGAGACGTATTCAAATCAATTGGAGAATGGTTATCCGAACATCGAAATAGCATCGATAAACAATAATTACATAGATATATTGTTACGTTTCCGTTGCGTAGGTGACATAAAGGCACAATAAATAAATAAAAACAAACAAAACAATAAATAAATTAAAATAATACTAAAAGAGACTAAGCGCTACTAGATGAAGATTATTTATTATGACCGAACAAAGTTTTGGTTAAATTTTAATTTGTACTCATATTTTTTAAGGCAAATGAAAATCAATAATTTAATAGAACTATGACTAGAATTAAAATGATATTTATAATTAGATTAAGGTATTTTTAAGCAATATTTACGTAAATAATATATGAAGAAAATAAAAATCTGAGTAAGAATAAGAAGAAGTTTCACCACCAAATAATCTACTAATAAAAAAAGTCCCCGACTTACAAAAACCCCTATTGAAGTCTGGGAACTGTATCTGGAAAGAAATTTTCCATTGGTATAATTCGGGTGTTGGTAGTGAACCACCACCTATAAGAAGGTGAAGTTTATTGCGTCAACTAATCAGGTTGGAGAAAGGAGTTTATTGAATTTCAGTCGTTGCCTTTTGATATTTGATTTATTTGAATTCCTATAAGAAAAACGCGGTAACGAAGTATTATTTTATAAGGGGAATAAGAAAACAGTGAAAATAAAAGTTGATGTAGAGAATAACAAAAAAAGTGATATTGAAGTAGAGAAATTAAAGCAAAATTAAATATATAAAATATTATTAGTATTAAGAAAAACAAGTGGAAATTGAGTTTTCAAATACAAAGAAGAAAAAACGTATGCTTAGACATCGGGAGAGTGCATCGACAACCGAGTAGCGTGACGTGGATGTATTGGAATGCAGGCGGCTGTGGAAAAGTCATCATCAATTAAGTCGCAACACTAGAAGACGTTTGATGTGCAAAATTACGATTGCATCGCTTCTCTGGACGTGATCGACAAATGGGCCGTAGAAGTTTTCTCATCTCAGTGGCTTTGGTGTCTTGTAGTATAAAGGTTGGTTACTAAATTGCAATATATAACAACGATACGGAACTTAGAAAGTAAAAAAACTCGAATTTTGTTTATATTCTTAATATGTGTCTGTAATTTTTTTTTTACTTTTTCATAAAAAAAATGTGAGAATATAAAAGTTTCTTTTATCTGTGTGCATGTGGGTGTGTACGAGTCCTTAAAGGATTAGGGCGTTCAGGATGTCCCCCACGCCCACGCGGTGTACTAGCCCCAATAACTTCCTTCGACCGCCATTATGAGGCCTTTGAATTTTCAATAATAAGCTTATCTCTTCTTGCTGCAGGTGCAACCTATCGGCCGCCCCATTATTTATTTCATTAACTACAATTTTTTGGTTCTGTTATTTAGAAAATACATAACAATATAGTACTGTATATATTAGCCGAATGAATTTAAATAAATGTTACATATCTACATACATAACATATCTATTACGTAGTTGACGTCCTTCTCGCATAAATTTAGTTTGTTTCATTTGAAACAAATTTGAAACGTTGAAACAAATTTGAAAATTTTCATTTGAAACGTTGTTTCATTTGAAACAACGTTTTCTTCAGTGTCCGCTTCCACGTCTAGGTCAAGCTCAATGCCCTTTCCACGCAAAATATTTTGCGGTATTGCACATGTATATTTCATATACCCAGCTTTTTCAAAGGTGTAGTGCAGAGTACGATGTTTATGTAGATGCCTATTTGATTGATATAGATGAACACATTTCAATACCTTTTATTTGTAAAGGAAAATACCTGAATGTAGATTTTAGAATTCCAAATGTTCGTTCAATTGTATTTCGTGCCCTAGCATGAATAAGATTGTATTTTTCATTTTGGCGATTTGAGGGCTCTGAAATTGAAGTCATCAGCCATCAGCGGATTTCTATTCATGTATAAATGTGGAGTGGTTGAGTTATTCATTGATGGACATTTTATTGGGATGTGTGTTCCATCAATAGCTCCCAGAGTACCCTTTATGTTGAATTTCGTGTCTAATCTGCAAGCATTGATTATTACATAGTAATAATCTTCTAATATAATCTTCATAGTAATAATCTTCCAATTTTTCTTGAGTTTGCGGAAATCTTATCACACTACTTTTCTTTGAAGCAATTAGATTCGTAATGTAGCCCAAATTTCGTGAAACTGAAGGCTGACTCATGGCGACTCGTAATCGTTCCCAATTGTTCCCATTTTTGATATGATCCTTGCGCTGTGGAATGTAAAGCGGACATGAACTAACAGAAGAAAAAATTCTAATGAACACTTTACTACGTGATTTTATATTTTTTAGATAATTTACTCGAATACAGAAATGTACACTTGTTTTCTGCTTATCCAACTTCTTTAATTCCTGTATCAGGTCCCAACACAATGTCTAAGGCAGACGATAGTATCTCCTAAAAACAGGATTTGTCGTGTCTCGTAAGTGACTTAAAAATCATCTACGCCCAAATCTGATAATATAGAAAGGTATTATGCAATATAATAAATAAACAATAATTTATGTGTTATCTTTTACCTTTGTCGTTGCTTTGCTATTCGAAATCGTAAAATCAGTAATGTAACTTCAGCAAAAGTAAGTTCTCTTCAAAGTATTTATAATCCGAAACCCACCAAATTGAACCGAATAACTCAAAATTATATAAAAACAAATACTACATCTTACATTTGTGCATACATTCTTTTTTTGTTTAATTCAAGGAAAACATACATGATGGATGATGACGATAAACTATGTTTCCCCCAGAAAATATTTCCCTCTGGCAGTTGAGTTTCCGGTAGGGATTCCTGATCTACACCCAAAGATGTCTAAGCTATAGAGAAATCCTGAGCATAAATGTTTGTTTACTAACACATCCTAATACTTTCTTAAAAATAATCAAAGGTAGTATAAAAGAATGGGCGAAACTTTCGTCATTTGAACGATAGTCAAAAAAATACAATACTTACTTGCTATAGTTCATGTTATATTTCAAGTTCATGTTATGTTTCGATTCTCACTTTATTATTCAAATACTGACATATGTCGACCTAAAATCAATAAAATTACGATATCATGATTTTAAATACCCTATGATTAACAAATTTGTGCTTTCGATGGGCACAGCAGAATTGAGTTAACCGGAATGTTAACTACACACGAACATTATTTTCAGAAGAACTAAAACCTTTATTCTGAGCGATCACAAGTCACTAGCTTTTCACAAGAGAGTGGTGTATCACAAGTTATGATTATATGGTATTCTATAACTAAGTAAGTATTGAATTTATTTTAACAATAGTCCAAATGACGAAAGTTTCGCCCATTCTTTTATACTACCTTTGATTATTTTTAAGAAAGTATTAAGATGTGTTAGTAAACAAACATTTATGCTCAGGATTCCTCTATATCTTAGACATCTATAGGCGTAGATCAGGAATCCCTACCGAAAACTCAACTGCCAGAGGGAAATATTTTCCGGAGGAAACATAGTTTATCGTCATTATCCATCATGTATGTTTTCCTTGAATTAAACAAAAAAAGAATGTTTGCACAAATGTAAGACGTAGTATTTGCTAAAGTTATCTTTAAAATTTGCCGCAAATTAGTTTTTGCCGCCGATTCCAGGGTTTTTTTTTCTTGCACTCACGAAGACGGATACTCATTCACTTCTGGACGTGACCCATGCATTCATATTTTACAATCCCAAATTTGATCACCATACGGCTTCACCTAACTTATCCCTTGTATGTTTTAGAGACACCGTCGCCAACGATCCCTTGTATGTTTTAGAGACACCGTCGCCAACGTATTAAATACGCATAATTCCATGTTTTTTGACAGATTTTGAAAACTATTCTTTCATGGCGTTTACTTCTATGTTGCTTGTTGATCTCTCTTGATTGACTCGGCAATTTTCATCGCGATGAGATTTTCATACCATATACCGTTCGGTGCCTGTGTGTTTCTTCCAATAGCCACATTCACTCCAATCAAACCGCAACTACGCTTGTTATAACACCAATTCAGCAATACTTGAAATAGCAGAATGAATGTTACTTATATACATATCATACTTCGTTTGTTGAAGCGGAGGCAGTAAAACCTTGGGTCCATAAAATGTTATAATTCCTCGCAAACCAATCCCCAATAAGTGCATAACACGAAAGAATCGTGTATTTATTTCGTAAGATGTACTAATGTTCGGGCACGGAGGAATGCAAACACGAAACTAAAATTTTGAAACCGAGTATTTGAGTGCTTTCTATTGAGAATCAAACATGACTAACTAATGTAAAAATGTCTCCCCATGGATACTACCTTGGCGTGAAGGGGGGGCTTGGCGAGGTTGCCCGTCATCCAGACGCGTGACCAAGTCACTAAAAGTACCCACAAAACAAAATGATATGATGAGTGAAAACAAAAACAATAAACTAGGGGTGGGGACATACACGCCGACGTGTGAGGGAGCTTCGACCTCATGCGGGCTTCTCTCTAGGATAAGTCGTCAGGGCATTTTTCAGTGGTGGAACACTTGGCCACTGAATAATCAAAAACAACAAGTGAAAAAATCAACGACGCAAGTATGTTCGCCCGAGGGTGAAAACTACAGCGAACTCTGCCACAAAGAGTAGCCAAGCCTAACCAAGGCAGCGAGAAAACATCGTGCAAGCAAACCTCCATCGAACGCTTTCCAACAGCGAAAAAGATGCTTGTCCACAACATTCCTCCTTCACAAGGCGATGGAGCGAACGATACAAGAAACGTAGTGGTGGCTTTGGGCACTGGAGCCATCGATCCGAAGTGCCATTCTCCGGGGTCATCAAAAGTCATAAACCGAACAACGTGGAAAGCGAAAACAATGATGCTCAACAGCAACAAGACCCTCCCGCTGACAGTATATCGAGAACCTCACCTGAGAACGACCTGATCACGAAAATAGCCGTTGACGGCTGACAGGAGAGGTGTTTAGTAGCGGTAGCGGGAGTCCGACACTAAGTGCGTGAATAGCCTTCACCTTCCAAAAAAAAATTTAAAGATGTGTACATTTCACACATTCCGATCAGGCAGAAAACACCGCCACAAATTTTTAGGATATTCGATGCTTGGATCTACTGCTTTGGATGTTTCACGATTAGAATTTAGTTTTCTGGCATTGGAACTAATATTCTCGTCGCCGTTTATGTTGATTTTTTTTTTTTAAATATCATCCATGAAATTCTGATACGTGGCTTCCAAGGATGCTAGCATTAAATTTGGATAAGTTAACATTAACTAGATTTAAAATTTCTGAAGAACGGGAAACGGGAACGTTTACGGGAAAAAAGATGCAATCAAAAGACAATTGAAACTGTGTGTCGCATTTCGTACGGACAGTACTTCTTATAAACAAGGGCATGATAGATCGCTTGATGAGGGAGGGGGGATGTCTGTAACAGCAATTCTCTTCCTTCCTATCTATCTGTGCATAAAGAGGGATTTCCCTTAACCTGAAGGCACAGCTAAGCGATGATTAATGAGGCCTTGTGAGAAGTAATGTGACAAACAGTTCCAGGCTAGGATCTCGGCGCGACAAGGGAGGTGTTTAGTCGGTAGTCCGGTAGCGGGAGTCCGACACTCAGGGTGTAAATAGCCTTCACCTGCCAAACAAGAAAAAAAAAGAATTTCTGAAAAGACCTTCATAAATTTTTATCATAAATACCATACCCCACAAAAAAAATTGATTTACGAATTTGATGAACAAGGACAAAGAAATCTTCCTCCCAATGTCAGCATTGAACTTCAACAGATAAGCACTGAGGAAGAAATCAGATCGATTTCGAAACAGCTGCCTATTTATTTTGAATTAATAAAAAACCGTCACTGCATCGGCTGTTACGGGCTTATTTATCAAAATATTGACTTAGCGTTTTCACCAGCTATTCTTCAAGTCTCAAATTTCAAGGCAATGCAAAAACCCCGATTTTTTCGACCACTCTAGGTGAATATCTCTCCTTAAATTATTTAATGGTTATCACATGCGAAGATTAGCCATTAATAAAATAATTCTGGATTTATTCCCTGTTTGATTTCGATTTATTTTCAATTTATTAAAAAAGATGAATACTTTTAAATCACACTTTTTTATTAATGTAATTTAAAAACGTTATTTTAATATATTGAGTCTTCTTCATTTCGATATACTGTTATGTCATGGAGTCGTTCGTCATGAGTTTTTAAATTAATTTGCTAAGATATTGTTTAAAACAAAAGAATTATTATAATTATAATTATTTAAAACGTGGTTTCGATTTCCACCTGATCAGTTCTGAATTATAAGTTTATAATTTACAATTTATGATTTTAATTTAATTTTAATTTTATAATGCATAACTTACAACTAACTTAATCGTGATTTTGAAAAATTATTGAATGGTCTACTGCAATTCAAAATTGTTCAATGTTTGATACTCTCTAATACGAGTGAGTTGATGAATGATGTAATAACCGTCTAGAAAAATATCCTTCAGCCATGAAATATAAGTACTCCTAGAAATCTCCAAATAAATTCAAAATATAACATGTTTTCAATATTTTCCAATCAAAAATTTGATCGGTTGGTGTTAGCAGTACACAGAAGCCGATTTGTTACAATAAAGCTCTTCAAACAAATAATTTACCTTACCAAGCTTATTAAAATTACCAAATTTAAGTTTGATGCTGTCGTGATTCATTTGATCGTAGGATTTTAACGGGTATATTTTAAAAGTCAATTAGACGCTTCACAATTTTCCCCATCACCCTGCGGTAGTGTTCCTTCGGAGTTTCTTTTTAAACGTGGTTTCCATAAGCCTAGTCGACTCCATGCATTATGGGGACAAATTTATAATCAAGGGACTGATGGCAATGCAAAAGCGTGAATTAGAGCGATTTCCACACATCAACCTACGTACTGTCTCGCAAAAACAGCAGAAGAAAATAATATCCCCCATGGTTACTATCAAATTCAATGTTAGGCCTAGGAAGTATACCCCCCTCACAATTATTTCAATTGCCTGACAAGAGGGTTTAGAGGAATCCACCTCCGAGGTGGGGTTATTTGGGTCCCGGAAGCCCTGTCGGAGACGGGCGTGGGCGCCACTCCTCTACCCAATAAGCGACCCCTAGCCCTTAGAGGAGATGGGCTGGCCTCGGAAGCAGGACACCCGCAACTCCTGGTGGATGCTCTGCCACCACCACGCTTCAACCGCGTCTCACTCAAAAAAAAACTGCCCCGTTCTCAATGTCGTGAGCTGTTCTCTTCACAACAAAGCTTCTAAATGGAAATTAATTAAAGCAGGGTGAAATAAAGGTTTTATTTATCAGAAATCGACTTTAACTAAACTATAACTAAGCCTTACGCTACAAATGCGACGGGGGCCCCCAGGCGACTGGAAGTTCCAAATTCCTCGTTCCTATAGTAGAAACTCTAATTATTTTATATGCAGAATGTAGATCCCAGAGAATGCAGCTCCAAAGAGTCGGCTCCGATTCCAATAGTGTTGTTCCAATGGCACTTGTTACGCACTTGTATGTTGTAAATCCTTAATCTTCGTTGACTTGTGCTTCTCGACGGATGGGGAATAAAAAAAGAGAGCTCAGTTCCGGCTCGTCGGGCTTTTATTCCTTTCAGTCCAACGGTCGTCCGCTAAGGTGATCGCCCGACTTTTGTCACTGGTCCGAACGTAGGAAAAAGAACAAAAGTTATTTTTAATAAGAACTTTAATACGTTGTATCGCCTTGAGTTAAGTTACAATAATAATTCCTTAGCTAAATTTGCGTAGCCTTTTATAGGTAAGCTTGTCCTTGTGCATATCCGGTAAGTTTGACCTTGTGCACATCCGGAGTTCATTCTTTTGTATTGATATAGATTTGAGATTCTTAGAAAAGGAGTACCTGTTCAGTTGTGGTTGTGTTTGTAATAGGGGAGCAGGGGACTTAACACCTCCCTTGCAAGCTTGAAGACAATTGTTAGTCTGAGAAACTGAATTCATTATTTTAAATTTTAAAGACTTGTTTTTAAATTCGAAATAAAGGAATAGGCTTCCTATTACAAAGAATATAATTGCAAATATGCTTATGCCGGTATATGTATGTACTTCCTTTTCATATTTTAATTCATTAATATGTTCTATATTTTTCGGTTGAACTTTTTCCAGTTCTTGAAAAGTTAATTGATATAATTCCTATGTTTTACTTCCGGGTAATGCATAATTATTTGTATAATGTTTAATATTATTTTGGAACTGTGTGTTATTTTTAGATAGTTAGACTTCGTTAGACTTCGGTCTTTGAAATTGATTAAAATTTTTTTTTTATTTCTTTTTTATTTTTAATACGATTGTAGTAGGATTTGTTGCGTAAAGGTTCCACTAGATACTTTAATAATTTTTTGTAGGTATTTTAATCATGAATAACAATTCTTTAGTATCATATTGATTGATTAAAATATTTGATTCAATTAATTCTAGTTTCTCTAAGTTTATTTGATTATCATATATTTCCTTTGGGGTTAACAAATTTCAGGAGATAGAAGTTTTTAAGACATTACATTATCTCATTATCTTGAAGTATTTCAATTTTGTTGCTTAACATCTCAAGGTTGTTTAATAGTTGTAAGTATGCAATTTGAATTTGCCATTTATATGTAATATTTATTATTTGTTTTCTATCTTTTTTTTTTTTTGATTGAATCAAGTATGTGTTTATTTGTTCATTTAATTACTGAATAATTTCATGATTATTTCCATCAATAATTTTCATATCATCTTCTCGGTCCTCGTTATCCATTACACCGAATAACCATTTATAAGTATACGGAAAAGGGATATGGATGAATCAGATTATTATTTTTGTATTCTATTTGTATATCTACATATCTACATGGTCATCGTGGATACTAGGAGTAGGATTATTAATATGTCCATGGTCTGGAATGAGTATGATTCGTTTAGGTCTTTGCATCAATTGGGTGGCATGTTTTATTTTATTAAAGGGCTTTTTTACGAATCTAGGTTGCATTTTATGCCATACTGCTTTATAATTTCTTAAAGGTATTATTTCTCTTTTTTCTTCATACTTTTCTCTTTTATTATTTGATTTGTTAATCAATTTTTCTTTTTTTTTTCTTTTGATTCTTTCTTTGATCATTTCTTTATTTATTTTTCCTCTTTCGCTATCTATTGGACGTTCTTTCGTTGTTGAATGTATTTGTCGATTGTAGAATTCTAATGCTTCGTATAGAGCTTCGTTGATACTAATTTTTAATTTTTTGTCTAGTGTTCGCATCTTTTCTAAGAGAGTTTCATGGAGTCTTTCTATGTCGGCGTTTCCAGTGTGAGTGTTTGGTTTTACAAAATGAACTTGAATTTCTTTTGACTGAAAATATTCTTTTAGTACAACTTTATTGAATTCGTTATCAGTTATTAATTTGTTGGGTCTACCTAGTGTTGAAAATAATGTTCTAAAGCCTCGTCTGATATCGACACCATTATGGGTCGGTAATATTGTTCCACTTCCGAATTTAGAGAATTTATCTATCATGGTGAGTACGTGTATATTTTTTACGTATAGTATGTCTGCGTGTATGATTTTTCGAATATCATTGGGTGTTTCGGATATTTGGAAGTGGGGTTTGATTGGTTGTCTATCATTTTTGTTAAGTGTACAATGTTCGCATGTATTTATGTATTTATTAATATGTTTTTTTAAATTCGGAAAATACCATGTTCGTTTAATACCTTCGTAGTTTTCATTGATACCTGCATGACTAGTTTCTGTCTCGTGATAATGTTTGATTATTTCCATTAAGTTATCTTCGTCGATTGGTTCTTTTAATAATTGTGTCACTTTTATGAAAGGTGTGTGTTTTATGTCGAAGTTTGTTATTAAGATGTTTTGTAAAACATTGAAGTTGTTGTCGGATGTATTACTGAAAATGGCTGTTTTAGCTGGTTTCAAGAATTTTCTTATATTGTCGACAAGATTTTCATTTAAGTTCGATATTTTTATTATTAATCTTTTATGGTGATGATTTTTCATTTTGTTAGTTATTTCGTCTGTTAATAAAATTTGTTGTTTATAATCATTTAAATAATCTTCCATTATTGGGATATGTTGAGTGGAGTCTTCTTCAGCTGAATGTTGAGTTGGTAATAAAGTATTTAATGATATTGGTTGGAGAGGTAATTCTTGTATGTCAATTTTTTCGCTCGATTGTGTAGATTGATTTTCAGGAATAGTCAAGATGTTGCATTCGTCGTTTATTATTCGAGATAAATTATCAGCGGGAATGTTATCTTTTCCTTTTATGTATTGTACGTTAATTTTATATTCACCTAATTTCAATATCCATCTTTGAATTCGCTGGTTTATATCCTTTCCTTTATATTTTTTGTATAACCACTCTATAGGTCTGTGGTCGATATATAGATTGAATTCGCATCCGTAAACATAGGGTCTGAAATAATTTACTGCCCAAATAATTGCTAACAATTCTTTTTCTATTGTTGCGTATTTTCTTTCATGGTCGTTAAGGGTTCTTGAAATATAAGATATCGGGTGTCCTTTCTGACTTAATATTGCTCCTATTGCAAAGTCACTTGCATCGGTTGTTATATCAAATTTTATTTTAAAGTCTGGATGTTGTAGTACGGGATCAGTAGTGAGGATTTCTTTTAGTTTATTATGAGCATCTATATATACTGGGTCCTTTAAATGGATTTTACTGTCTTTTTTTAAATATTTTGTTAGGGGAATTGCGAGTTTACTGTAATCTTTTATGAATTTTCTATAATATCCAGTGAGACCTAAAAACGATTTTATTTCCTTTTTAGTTTTTGGTAGAGGTATCGATTGTATTTTTATTATTTTTTCTGGGTTTGGTTTAATTCCTTCAGAACTAACAACATGTCCTAAAAATGTTGTTTCTTTATGCAAAAATTACTTTTGTCTATTTGTATCTTTAATTCGGCTTTCTTCAGGAGTTTAAATACTTTTTTCAAAGTTTTGTAGATGTTCGTCTAATGAAGTTCCGAATATTAATATGTCGTCTAGGTATATAACACATATTTTATTTATGGCTTCTGCTAATACTTCGTTCATCATACGCTGAAATGTTGCGGGTGCATTTTTTAATCCGAATGGCATGCGTAAATATTCAAAATGTCCATTAGTCGTAGAGAATGCGGTCTTAGGTATGTCGTGTGGATGCATTTTTAATTGATGAAAACCTTTTGCGAGGTCTAATGTTGTAAAATACTGACTTCTTCCTAATTTATCTAATATGCTGTCGATATTAGGTAAAGGGAATTTGTCATCTATTGTTACAGCGTTTAGACGTCGATAATCTATAGCCATTCTCCATTTCTGAATTACGGAATTATCTTTTTTTTGGAAACGTTTCCGATTGGGGAATTATATGGTGAATTACTTTCACGTATTATACCATCATTTAACATATTTTTTATTTGTTTTTCAATTTCGATAACATGTATCTGAGGATTTCGATACATTTTACTATATATTGGTTCTTCTGTGGTTGTTCTAATTTCATGTACCACATTACTTGTTGCACTAAGTTTATCACCTTCTTTGAAAAATAAATCTTTATATTTTCTGACTAAGTTTCTTAATTTAATTTCTTCCTCTATGTTTAAATGACTCGTACTTATTTGAAATTTTTCTGCAGGTTCCATGATATTTATTTCATCATATTTGTATATATTTCCTATCATCGGATTTGGAATATTATAAAGTGTTACTATTTTGTTTTTAACATCTATATCGGCGTTGAAAGCAGAAAGGATATCAGTTCCTAAAATTGCTCTATATTGCCTTTCTTCAAAGTCTATCACTTTCCATATAATTGTGGAATCGCCTCCCATTTCTCGCGGGGTTTCAGTTATTGTTTCTTGGGTTATCTCTTGAAGTCCGGCTAAGGTTTTGATTTGTAGTTTTATATTTCTTCTTAATTCATGATTTATGTGTTGTTTATCAAGGAGAGTCATGGAAGATCCTGTGTCTACAAGGGCGATCAAAGATTGGTTTGCAATTGTTATTTGTATCAAGGGGAATTTCTGGAAATTGAGGCATTCATTAAAAAATTTGGGTTTTCCATTTCATTATTTATTAAAGTTTTTCTTTGTTCAATGTTATCTACATCCATTGGGGCTATTGGGGAATTATTCTGATTTATGTTTCTTTGGACATTATTAAAAAATTGGTTTCTAAATTGCTGCGAGTTAGTTCTGTGGTTATTTTGATTTTGAGGTCTTTATTGAAGTTGATTAAAGGGATTTCTTTGTTCGTAATTTTGTCTGAGTTGATTAGAGTTATTAAAATTGTTTTGAGGTCTCTGAAAATAATGGTTATTTGAATAATGCCTGAAATTCGAGAAGTTATCACGATTATGATTAATATTTTGATTATTATTACTTCTAATTTGAAAAGGTTTTGGATTTCTACCTGTTTGTTCATGTCTTTTTACAATTCTTGTATGCCCTATTTCTAGTAAGTTTTGGAATGCTGTGGAGATGTCTTGTACTCGTTCTGTTCGAAGCCATGATGCATCGTATGGATTTATTTTTTCAAGAATAGTCTGAGGAATCGCTCTTCGTTATGTATTGGCATGTAGTCTAGAGTTGGATTGTTGTCTAGTTTTACCTTTAGATTGATTTGATTCTGCAGTTTCTGAAGTTGTGTATATAATTCGTTTACGGTGTTTGCTTGGATTCGTTCAGCTCTTTCTCGAAGGGTTGTATACGTGTCTGGGATGCTACAGTGTAAGACTAAAGCTGTTTTTACATCCTCCCAGCTGGTGCTTCTTGCTTATAACTTAGCTTCGCCTGCTTGTCCTTGTATTTTGCTCAGGAGTATCGAATATATAATAGGTTTATGGGGTTCATTAGTTAAGCTGATCAGTTTTTCCGTGTTGGTGATGAAGTCGGGCAGGGAATAGATTCCATCTCCAGTGAATACCTGGGCCCTTTCAGCTTGATTGTACGCGGAGAGAAAATCTAAAGCCATAATTTAAAATTTAGCAATTACCTATATTTTTCAGCTGATTTCTAGTTGAGTTGTACACTGATTATTTGTGTACTTAGTAACTGGTGTAAACTGATTTTTAGTTTACTCAGATTTTCACTTGTTTCACTTGTAACGAGTTCTAACAACGTTTTGTATTTTTGGTTCTTGTTCTATGCCGGTCTCTGCATAGATTAAGTTGAACTTTAGACTTGTTCACCAAACTGTCTTTGATACTGCAGATTTTAAAGTGATACTTTTATTTTCACTGAGTTTTACTTAAAACTGTCACTGTGATTTAGAGTAGATTCACTTCACTTGCGGTAACTAATTTTTAGTTATACTACCGACTGCGCTACTTTTGTCACTGGTCCGCACGTAGGAAAAAAACAAAAGCTATTTTTAATAAGAACTTTAATATGTTGTATCGCCTTGAGTTAAGTTACAATAATAATTCCTCAGCTTAATTTGCGTAGCCTTTTATAGGTAAGCTTGTCCTTGTGCATATTCGGTAAGCTTGACCTTGTGCATATCCGGAGTTCATTCTTTTGTATTGATATCATTAGGTAAGCTTGACCTTGTGCACATCCGGAGTTCATTCTTTTGTATTAATATAGATTTGAGATTCTTAGAAAAGGACCACCTGTTCAGTTGTGGTTGTGTTTGTAATAGAGGAGCAGGGGACTTAACACCCGCGAGAGGGAAATTCCCAGGTTCCGTATCCCACACTTAATAAAGCCGCAACCCTTCGCCGCAATCTTTTGCGGCGATGTTGTTGCTGCGGCGGTTGATACGTAACAAAATTTCCCCAGAGCGCTTGATTGGATGGCCGAATATCGCTGCTGGTTTCAGAGACTCCGCGAAGCGGTCTCGGCGCACTACACCACCGCTCTACTCGGTAGACAATTGCAAATTTCTCCTTTCCGTTGTCGCGAGCATTATGGTTCTTATTATTTACATCTTTGATCCTTACCACTATCATTATTAATCTAATTTAAATATAAATATAATAATTTGCGATTAATAGATTTCCTATAGGTATTTTATAATTCTTAACCCTATCATCCTTATTATGATTTAAATATAAATACAATTAATAGTTTTTCTAAAGATAATTCATCATTAATAATATTTTTATAATTCTTACCATTATCATTATTATTAGGATACAAAAATAATTATTTATTATTTTTTAATATTAATATTAATAATTATTATTTATTAATATTTATTATTTTTCTATAGATAATTTATGATTAGTAATAATATTCCATTCTAAGAGAACAGCCCGCGGGATGAGCAATAACCAACCGTCGGATTAATTCATTCCCGAATCCGTGTACTGAAAAAAATAGAGTTGCGTCGTGCCAGCTAGCAAGCTTATTGAGGAGAGGAGTCGATCCGTAAGATCTTATGAGATTCCAGATATTCAAAAGCATTTTCTGCATAAAATACAACAAATAGACAGTGCATTATTTAAAAGTACTCTATACAAATGTATATGGTAGGAACATTATTATATAGATGTAAAACCATCGAGCTATATCCAATAAAATAACAGAAGTATTCAAGGTTCTACCTGCAAGTATATGAAGCAATCATTCAATCCGAAAGTAAGGACTTGGCGAATTTCAATTTTAACTCCGATTTTTCTGTTTTTGAAGGCTTTGAATTAAGTGTTTTGAAAGTGAAGAAAAATAAATGACACATCTATGTGTAGAATCCAAATAAGCAAAACCTGCAAGACGATTACGTGGACAAGTTATACCACATAAAAAACCATCCCGACGATCGAAAATAGAACTTAAACAATTGTGGAAATGAGCCAATTTTAGCAAAGATTGATTGACTGGTATTTGTTATTTTGAGGAATTATTGGCAAACAGCTCTGTACATCCAAGCGATGAGTCGCATAAGAGGATGTTTGAAACCTTGAATTTAGTAACGCTGTTCAAACATCAAAGAGTTTATTCATCTTTGATGTAAATTCATCTGTCCTAATGGCAGTTTCCTCGTCTTTAAAGCGAAGCTGAAAACATCCTTTCGCAACGATAGTTGCAATGCCTGCAAAAACCAAAAAGTCTTTGTAAAGTTGATACGTCATGAAAATTTCATTCAACAACCTCTTTTATCGAATCGGTGAAACCAATTGTTGACTGAAACTAGGTGTGCCACCGCAGTAGTGTTCTATCAGACGGAACACTACCCAATGTCTTTAGAAATTCTCGGTGTATTGTACATTTTTAAATATAAAGTCTGTTCATCTGTTTCCCAAGAGGCATTCGATTCGGGGAAGGGGCGAATTTGTGAGGACCTGGACATTTTGACGTTTATTCATCAGTAAATTCTTTACTTTCTTACAAAGGTCAAGCTAAGTTTTCCTTAAATGTGTTGCTCTTTTCTAGCTTCATTTATGCGGCAGCGGTCAATTTATGTAGTGCACGCACACAAAATACAAGGCCTTGAAATGAGTCTAAGGTCTCGTAAATTGATTATCTCGCTCGAATATTCTATCAAGCGATGGAGAAAGTGGACATAGTAAGTTGAAAGTTCATTATCTACAATAGGATGACATAAAACATTTGTTTTTTTGTTGTTGGCGGAAGGGGGGGGGGCAGAAAGACTTTCTCGAATGTGTGTCTCTTGCTCACTACAAGATCAAATAAAACATTTTCCGGTTCCCATAAGTGTTAATGTTAGAGCTATAGAAAGTCTTCACAATATAAATTAAAACTTCCTACAGCCAAAACTAGGATCGCTACAAGGCTTTGGCCAAATTTTAGCTTTACGGTGAATAGTCGTAAAGATTCAAAATTTTTTAAAAGTTATTTCAAATTTGCTGAGATTGTATTTAAAATGTCATACATTACTATAAAAATTTCATTTCACAACCAACATTAATCGATCGGTTTTATTTTAATTACACATATGAATTATGTTTGTTTAAGGCTTCCCAAAATTTTTGGGATTTCAACATTGAGTTGAAAATAGTTATCTCCTTTATTATCCACCTAAATAAAGTACAATGTTATAAGAATTTGAAAATTTTCACTCATCATTCCTTTCCATCGACGTTTATGATCAGATCAAGCTCCAAGGCGCTCGCAGAATTCGGCCATCTGCTCAATTTTTTACAAATGATTCACACACAAAAAATTTCAGGATACAGATGCAAAAGATGGAAACTGCAACGTTGCTATAATTAAACGATTTTAGCTTTTGCTTTCAAAGTTGAACGCATGCTCATCTAGCGCCCTATAACCTAAAATTCAGAGAGCAAATCCGGCCGAGAGGAAAACCGGGGATACTTCTCAAAAGCTATATCGTAGCCATTCCTATCCTGACAATTGGCGTGCACCGTGACGCCAATATGTAACGAAACACAGTGAACTATAACCACATGGTCCAAAAGATGCCGACTCATCGCAAAAATTTGTATAGGAGTCCACAAATGTATATGGCCGCACACGGATATAATAGTGTCGCAAACAATTTGCGATATCGGCGGATTATCGCAAGGTCTTCTGGAAAAAGTTATCTGTCGCACGACGATCATTAGGTTGGTTCATAAAAAACGAAGTTTTAATTTTATGAACTACTCTTTATTAACTCTAATTAGTAAGTTACTCTACGAAGTACAATTCTTTAACTCCATGATTCCCTGACCTAGATAATGCATTTGTTATAATGAATTGCTTAACTAAGTTTTAATCATAAAAGTATTCAATGTAGATAAATGCAACTGAATGTGCAATTGTATTGATCAGCAATATTGTGTAAATAATCAACAATTGGCTTAAAGAATACGCAATTGTGTTGATTAGGAAACTTGGGGAAAACTGGGTTGCTTTCGGATATTGACTTTTAAGGTTCTTATGCTGACCAATCTATGTTAAGAGGTATTGATGGATATGGTATTAGTGGTGGCGAAGTTGTCGACATGACCCGCGTACAGGACTCTTGCGCGAGAGTTAACATTACTTCAAGCCCTTCTCTTCAATTATCCATGTTATTTGCAGATATTGGCCGACTCTGAACTTTTCCAGGTGCCGTATATAACAAAAGGCTTGGAGGCCCCTTCCTTTGATGGTAGTAGGGGCCTACTTGTGTTCCACGGGACACAAATTGGCAGTGCCTATGAAATGTCCATCCCAGAATTGTAATTAATTAAAATTTAGATATTCTATACAGTTCGATATATTTTACCAAAAAACAACATACCTTAATACTTCCCTCTTTGATCTCTGTCACAGGCATTGGCAACAATTCGCACAAGTTTATCCTTCCTGAAACGCTGCTATACATACCACGAAAGTAAGCGAGTAGTTAGCCTGCTAATGGTCCTATATTCTTGTACGGGCGAGGGGTTCCCAGGACAACTATTACGTTGGGTTCTAGCGTGCATGCTCCTACCTATCGCAGCTAGTCCTAAATCTGCTTGTACATAATGTGAGTTCTTGGGAGTTCAATTTTGTTAGGTGCTGCTTGATTTTTCATTATACTTCTATACTAATTTGAAATATATGATCTATAATTGTAAGAATTATCTTAAGAAATATGTATGTCAACTTAGTCCTCGAGACAATTGTATGATTCCAATAATTACGAAACACCAGGTAGATTGTAGTATATTATAAAGAAACAAACAAAATATATTTCGAAACTCTTAAATCGCACTTTCACCTACGCTTATTTTGAAGGGATTTACTGTTTTCTTCCTACTGGCGGCGTCCCGGTGGCAGCGAACCAACTTGGAGCGATTCAAAAGGGCTACGGAAGACGGAAGCTGGGATAGTAGTCGGGAAATCGCGTTGCGGCCCGGTATTGTGGCAATCCCATTTTTTGGTTGCCTCGTTAATGTCGTCGAACGTTTGAACTTGTGAGTGTAGCTGGCTTCGACGAAAGACATCAGCAAAGTGGTTTTGTTGACGTTTTAATGTGCATCCGACGTCAGAGACCAAAAAAGGAGAAACCGCACGACGAAGTATTTATTTCCGTTCGCTCAAAATAGATGATTGATAAAATTTTAAATTTTCCTGTTTTCAATTCAACTGACTGACGGTCAGTTGAATTGAAAACTGACGGCACCGCTGTTGACACGTGATCTGACAGCTCAAAAAACGACTCGAACGGAAGGTGACTTAAGTTAGAAACAGAAGAAAAAAGGATCGATGAGTAAAACGGGGGGTTTTTCCATAAAAAAACGGAGCCCCCGTTTCTTTTGTATGGATATGTATACTTATATTCGAACATTAGTTATGTGTAAGTTGATGACTGCTCCATTTTCTAATTTGATTTTTTTCACAACTTCCGTGTCTTCAAGTTCTTCCTGGCTTTTACATTCTTCTTCAGAATCGTTCGTTTTATCACTAATATATTCTTCTATTATTTCGTACCATATCATTTGGTTTTATGGGAATCGTGTATTTATTTTCCGTTTAAATAATACTTTACGTAATCTGTTAAGTGTTACACAGATGCTCGTCACAAATAAATGGCCAAAAGGATTGGTTTTGCCTAAAAAAACATTTGAATTTGCTTTCATTTTATATGTCTGTGGGTTATTCTTAATCCTCCGTGGGTTATTCAAAATTTCACGTGTTTTATAGTCTACCCTCAGAGTGGGCACACGAAAGAATTCACATCGTTCAATCTATTTGGTTTTATGGGACTCTGTGTATTTATTTTCCGCTTAAATAATACTTTACGTTATCTGTAATATGTTACACAGATGTTCGACATAAAAAAATGGTCAAAAGGAATGGTAGCTAAAAAACATTTGAATTTCCTTTCATTTTATATGTCTGGGTTATTCTCAATCCTCCGTGGGTTATTCAAAATTTCACGTGTTTTATAGTCTCTACCCTCAGTGGGCAATTGGTGAGTTACCGTCCTAAAACCCGTTCGGTAACCAAGTAGTCACCCCGCACGTGTGATGAAAAATATTATAAATATCAGCTGGTAGTATAGTTGTATATCGTGGGTTCGATATACATATGGCCCACACCTGGACCCGCGCGGTCACAGACCCTCAAACCTAAACTTTTTTTCAGTAACACTCAAATGGCGCCACCGTCGCCGGTGTCCGAGAAATTTCAGGTAGAAATTTTCGCCCGGGACCCACGACATGGACGGAGGGTTAATATTGGTCTGTGATGCTGGTGACTATAGTTTGCATCATCGGATGGGCAACGAGCTGGATTTTCCAAATTTTCAAGTTATTGGGCTGAATGTGATTTTTGCGGGTACTTAGAACTCATAGATTGCGAAAAGTCTGAATTAGATTTTTTTAAGGTTTCTGTGATGTGAAACTGTGATGCCCAAACTTTCTACCGACTCATTTAATCCAAGTCACCTAACAAATAGAAAACTACGCGTGACTTAAGATCATATTTCCTAGCATTTAACACACACAACAAGCAACAAAAAACTCAAATGATTTATTGGGTTAAGGAGATTCTTCTTTACCAGGGATTATCGGGATGGAGAAGGATTACCGAATTCTGCGCCGAATAGTGATCAGTGATGTCCTCTTTTATGCGAATAACCTCATCCACCTTTAACATGTGAAGCTGGTGTGGTAGGGACCATCGACTCCCTGGGCAAAACTGACAGTCAGGAGACACTGTCTTTCCCACTTTGTGTAGCTAAGACCGAAAAAATCCGAAACAGAAAAACAATACTCGGGTTCTGCTTTTTTGTCGGAATGCCGACCTCAGTTTTTTTCGCGTTCTATTCATCCACTTGCTCACTCTACGCATGACTACACTTAATCTAAGTTGCGGGAACTGTCGCCTCAAAAGTTATCTACACGTGACATTCCATAGGTCTGGGCCAACAGTGGAACCTTGCACTACCCCATTCTTCGCCGAGCTCCAATGTGTCACGTACGAAGTCCCAGCCCTTATGATAGTCTCTCATTTTCCAAATCAAATACGTCGACAACTTAAGATTCCAAGTCTATCCACCTAATGGAAGTGAAGGCATTCCGCACGCAAACGACACATGTGTAATGTGTCATATGCAGAAGCTCACGCCCTGTGAGCTTCTGTGCGACCGCGTTCACCACTTCTATAATTGCAATAATCGTGGATGTTCTGAAGCTGTGTTGCCATTAAAACGATGTTTTGGTAACTGGTCTCCAAGATACCTTAAAAACGGATTGACTATTAGCATTGAAATTTTATTGGTAAGAAAAGCACATATAACGCCATTGATTAAACTAGAATAATGCAAAAAGTACGACCAGTTTTGTTATGACCCAATTACCAGAAATAATACTCATGTAATTTGAATTAAATATTCAAAAGCATGTCAATTATGCAGTTTTCATGATTTTCAAATACTTCTAGTTCATTTGATCGCAACCGTTTATCCATATGCCACTTGGTTTTTTGACTTCTGATTAGCCAATATGCTGGAATTGTGAAAATCAATAAATACATATGTATATATATTTAAAAAATCCAATTTAAATTTTTTCATTCTTCGCCAAAAAAATTTCGAAAAAAGCGAAAAATGAGGGCTTTGACACGGGTATAGTACATATTATTCGTTAATTATAACGAATTATAAATAAATTAATAATAACTATTTATAAATCAGAGTGGAAAATAAAGTGAAGATTGAATAGCTATCAATTCAGCATTTTGCATAAAGTAATTAAATATATGTGGACGGAATAAAGAGGTTAGGAACAAAAAGATTGTTTAGAAGACGATTAGTGATTTAATATTGTGAATAGTCATGGGTCGTCGCTGGCTTATATTTTATTACCCATGGACAACTATAAACAAATTAAAAAATGTGTAAACGCTTGAATTTCTGACATAACGCATATCGAAAGAGTCCGTTGGATTTTATAATAACAATCATTTAAATAAACAAAATAAATATAACATAATTGAATTATTTTTTTTATTTCGTTTGAATGTTACAACATTAAACACAACTTCGCCTTGAATCCCATTATATCGCCGGTCACAGGAATATTAAAATTAACCGTAATTTGATCTAGTACCCAATAACCGAGGGATTGAGCATCTCTTCGCTTGGCTATAGCTGATTTCGAGTTTGCTATAAAGACGCAACACTAAAAGAAGTAGCATCTAAGCTTGTGTTTTCTTTTCGTGTTTATATGTACTTACCAAATACAAACCATAAAATGCGCGAATACTCCTTGGGTTCAATTTAACAGAATATAAATAATAGGCTCGCGCAACTGCCATATTTTCGCCTCCACCCTAAAATCAACAAAAATAGTCATTAATTTTGAGCGTCAGTAACCACACTGCAATTAACAACACTTCAGTGTAGACATGGTATATAATTACTATCAGGCTTTACAACCCAAACTCCAAGCTAGGGTGGAATCAATGGATATAGATCAGTCTCTCTATTCCAGAGCTATTGACGAACACACCACAAAAAAAAAGAATATCGCATATGCGGGAACTTTTCACGCAAATACGCCGAAATGATACACTACAGAGAACCTTCCACACTCAAGCTCAAGCAAGAACAGAAGACCCAGACATCTATGAAGCAAATAGCACGAAGACAAAAGGAAAACCTATCCCTTTTAGACAAATTGCACACTAACAACAACCTACCCTCACACGTGAAAGCTTGAAAAAAAAAGACACATTGGCCCGATGATTTTTCCAACGGGTACTTGTAGGGCGTAGTACCCAGGGTCCCCCAAGTTAAAAAAAAGTAAACAATTTCTAAGAAATTGAATATCCTTGTGGCAAACAAGTTGAAAGTTTAACGGAAAACATTCTTTTACATAAATGAAGAACATTTTTCAAAATGCGATAAATCTGCTAAACCAGACATGTAGTATGCAGCTCCGTTTGGGTGCTGCTTTTCATCGTGATTCGAGTGTGAAATTCAGTTTGCTACGCTCGATTTACACTAGTATTGCTTCTAGAATTTTCAACAAAGCTTAACTTCTTTCATTGAAAATTCATATTACACATTGCATAAACATGTAATTTCAGTAATTGCGGTAATGCTGCCCAAGAAATTCGTAAACGTTTTCAAATCGCCGTCAAATTTTATGTAATAATCATATTTAGCATCGCGGAGAGTTTCGGAATGTTCAAACATTTCAATGTGAGATTGATCCCTTCCTTATGTTGACGCTTTCCAGTCCATGCAGCATACTCTACAGTACCATTTTTCGCTGCCCAAGTATCACACGTAGTACAGATTGTACACTTCAGCGCTATACCCAAACATTGCTAGTATATTTACCAATAATTGAAATAATACCAATGAGAGAGCTAAAGCGACGTGAAACCTTTGACCCGTTGCAGTAAACTCATAATTTGTTTACGATGTTGCCCTTTTCAATTTTTTCATCTTCACCAGCTTTTATACTAAAAATTTTTAAAGATTGACCTGACAGCTTCGTTTTAATATAATATACTACATTTCTAATATGGGTATGCCTAACTATACAAAAAAAGAGCAAATACAGGCTTTTGTCCAAACAACGTTACATTCGGAGAAAGTCACTGTTTGGTGTGCTTTATGAGTCGGTGGAAGCATTGGTCCATATGTCTTCAAAAGTGCTGCTGGAAATAACATTACAGTGAATCAAGACCGCTATAGAACCATGATCAATGACTTTTCTTTGATCTGGAAATTTTTCGCCGCAATGCATGAGAGCTCTGGTTTCCACAGCATACTGCTGCTAGTTCAACTATCGAGTTATTGAAAGAAGCATTTGATGAACACACAATTTCTCGTTTTGCGTTTCTCGTTTCTGTACACTGGCCTGCAATATCATCAAACAATTCTTCTACGTCAGCAAATTCGAGACGCTTAGAAATTACTTGTTAGAGTTGTCAAAAGTTGTAGCTCGTGTTTGTATTTGCCAAACAGAGACAAACATCGTTACGTCTCGAGACACTGTTTGGTTTAAAGTGGAAGTGTTTCAATAATAGTGTTCAAAATTGTTATTCCAACGAATAAATTCGAAATCGAAATATCATACGTCGATTTATTTTGTACGTATTATTGGGATCTCCATTTAGAGATCCCAATAATGCAGTGATCATTCTGTATTTTCATTTATCAAAACTGAATATTCAACCCTTCTGCATTTTTTTAAAGTTAACATCACCTTCACAGACAAAAAAATATACTTCCGAACACGAGCGCGAAGTTTGTTGTGCAATTGGGTCCACATTAATTTCAAAATCACTTTCTAATTGTTTAGAAAGAGTGCTTCTATCTGCTGGACCTTCTATAGAATTAAAGTGATTACCGTTAAAAGAATGATTTCGTTTACCACGATTTTTTTTCGTTTGCGAGGAGAAAACAACTTTTAAAGTGATATCGTCTTTTTAATATTAATAATTTTAAGTATACTTAAGAAATATGTGTAAAAATGAGGCACTCACTTTAAGAGTTGGTCTAGCAAGCAGATGTTGAAAACCGGCGAGGGGACGCCGCGTAATTTGTCTGTAGAACAAAAAAAAACCAAAAGAAACTTGCAGATTCAAACTATCGAAAAATGCGAAAAACTTTCCCCTAAAAATAAATCACCCCTTAGGAAAATCATGCATAGCTACTCCAATCTTTCTTCTGATGAATGTCTTGCATTTCCATTGTTAAGGGAGAAATCAGTATTACATCCTCGTCCATTCGAAAAGTAACCCACTACCTATGCCTGGGAAGAGGAAGTAGAACACAAAATAACAGCTTCAAAAATATGGGATCATTCGACAACCCAGATTCAAAGTCTGGGAAAGGGAAAGCAGATGTGACAGACGAAAAAAGTTTAGAACGGAAGTTGATTATAGGAAACCATTGTGTGTCAAAATAACATCATCATAGAGGTATAAGAGACCCTAAGCCCAAATTTTCGTCCGCAATCACCAAAATTTACGCATGTTGCTACAAAATCACCACAAAATACATAAAAATACCCATTTCGTTATCTAAACAATGTTAACAAACTTTACAATATTTGAAAGAAAGATTGGAAGAGCTCAAGCTGGTTTCGAACAAGCGCCCCTCTTGCTTATCGTTAGGTGCCAACTCACCGGCTGGGACGCATCGATTGGCACTACCAGCTGGATGGATGCCGACTGGTTATTTTACTTGCTATTATTGCTCTCAGCTTGGGCAGTCTCCAAATTGCCTTTAGTGTTCTAAAATTGACCTAAAACTTCCGCACTTTTCATCGCAATTGTATAAGTCACTTTCAAGTTGTAAGTGAGAATGGATAAGAGGATCTACCAAAAAAGCTGCTAGAATTACAATATTTGCTTGCTCTGACTGATTCAAGCACATGTGTTTGTTTAGATTTGCATGGAGTATTCAAATAATCATTATCATTATTTCTTCATTACAATAATAAAATTACGAAAAATTTCCTTCCATTATGTCCCCATCATCAATAAATTCGTGCTGCCGATGGGTACAAGATAATCGAATTAAGGGGAATTTTAACTCCACCCGAGCATGATTACCAGAAGAATTAGCTCCGCCCATTCCATACGATCTTGACTTATGCTCCATTTCGGACTTAATTTCCTGGAGCCAATCGAACAAGGGAACTTCAATCTTCAGCTGATATCAAGTCTACACTAAGCCAATCAAATATGGTCAAATCAATAGTTCGGTTATTAATGCCATAAATGAAAATATCATATTTAATGAGGTTTATCAATGGTAAATATAAGGGTTTTTGTGCGACCATACCTTTACAGAAATTGCTTTTTATATATATTTTTATATTTGCCTATGACTGGATAGTACAAAGTAAATATTAAATAAATGTGTTTCTAATCGCTCGAAAAATTCGGGATATCATGTTGCATATAACTCTACTACAGGCACGAATGGAGCCAAAGATTTGAACAGCAGATGAGGAAAGAAGAGATAAGTTTTGAACTCTCATATACTCATGTAAACGAATTAAATTCCTCTACATATACATGTATGAACTTCACATTGGGTAGAATCAAGATGTTGCTGAGCTGTTGTCGCTAAGATGGGGACATTCTATGGAGAACACCGCTTCTACAAGCAAATTTTAAAGCAACGTGGGAGCTATATTTCCTCGTCAGCATACGTCAAGTATGTTTTCCTAAAATCGGACAGAATGTACGAATGTACAGCCATGGGCATAGAAATACCACAAATTCAGAAGAAGATTAAATACACAAATTTATAAAAAACTAATGACAAATATTCCAACTTTTATGAACGCTACCGTTTACCACGAGCATACAGTAGAAATTTTACCGTTATCATTCAGAAGATTTTATACGCGTTACGTTTAGTAAGTTTTGAGAGTATGTTGTTCTATTGTGTTTTTTTTTAGAAATTTGGGTAAAGTCAAAAGGGTAGAGGTCAAAAAGGGTAGAGGAATGAATTCTACAATGTAAAAAAGAAAAATAATGTATGAAATGTACAATAGTGGTTAAATGTTCCCGGAAAATTGTCTACAATACGATTCGTTTAGCAAAGACAAATTGTATTTATTTGAAGGAAAATAAAAAACGAGAACCAAAAGCACGGAAAATTATAGGTTCTACAACCATAGTTCGAATGTGCATAAAAGATCCTTTTAAGTCATGAAGGCAAATTATGCGTGAAATAAATGACGAATGTGTCATAAATGCATCGGATAGATTAGTGAGGCGCTTAAATGAAGCTAAACTCTTTGGACACATAAGTAGAAAAAAACCTCTTCTGTAAAAAAAAAACGTTTGAACTTCGTTAAACATCAACAACAATAAGGATTCCCAATTTTGGAAAAACCTACTTTGGACTGGCGAAACCAAAGTAAACAGAATTGGGCCAGATGGTAGAACAATTGTCCATCGTCCGAAAGGTCAAGCATTGAATCCCAAATACACACAGAAGACCATAAAGAACGGCGCGGGTAAAATGATGGTGTGGGGAGCTTTCTCATGGCATGGAGTAGGACCTCTTGTCAAAATAAACGGAAACATGGATAAATTTCAGTATCTGGACATTTTAACAAATGCTAAATGCCAGTCAAATGGAAATTTATGCATGATACTGATCCTAAACATTCAGCTCGCATAATAAAAGATTGGTTTTCAAGAGAAAAAATTAGCGATTGGCCAGCTCAAAGTCCTGACCTTAATGCAATAGAAAATATATGGAACGATGTTAAGGTCAGGATTGGTCCAAAGAAATTAAAAAACTCTGATGAACTCTGGAATAGTAAAGGAAGCTTGGTATTCAGTCAGAAGCTTGTCGAGAGTATAGGGCGTAGATGTTAGGCTGCAATCAAAAATTCTGGCTACAGTACTTAATACTAAGAAGGGTAAAAATAAAACTAAAAATTTAATGTTAATATTCTAACGAATATTTAATGTAATTTCAGGAAATATTTTATTGTGCTATTTACGTGTCCAATACATTTTCGAAGTTGGTATCATTTCTCAGTTCTTATATTGTTTCTATGAATTATTTTGCTCGGTTTCGTTTGATTTTAGTTTGATTTGTGAATAATTACGTTATTAAATAAATTTTATTAATATTCTCATAAATTTTTTTGATCATGTTTGTGCTATTTGTATGTCCATGGCTGTATGTCAACAACCATGGCGACGGTTTCATATCATATCGGCACGACGAGCTTGGGTTTGAATGAATTGAAGTATGAATTAATTGAGGTTTTCCAGACTCCTTAATTAATGGTTGTTACATTTCGATAGGAACAATAAATTAAATGATTTTAGTTTATTTAATTTTAAGTTTATCTCTTTTGATATAAATTCATTTTCACTTTATTGAAAAAGAAAAATTCTGTTAATTTATAATATTTTTTGATAATCTAATTGACAAACAGCAATTGAGCATTCCAGCGTTTCAATAAATTTTATCTTCTTTACTTCTAGTCTGAAGAAGAAACAGTTTCGTGAAACGGCAATATGAGTTTTTAAAATTAATCAATTAAAAATTGTGTAAATCAAAAGTTTTTCTTTTTAAATGTAGCAAAAATTAATGAAATAAGAGCTGTCAATTTACACTTGATCAATTGTTAGTTATAATATTATAATTGACAGCAAATTAAATAATAATTGTGGTTTTTGAAACATTATTGATTTTCTACCGCAACTACCAATTATTCAATTTTTGATATTCTTAGATGAGTGAGTGAAGGAATAACGTGAGAAAATAATTCACGAGCGTTGAAATAGCAGTACTTGTTCAAATCGTCAATAAAATACATCATGTAACTTCTTTTAAGTCTTTCACAGTCGAAAATTTAATCGTTTGATAGTAGTAGCACAATTAACCGACTTTTATAAAATAAAATAAAGTGATTTCGATTACATGGAATGAAAATAATTGATTACACAAATTTATAAATTTTAGGTATCTCTAAGCTTCTACATATTTAAAAGGATATTTCGTATAAAATCGAATATATGGGTAGTGATCGATATTAGTTGATAATATTTTCTACGAAAAAAAATTATAACACAGAGTAGGTAGTACATTTAGCGTGTTCTTTTCGCTTGATATATGCTGCTATTTATTATGGTTCCTCTTTTCTTGATACGAGAATTGCAATATATAATGAGAATACTAATTAAAGAAGTGGAGATTTTTAACTTTAATAAGAAAGTACGCATTTGCCATAAGTTCCTGAAAGAGTTGTTTAAAACTAAATTACAATGATGCGCCAATCACAATTATTACAGTATATGACCGTTATATTTATATATAATCGTTGGATGAAGCTTAATTGATCATATATGAGCCACATACCGGACATTTGATTTTTTGATTTTGCTCGTGTATGGGAGCAGATCCTTTAAAAGTTCGAAGCATTGAAATTATATTTTCGATAAGATGTACTGTTGAGTGCACATAGTATTTTTTATAGCATTGACGTTGCGGGTCAGGCCATCGAAGCAGTTGCGCCTATTGAGAAGACATCCATTTCCAAATCTAATTCTTATAGAAATGTAGATTTTCAACCTTGTGTGTTTCAACTGTTTGACAATGTTACTTTTATTATGAAAACTAGGGAATCTCCATCGTATGAGCCAACACCCGCTTTTATATTACTCGCGCAATACTACAGGTAGTAAAAATGATACTAGTTTATAAGCCCGCCCTGTTTCCAAAATAAATAAAAACCATAAATAAAATCATCAACAGTACTATATTCTAATTCCGATTTAATGGATATATCATCGAAAAGTAAACCATAACTTCGAAATTTTCAAATGGCCAACAGTCGACTCACAGTCACAGCCAATTGTCGCGTCCCGGCCTGCGAGTTGGCACCTGATGAGAAGCGGCAGGGACGCGTGTTCGAAACCAGCTTGAGCTCTTCCCACATTTCTTTGTAAATATTAAATGTCTTTTAAAAATTTCCAAGGCTCCATCAGTCTCAATTTCAGCAAAGGATACTTTATGTCAGCGAAGCAATCGGACTTATGCTCATCATACATCATATGGAAAATTCAACAACATCTAACGGCGATTTATTTTGGTTACACGTATGACAAAATGATGATTTGACCTGCAGGCCAATAACTTTACCTGTGAATTTTCCTTTAGTTGAAATGACACCAACCAACGATGTAAAATCTCTTTTCATCCAGAAACCACCTCCAGAAACGGGCAAAATCTCAGCTTCATGGCCAGCTTCCTTATTCATCTCGATTACCTCTTTAAAAGCTTTTTAAAAACTATATCAAAACTCATTTCTGAAGCTTTATTGGTTCTTGAATTCACAGCATAATAAAGATAATTGGAAAACATAGAAGAAAGAAAACATAGAAAACATACGCAAAGTATTCACACCATAAATACTATTTGATTTACTTCGTAATCATTCGTTCTTATAATTGGTGAAGTTTCAAGGAATTTTCTTCCGCAAGATTGAATTTTGAAACCAATACCTCTATTTCTCTGCTGAGAGCAATAAATATTACCGTTGCATGCTTTGCACTTTATAAATTGAGAGAGAAGCGTAGAAACTTAAGGAAAACACTATATTACATAATTCGAATAGTCGGTTAATTGTGTGACTTCATCGCTTGTTTCCATTTTCTCGCGGATGAACTCGGTAATTCAGGATTACTCTGGGCACTGATTATTGATTATCTTGATATTTTCTCGGCTTCAACTGGCTTATTGTATGATTTTTTTCGACTGCCTTTATGGCAACCACCATATTGAGACATTTTTAAACACTTTTTCCAAATCGCTTTATACAAAATTTAACACGGGAAAGATATATAGAAACTGATGTGCTTTATAAATATATATGAATGTATTACATACATATATAAGACGTATACAAACAAGCAAGCACAGCTGCTGCGCGCCCCTCCGTAGTGAATAGAATAGAAACTGGTATATTTTCATGCATACGCACAGCTACATACATATACCTATAAAATTTGTTCTGTTTTGAATTTCTCAAAACAGCTTTGGTAGATGATTTCTATAGTGTTAAGTAGTTAAGGTTAAGCTTTTGGAAGCGTTTGCCACTTTAAAACTTCACAAGAAGAGGAAACACTTGACAAATGATGAAGTTGGCACAATCCTTTACGAGAAAAAGAACAATAGAATCGGATTGAATCTCACCCCAACATACCAACAAGTGGGTAAACGAATAACCGCATTACAGTACCAACACAACCTGGACATATAAGAAATATAAAAAATTAACTTTTCTTTTGCAGATTCTGTCTCCCAACATTGCACGCCAAAGTTCCAATCCTTGAATATACCAATTTCCATACTATCAGCCTCACGGCCGAAAACCTTAACGTTTAGATTTTCTAAATTTTTGTAGTTTGCTATGTTTCTTTTGAAAATACATAGCAAACTACAGTTTTTTGGAAATTGAAATATCAACCAATATATCATATTATACTAAACCATATTATGCTACAACCAAAATATCATATTATACTATGTACATGTATACATACTAATCAGGGAAAAAGAAGTTCCCGTAACGCAGCATTCAATCTTGGCGATCTCATCAGAACCAACAGGATTCCACGACAGATTGTATTTTAAAAAGAAAGTTAAAGAATCATCGTCAGCAAAATATTCATGCACACGTTATGCAATTTAGAAGAAACAATAAAAACGAAGCAACATCAATATTACTGAATCATCGATTTTTACCTACTTATAAGTAAAAGTAATTGTGTTCTTGTTCAGTTCAATTTTTTCATATCAATGAGGAATTTTTTTAACACAAATCAATTTACTTTAACTTATATCTGATGTCCGCAGAGAATTGGCTGATAAAGTCAATGTTTCTGAACTGTGTAGGCGAACTCAGTGTATTATTCTTCCTGAGTGCGAAATATATTCTTTGTTAGTCGGTATATATAACGATTACTTCGGTCCTCGATAAAGCGGCAGAAAAATTATTGGCATTGTGCACGGCCAAGTATTTCCGATCATGGATCGATCGATACTTCAGCGTACTTGAGAAAAAAAACCAAAGGTTGCTACTGCTAAGTTGTTGTAATCTTGCTTTGAACAAGCAAGTTCTCTTGGTTTAAGCTTTTCTTTACCTCTTGGTAAAGAAAAGCTTAAACTTCTTTGCTCGTAAGTGTTGTTGATTTTCCGATGTTATCGGCGAGAGAGAATCTTAATAAGATTAAAAATCTTTTCGGTAAGAGTTTCTCATATAAGTCTAACATATCTAAGAATGGACGTAACTCCTTTTGTATCTTTAGTCGTGGATATTAAAGAGTGAAATTGATAGCTACGTCGCACACACGGCAAAACCAACAATTTAGGTGGACAAAAGTCAAGCCAAAAGTTTGGAATTTCCGAGTGCTTGACCTTTTTATCATTAATTGGTAAGACACTTAATACTAACATTATTGTGATTACAAATATGAAGTAAATGAGTGAATCATTCCGGTTTAAACAAATGGCTAATAACCAGAAGTGGGTTATCTTTTTGCTTTTTTTAACAATGGACATTGCTGAGACAGGTAAGACATTATATTTCCACACTCGTTATAGAATATACATTGCAATCTACCTGTAGAGTTAATTTAGCAATTTGTAAATGTATGCTCCTAATCAATAACGAAAAACTGTACAGCCCCCAAGTTACCCCAAGGATTTGTTTCATCAATCCTTCTAGTCTTTAAAAGTTGCAAAAATTTTTTGATACATATGATACATATTTCTTTCAGACAAAACACTCGGAATCACGAGGTGGAAATTTTTTGAAAAGTGGTTTAAGTTTCCAAATAAAAAACCGCCAAGACTTGACTTTCGCTGCACAGCACGCGCTTTATGTTTCTGGTAAGCGTGCTGCTTTGAAAGTTGTGAAAGAGGCATCTACCTCTCAACAATCATCTTCTTCTACAAGAAAGTCGACCTCTACCAACATTCGACGTTTTTCCTCTGAAGAAGCTTTGGCTCTCTTTATCGGTTGCAATTTAACAAAGGCTTTTGCCTTGCAAATATTGCTTGCTAAGACAAATGCGGAAGAAGTAGGTCACGATTTATATTCTCCCTACTACAGAGTACAACATGACAAAAAAGCTTATTTTCCGGAAGAATAAATTACAATTACCAACTCTCGTAGCTATGTGAATAACAACTCGTAGGCTATCTGAACTGCAACACACCGTATTGAAGCAACAAGTTGGCAAGGAATTTATGAATATAATTTATACAGCAAATAGGGTTGTGATGGAAGTGGGGGTTAGAGCAAACACGATCAAAAATTTTCTACTGATTCTAATAATGAAGAAAATATTTTCATGTTCTCGCTGGTACCTTTAAATTTGCAATCTTTGAATGGTAAATCGTATGTATGGCAAAACAGAGTACCCGGGTCAACTAGATATTGTCGCCCTATAAAATTGATGTTTCAAACAGAAACGGCCTCTATAATATATTCTGAAAGACAACTGATTAAACAAGAAATTCAACTCTTGACACCTACCAAAGTTAATGTCGAAGATAAGGAAATATCCATCATACATAATTTGGCGTTAATTATGCTGGATGGTAAAGCATGTAACGCATCGACAGGCACAAAGTCAACTCAGACATGCTACATATGCAAAGCAACCCCAAAAGTATTCCAAGATCCGAGTTGCTCACTCCCACTACACTCAGAAGAAAACTATAGTTTTGAATTGGCTACATTACATATATGGATTTGGACTTTTGAATTCCATCTTTGGATTTGGACTTTTGAATTCCATCTAAACATTGCATTGGTAGACTAACTTCGAAAGAACGAAAAAAAAAAACTTTGAAAACGGAGGAAGATCGACAAGCATTTACTTTGAATAAGGCAAAGATTCAAGTAGAACTCAAAGTCCAGTTAGGCCTTTATGTAGACCAACCAAAACAAGGATTCGGCAACACCAATGATGATAATATGGCTAGGTGATTTTTAAAAATTCGGATATAACTCCTTCTATCGCTGGTTTAGATAGAGCCCGCATAAAGCGATTCAGGGTTATCCTTCAATGTCTTTCATCAGGATACGAAATCGATGTAGAAAAGTTCAACGAATACAAGTCTGAAACTGAACGGCTCTACTTAGAGTTGTATTCCTGGTACGGGGTGACCCCCACGATTCATGAGAACTTCGACCATAGTGTTCAGATTATTGAAAATCAATGTGTTCCAATTGGAAAATAAACTGAAGAGGCTGAGGTAGCCGAAAACAAAGATTTCCGACGTTTCAAGGAACGGAGTAGGAGAAAAATTTCACGAATAGCGATTGATAGTAATTTGTTGACAATGCTATTAATTTCATCGGACCCTATTGTTGCTTCACTACGAAAACCTGTAAAAAAATAAAATACCGTTCGATTCAGATGTGCTTTATTTACTTAAGTGCACTACTCGGAACGAAATCTTGAGAAACCAAGTGATGACATGCGAGACCCACAGTTATCAGATCAATCTGGATCATCATATTATGATACAAGTGAAGAAGATAATTAGTTTTTAAATATTCATAATTTTTTTTTATATTGCTTTTCATATTTATATTTTTTATTTATCTACCTGTGCTAAATTACGATTAGTAATTATTATAATATATGCCTAATTTTATTTCTGTAATTAGTTTAAATTCTTTTTAATCTACATTGATTATAAAAAAAAGTTTTACAATCTATAATTTGATGAGTATCCTAAATGATTTAAAATATTGTGCATCAATTCGCAGGTTTACGCCACCCTGAGCCGATAATTAGGTTTGGTGTATTATTTTGCCCGTACTCTGGGACTTCAAACATTAAATGTAGGAAAGATTTAGATTTTAGCAAATAAATTGCATTTTTCACCACTGTGCGCTCGCCAATCGTGTCAAAAAATTAAGTAGATTGTTTTTCTATTTTTCCGGAACCTGGTACCCCAAAGGTTAAATATGGACAAATTTCAGAATTTTGTCCACCTAAATCGGTCATATTTTCCACTGTGTACCCTATTTTCGCGGTCGATGAAATGCGATGCAAAGTTGATTTATGTCTTCTGCTATCGATGACGAGGGAAGTATGATGTCGTATTTAACATATACGCGTAGCCCTAGATCGTATTGTTAAAATCGATTATTTCGTAGTTCAAAAGTAATGAAGGGAAAGGCGAATAGCTGAGATGACGTTGTAATTGTTGTCTGCCATGCATTCTCTTCAGCCACCGGGAATTGGTTAAAATACTTTCACTAAGGTTTTACGAAGACGATAGTGCTAAAACCCGTCTTACCCGCAAGAACGTCTAATGAATCGTTGATGAATAGGATATAGATCTGAGATATTCAGGGCATTGGCTGCAGGCTGTTGACAGTTCATAAAATTTTCTTGATTACGTTAACAGTTCTACGCTGAAGAGTTCTCCAATCACGGATTGAATGTTGATTTGTAGCAGTTTTCTGTAGCCCAACAACTTTCAATTGACACCTGCCAACCGTGCGTAGATTTCAGGAGTCCAATCCGATTATCGTCCGCTCCAGGTCTACAATTGTGACGCTGCAAGCGAAGTCACGTCATAAGCTGGAATTCAGCATCAGAGCTACTTTGGTAAAATGTTTATGCTTGTCCTATTAACCATGCACAAAAAAGCAAAGCACGCAGAACTACAAACCAACGAGAACAGAAAAAAGTACATGGCCCAAGCAAGAAAAAAGTCGATGGCGAATGATGTACAATCGCATGCTGTGCAAAATATTTAACGAGCGTCAGGTAAGCTGCAATGGGCTGTCCATTGCAGAGGGTGAATAAATAGCGGATACCTTGGAGAGTATTCGCAGGCTACAGTGAAGGATGAAGACAAGTTAGAAAACCTGTAGTTAGGAGAGCGCTTATGCCTTATACATTGGGATAAGTGGAGCTAGACGTAATACTGGTTTTGTCATAGACGCCACCTGTTTTCGCTGAAACTGCACCTCGTATCAAAAGTATGTTGCTTTCAACCATATACCGTGGTTCTTCAACTTAGAACTCGCAACTGTTGGCGCATGTTTCTCTCTACGATGCATACAATTGTTTTTATTACAGCTGTTTTCAACTTTTTGTACGGATTTTCACTTGTGTAAAGCTAATTATGTCTCGTACTACTTTTCTATTCAGCGTTTGTAATATATTGCGTACTTCTGTTCCCCGGTTGTCAAAAACGCTTCTCGGGAGTTCTACTCGAGAAAATCTCCGTGTTTCGGGTTTGTTTACCAATGGTCAATTTCACAACGCGGACTGGAATGCCGTACCGATTGCGATTGCAACTTCACATACAATTTTTCAGTTCCCCGTTTATCTCACATAGGGGTAGCAACTGAAGTTAATATTCTTTAGATCAATTTCATTCTGAATGTTAGACGGAAAATTTTACGGAATGTTTGCTTGGCTGTCCGGCGCTCCGGCGATAGTTGAGACAATACTGGAGTTACAGTCTGTCAAGGAATAAGCTACAAGTGAATGTAACTTGTAAAAATTGTATTGTAAAAATTTACAATACAGAAAAAATTGAATACCGGATATGCGATACATTCATCCAAAAGGGTTTCGGCTTGACTATCATTGTCTTGTTTATTGCCCAGAGGTACATCCACGCATAGTCATGATTATAGTACAATTAGGCGGTCCGCATCCGCCAATATCCTATGCTATGAATGAGCTTGAGCTAAACGATTCTTTTACAGTTTGCGAAGATTCGTCAGCATTTGAAAAATTCAACAAACTTTTGTTTGAACCAGTAGATTTGTCGTAAACTCGAAAGAATGATAAATAAATGAAAGAAATGAAAATTCAGGAAATAAATGCTAAACAATCTTTCGAGTTCGTAGAAATTTGTCATGATCAAAAAAGCAACCATTTAGAAGAGCCTGGAAATGTTTGTAGTTCCGGAAAGTATTCCTCTATAAGCAAATCTTTTGTCCGTAAATAATTCGTGATATATCCATACATTAAGTAAGCCTTTTTAGTTATACAATAATATATATTGACTTGCACAACAAGCAATTAACATGTAAAGCAAGCCGCGTAAATTTAAGTAGATGTTTTTGGGAGTATGACCAACAACGAAGTCTTTTGTATATTATACTACAATTATGTAAGAAAAAAAAAATCTTTAGAAGTCTGAAATACATCGTTGTGTAAATTTTACCAAATAACAGTACGAGACACGATATACTCCTTAAAAATCTTGTCTAGTAGCAAGACTGTAGAATAAAAATGCGGTCCAATTAATTATTAATGTATACAGACGTTAATTAAAGTTTTGAAAAGATGCGAGAAGGTAAGATTATGTCGAACTTACACTTATCTGCTCGTATTTGTCTTGCTGAAAGCAACGAGGTCATACCAGTAGTTATAGTTATCGTGTATGAATATCTACTTGCAAGCACACTTGAAGAACAACTTACCAATGTATAATGAATATCTCCTAGTCTTAAGTGAAGGAGGTAGCTTTGAGGATTATGCAAAAGAAGCTCTTCAATACAAAATACTGCCTTATTTAAATCCTTTTCTTCTAGATAAAAATTGCCAAGTTCATGCCAAGCCTCTTGATCAGAAAAAAATCTAAAAAAAAGATAAAAACGAATTAAAAGTTACTTTTGATTAATTTTAATTTAATTTTTCTAATTTTGACCCAGAAAAACGGATAAGACTTTACAAAGACCGGTTAATTATGTTCTAGTGTCTGTACATTCAAAATAAATAATTCAGCGAAATTACTTTCATACCTTTCACCTGTGTGTACATTTTTGTCAATATTGAAATGCACCATTTAAAATAATTTGATTTCCGGGATCAAGTTTTTATTAATTTTGTTATTGGATTTAAACATATTTGGTTCCTCTAAAAGAATCAAATAAATATATTTTGTTTTAGTAATGGCTTTTGCTTCACAAATTACTTTGTGTAAACGTTTTTTCCACTACTGTATATTATATTTTAACATACTGCAATTATATTCAAATCAGCAGCGCTCTTCACAGTGAAAAAAATACTTCGGGCATTCAGTTCAAAATCGCCCAATGGTTTACACATTAAGTAACCACTTCCGGAGCATTAAGGACTATACCAGCTGTTGCAAAGGCGGTAATGCCTAAGCTTACGCTACTCAGCAAATCACTCTTCAGAAAGGCCTTGTCAAGCAAAAGAGGGTAAGATAGAATGAGTGGAAAAACACGTACAACTTCCGGTCTGAAGTGAAATCGGGATCTAGATCGATAGTTTTAAACGAATGAGGGATACGGTGTCGCAATATTATACATTCTCGAACAGCAGGTGCTTGCCTTTAACCGGGTGGTGTAACAACTAGCGTGGGATTGTAGACAGGCTCTTAATACCGCAGCAATCTGAGTAAGCATAAAACTAACGTGAATCCATGGGCACAGAAGTGTATGAGGAAATGCTACTATAAAAGGTGCTATCAAAGTGCATTTACCAACGGTAAAAAGGGAACTAGCTGAAACACTCCGGAAAGATTCAGTTACAGCTTGGAATGACAGAAGAGTATTTGGTCTCACTCTAATAAAACAAGGTTAAAAATAACTCCTAGTGAAAAACGTTATTGGTGACAGTAATGAGGGGCAAAAATTGTCTAAAATAACACGCCAAACGAACATGAGGCGAGGTAGAAGTACAGAAGAATTCTTTCTAGATTTTTCAAGTCTGGCCAACACACGACTCCATCTGCGACGCATACTAACTTAGCAAAACTGAGAAACTTGGCAATCACATCGGTAGGACAGGATCGATTCTTTCAATAGTACTAAACGGTACAATAGTATCATACGCGGGGAGCTAAGGCTTTATGTTAGCTTATGCTTTAACTAGTGGGCCCCAGATTAAAAAGTAACTAAAGTACACTTTCCTAGGTCAGCTAATAGAAGAGTGATGAAATCTTCTAATTGTTATGTTACCTATTTTGGGTTTATGGCTCTCAGACACACTAGGTGAAGTTTCCTGTAAGTTCATATCGCTTGAATCAAAAGACATCATTGTGCAGCTTCTGTGTTTAATAAGTTAACACAGTATATTTAGCAAGCCTCTGTACTTCTGGTGCTGTTTTACGGCACACCCCTCTTTCTTTATCGGTCAGTTTTTGATATATTCTTCGTAAGTCCTAGCTCTAATCAGGGCGTTCATATTCTAGCACAGAGGTGGACAACTGCAGGTCCGCGACGATGCTCAAGCCGGCCCGTGACGATGCTCTGATCGGCCAGCAACGGAGTCAAATTTTCAAACAATTTGTTTTCTTTGCCCAATACAATACTGAAAAATATTACATCAAATTACGCTTTCGGCAAAGCGATCCATCTATTACAGAACTGGACGAACATAGATTTCGTTACTCAAAAACGTTTCGAGCTCCTCGACAAAGGTCCTCTGCTCCTTTGATTGGCCTGTTCTGATCTCTCTTTTGAGTGATGTCTTTCAGTGCACAAACGTTTCCGTGCTGATACAAATTATTGTAGCTTTTTTTGATTTTGACTGGGCATAGATTTACGAATTCGTGCCTTGAACATACTTCAAAATTCAGTCCTTTAAAAGGTTTTTATTCGCACCAGAATTGTTTATTTGGAAACCTTTGACTAGCTGCAGACGTAGGTTGTAAAATTTTTAGTCCTGATTTACAATGGGCTTGTCATTCGGATTGTGATATTGTATAGCTCGAGTCTGCCATATTCAACCAAATTCTTATTTGAAATGTAAAAGTACACACGAAATCCATACTCTAAATTTGGTTATTCGTTTTTTCCTATACGGACCACAAATCTATACGGATCTGGTCATGTTTTGAAACCAAGTTCACGGCTTTTCTGGATGAAAAAGATCGTGCTTAAATAAAGTAGCATTTTATATGGAATCAGAGAATTTGGTTGTCTGTATTAGTTTTCCTAATTCATAAACTTAAAAAATTCTGGTTTGGAAACTGAAAGATAGTACATAATTTTGGAGGCACTATGCATAGGATAGCGAAACCGTTATTCTGTGACCAGCCTTTAAAAAGCACAAAAACTGAAACATTTATACTGGCGGGAGTGAGTTAGTTTCGAAGTTTTCGGGTTTTGTTAGTTTAATAATATGAATTCTTATTTCCAAGCAGAAATAACAAACATTGTCGTGATTTTAATTATAAATGTTCATAGTATTAACCTAGCTCTGAAGGTGCTAGTTTTATTTTGCTTTTCAACATAAAATGAGTGAATCAAACACAGGAAAGTTGATACGGAGCGCCGCAGTTTTAACGAAAATGACGTCTGAATATCTGTTCGTAAACATGAATGATAAAGCAGTATGTCTAGTGTGCAATGAAACTATCTCAGTTTTTAAAGAGCATAACATGAAAAGCCATTTTTCCACAAACCATTCAAATAAATATGAGTTTTTTTCACCCGAAAATTTGCGTGCTGAAGCAGAAAAATTTAAAACAGGCGTATTTAAACAACAAAGGACATTGTCAAGCCTTTCTTATTCAAATAAAGCTTTGACAAAAGCTAGTTATATTATTGCGCATAAAGTTGCAAAACGATTGAAATTATTTTCGGATGGAGAGTTTGTTAAAGACTGCTTGTTTGATATTGCTGAAGTGTTACTTCCAGATAAAAAGACAATATTAGAAAAAATTAGTCTTTCACGGCGAACTCTTGTTAGGCGTACTGGTAACATAGCAAACTATTTATGGGACCAATTAATGTTAAAGCTGGAAAGTTGCATTTATTACGCATTAGCATTAGATGAGTCATGTGATATAACAGACACGAGTCAATTTTTAATTTTTATTCGAGGAATAAACAATCGACTTGGAATCATCGAAGAACTTCTTTCTGCGTATCCTATAAGTACAACCACTTGCGAAGACTTTTTGTGGCGCTTCAAGAAGCGTTGCATAAACCTAACATAAAGTGGGAGAAAGTGGTCAATATCACAACTGATGGATGCCCTAGTTTTACAGGAAGAAATGGCGGGCTGTTAAAAAGAATAAGGGATCTAGTAGGCAGCAGGAAAAGAAATAATTTTCTTGCATTGTATCATGCATCATGAAATACTGCGTAAGAAAGTTCTATATCTTAAGCACGTTACGTCGGTCGTAACAAGAGTGGTTAATTTTATTCGAGGACGAGCATTAAATCATCGCCAATTCATCAATTTCTTACAAGAAATCGAAAGTGATTTCATTGATATTCCCTACCATACTGAGATTAGGTGGCTGAGTATTTCAAAGGTGTTGAGCCAACTCCGTAATTTATTGGATGAGATTGTGCAGTTTTAAATATTAAAAATAAACTCAATGAATTCACCGAACTAAAGGATGAACAATGGTTAAATGATTTTTTTCTTTTCAGTTGACATGTTATCACATTTAAATGACTTGAATTTATCATTACAAGGAAAGGGATTATTTATTTATGATATGTATATAAATGTCATTTCATTCACGTCCAAGTTAAAATTATTTTCACAACAAATTCAAAAAAAACAGTTGATTCACTTGCCAACGTTAAAACAAAGTGAAAATAGCTTAAGAGATAGTGATTACTGCAAATATGACTTTATTATAAAAGACTTATGTACAGGGCCGGCCTTCTTAATAAAGGGGCCCGGGTGGTGGAAACTATTTATTTATAGTGGGCCCCTAAAATTTTTTCTAAAGGAAAAATATAAAACTAATAAAAATGTTTGCACATGTTTATTTAATGTCTGATTTAGCTTTTATTAATACATTAATCAATTGTGAAAAATTAAAATTTTCGACAATTTCTTTTTCGATGCTTAATGTAGCAAGTGCATTTAAATGTTCTGCAGGCATTGTTGATCGTAGATAACCCTTTATTAATTTTAATTTGCTGAAAGAGCGCTCAGCACTTGCTATAGTTACTGGCAACGTGAAAAAAGTTATTTGAAAATAATTCACTATAAGTATCCATTCATTATGTATTTCAATATTTCTTGTACGTTATTTACTTCAGTTTCGTTTAAAATCAAATCCCGTGGTGAATTAATTTCCTGAATAAGGTTTTCATCTACATCTTTGTTGTAAAACTTTGCAAAACTTTCGGAATATTTTTCTAATTCATGTTTTTCTCGTATTTTAATGTCAGTGATTAATTTAAAATTGGAAATAATATTCGGGATACTTTTAAATCTTTCTCCGATTTGTACAATGACAGTATCAATTGCAACGTTGAAAAACAGCACCTGAATTCGTCTATCAGGTTTTCTATAACTTCGTCTTCCGCTATTTCTGAATATAATATACTTATAGATTATATTATAATCCTTTTCTTGTTGGAATTCGTTTTTTTGGAAAATGTTCTGAAATATTTAGATTCCGTGCTGCCCTCTTGCTTCGTCCAAAAAAGTGTTGAATTTCGTTCTTGAGTTTTGTACTTCAGCTTTCATTTCAAGAACTTTCCGAGTCAAGAACGATTGTTTCTGCTTGAAATAGTTTATTGATAGCGTTAATTTTGGACAATATTGCATACCATACTACTAACCATAAAGTAAATGGCATTTCTTGTATAGAATACAAAAGACTTTTAGCTTCTGATACTGGCTACATTATCGTTACTTACATCAATAAATTCTTCAAGAGCGTCACAAAATTGTTCAAACTATGTATACACTGCTTTAACGGAATCTATTTTAGCTTCCCAACGAGTGTCACATAATGGTTTTAGTGTAATGTTTAAATGTTTGTGATTGATTCCATCTTCGCAAAATATATTTAACCTTCATAAGGCCCCGGGGTCAATTTCGACCCATTTTCAGATAAAAATGTTATTTTTCAGCAAATAAATGGTTTAGGACTTTGATATGCAGTGACTTTTAATCAATCACTCTAATACACATTTTTATGAAATAAGTTTGTTGAAAATGTTATTATTCCACTTTTTTTACTCTAAAGTCCCTCAGATCATAATTGACCTCGAGTAATATCAACGAGCAATGTGCAATGTGCACGCGTCCCTGTTATCGTCCCAACTGTTTATGTTTCGCAGAACTTTTGAAACAAGACGTTCTTTTGGTCTACCCACATTATTCTCATTCTTATAAATAACAAACCTCAGTTGAACAACGCGTACCCTAGCTTACAGTTGTGAAACAAAAAGACTTGTAAAAATGATAGAAAGTGAAATAGAAGCTGTGTTGGGCGATCGGTCCGATAGTAATGAATCCTTCTCTGAAACAGAAGATTTCATCGAAGAAGTTATATCGTCTGATAGTGGCGACAGTGACAATCAATGTGAAGTGACTGTTCACACAATGACGTCGAAGAATGGGCAAATAAAGTACTCCAAAGATCCTGTCACACAAGCCTGTGGGAGAGCTTCGAGGAAAAATATTATCAACTTGATGCCAGGTTGACGACCCGTTATTCTTGCTCAAGAATTACTTCTGAAGAAAAATCAAGTTTTCAATTTTTTTTCCTCCTTCTTTGACACACATTATTTTGAAATATAGTAATTTGGAGGGTACACCTATATTTGCTGATGATTGGAATGACATTGACGAAACTGATTTGTTTGCATACATTGGACTACTGTTACTAGCTAGTGCGTTTCGGTCAAATAATGAAACCACTGAAAGCTTATGGAATAGTGAGAAAGGAAGACCTATTTTTGGAGCAGTAATGCCACTAAAGAATTTCAAAAAAATAACAAGAGTGATAAGGTTTGATAATAGACAAACTAGATCGCAAAGACGAATATTGGATAAGTTTACTCCTATTCGAGATCTGTGGAATCAGTGGGTTGACCTTTGACCTAAATTTTACAATCCTTCTGAAAACGTAACCGTGGATGAACTTGTGGGATTTAGAGGAAGATGCCCATTTCCACAGTACATGCCATCGAAACCAGCTAAATATGGCATAAAATTTGGGTTCTATGTGATTCTGCTACAAGCTATGTTTGGAATATTCAACCGTACACGGGTAAAGAAATAGGTAGTGTGCCTGAATGCGTGTAGACCTTGGTCTGAAAGGCCATAATCTTGCTCTGGACAATTTTTTTTACTTCATATCAACTTGCACAAAAGCTATTAGAAAAAAAAAATACGGTAGTGGGAACTATGCGTAAAAATAAACCCGAATTAGGGGAAGACCATTGTATTCATCATGTTTTGCCTTTACAAAAGACATTACACTTGTATCATACATCCCAAAAAAAAAAAAAAATTAGTGTGTATATCTTCTTAGCATATTTCATCACAGTTCAGAGGTAATCGTGCAGATAAAAAAAAACCTCTGATAATTGTAGACTATAACAAATGCAAAGGTGGCGTGGATACACTCGATAAAGACAAAACGATGGCCCCAATTGGTATTTAGTAACATGGTGGATATATCAGCGTACAATGCTTTTGTATTATTTATGACAGCCAACAGTAGCTGGAAGAAAGGTTGTCTAGCAAAAAGACGATATTATTTGGAGAACTTAGGTATGCAGTTGGTTACACCGTTTATAAAAAAAACAGGAAAACATTACCAAGGGCATCTTTTTCAATAGAAATCCCAAAAAAAATTCGAGAATCTAGTGATAATGTACAGACTCCATCAACTTCGACTGAACCAGATTAAAATAATTCTGGTTCGGCTAAAAAGGCTGCCAAAAGAAGTCGTTGCCAACTATGTGCTAAAACAGATAATAAAACACCCTTGATCTGTGTGAATTTTAAAAAATTCGTACGTAAAAGACATTCTAATACAATTATTTTATGTACTCAATGTAATACGGATTAATTTTAGTATTTTTCTTTTTGTTCTGAAAATTTATCTAATAATATTCTAAATTCTCTAAATTTATAAAACATGAAACAATTTATTTATTTATTAAAACATGAAACAATTATAATATATGATAAAAATACAGTTTTTTGAAAAGCTTTTGTTTATTGACTCATTTTTCAGTATGATTCTAATGTCAGGTCATATCTGACCCGAAGCACGGTAACGTCAGTAATATTAAAGACCTCATGAAAGTTAACCTAAAAAAATAAATATAAAGTTTTCCTTTTAATTTTGCGTTTTTTATTTGAACGATTACGGTCGAAAGTGGGCTCGAAACTTCAAATAAAACACGCAAAATTAAAAAGAAAACTTTCTATTTGTATTTTCAGATTTAAATGTTTTTTAAGAATTTCCGATTTTTTTGTAGACGCATAAATAAGCAATATAAACGTTGCAGTATTCCAAAAATTTACAGTATATACTAATGGAAACTACATCACAAATTAATAAATTAAAAGAATATGAAAGGTAAGGGACTTGAATTACTTTAGGATATGTAGCAATTATCCTTGATTGTACACCTTTAGATTTTAGTTTCATGTTGTTACCATTATCGTATGCCTGCCCTCTACAATTCATAATGTCTAAATCAAGCTCACTTAACCTTTTTAATAGAGTTTGCGCTAGTACCTCTCCAGTCACATCAGTTACTTCAATGAACCCTAGAAATTATTCGTTTATATTAAAAAATAAAAACAATTTTTTTTTTGGGTTGGGGGGTGAAGGCAATTTACGCCCGGAGTGTGGGACTCCTAGCAGCGCATGCTACCAGACTACCCACTAAACACCCCCCCCCCCCCACTGTCAAGAGACTCTAGCCTGGAACCGTTTGACACATTACTTCGGGCTAGGCCTCTTTTTACTTCGCCCTAGGGCGCCGTCAGCCTAGAGAAATCTCCCCCCAGCGGGACGGGGCAGGATGGAGGAGGACTGCTGGAAAGGAGACCCCCCTAGACCCCACGCCCAAGGTTATCCATTGTACATTTTTTGGCAGTAAGTATTGCCCGAGAGTAATGTGCCACACAGGTCCATTTGTCGAAACTTTTCAGCAGTCCTGCCGCATCCTGTTCCACCTTCTACAATTGAAGAAGGTGTGACATGCGTCGTCCCTTTCCCCGGGGCAGAAAATGCAGTCTAGGGACCGTGATTTACCAATCTTGTGCAAGTAAGACTGAAAATACCCATGCCCGCTAAGAAGCTGGGTAAGGTAATAATCAGTCTCACCGTGCCTTCGATTTAGCCCCGATCCCACGTCCCTATAAGACGGGCAGTCCAGCGGCCTTTAGAGTCGCCTTCCCAGGACTGTTGCCACTCGAGTATTGTGCGCTGCCTCTCCTCTCGGTTGACAAGCATATCTTTAGCCCTCCATTTTTCGGTCATAAATTCTCCGTCTCTCCCTAGCAAGGAGGGCGATGGGTATCACTCCTGCGATCACCAGCACCGCAGACTCAGAGACAGTGCGGTATGCAGACGCAACCCGCAAAGCTCCTCGTCTCTGTACCTGCGCCAAGCGCTTTCGGTACAGCTCCTTACTGAGAGCTCCGGCCCAAACCTCAGAGCCGTACAGTAGCACTGACTGTACAGCACTCATGAGAAGTCGGCGTTTGCTCGGTGTGGGCCCACCGATGTTGCACATTAGCCGACTTAGAGCTGAGACGCCTATTGCGGCCTTTTTCGCCGTTGCCCTGATCTGTTCCGAAAAGCTCATTTTGGAATCGATCAATTGTCCCAAATATTTTATTGCAAGTTTAGACTCAACAGTCGCATCTCCGATCTGCAAAGGAATTACTTTGGGAATTCTTTTCTTCGTGAAAATGCGCTACACCAGACGTTATCTCCATACTGCGCCGCCCTTCTTCCGTGTCATAGAGCAGATTGCGGTCCTTTAAGTAATGCCCCAAAATCCGCATCAGATACCCTGGCAATCGGAAAAAATTTTCCAATGTGCCAAGAATATCCGACCATCTGGCGGAGTTGAAGGCATTTCTGACGTCAAGCGTCACTAGCAAGACAACTCGTTTTTCAGTTTTGTGCGCGTCGGCTCGACGGACTGCATTCACCACTTCCATGATGACATCGGAAGTGGATCGCCCTGGTCTAAAGCCATACTGCCGAGGAGATAGGTCCCCTGCAGCACGAATTGCGTCAGTGAGTCTTCTCTTGATGAGCTTTTCGAACACTTTCCCGGCTGTGTCCAGCATACAAAGCGGGCGGTATGTAGATGGCAGCCCCGGGTCCCCTTTTCCCTTGCTGATCAATGTGAGCCTCGCCACCTTCCAGCGAGATGGGAATACACCTTCCTTAAGGCAAGCGTTAAACACATTGAGTAGCAAATCAGGGCAAACGTGGAAAACCACTTGTAGCACCTCGGTTGGAATGCCGTCTGGTCCTGGTGCCTTTCGAGGTTTCATAGAAAGCACCGCATCCCCCAGCTCATTTTTTGTGAACGATGGACATTCGCCTGAGTCGACCTCGTGGGCAGCATCAACACGGACAGGATGAGTTGGAAAAAGCGCCTGCACTATGCCGTCCATCTTGTCTGTTTGAAGTAAACACGGCTTCCGTGAGGAGCCGAGCTTGCGCCACACTACCTTGTAGCCGAGCCCCCATGGATCCCTGTTCACATCGTCCACAAGTTCTCGCCAGCAGCTTGCTTTACTCTCATTGATGAGTCTTCGGAGTTCTTTCCTCGCTGATCTGTATGCTGCTGTCCTATTCGATGCTTCCTCTACGTTTCTCGAGCGCTGAGCTGCACGTCGAAGTCTGTGACACTCGCCTCGTTTGTCTGCGATATCTTTTGACCACCAATGTACAGCAGGCCTGTTGTGTCGAGGCCTCCGTCGAGGCATAGATGAGCTACAGGCAGAAGTGATGAGGTTCATCGTTGACTCCACCATTCCTTCGACTCCAGCCCTTCCGCTCACTGAAGGGCACCCCGATGTCGTTCCGTCTTCCAGAATCACATTGGTGAAAGTCTCCACATCCATTTTTCCGATATTCCACCCGGGAGTGAAAGATCGTTGAGACGAGCGAGGAGTGGTATCGCCGATCTCAAACGCGATGTATTGGTGATCACTCGCTGAATAATCCTCGAGTACTCTCCAGTTCAGCGTCGTCGGAGCGAGGGACTCCGAGGCGAATGTCACATCTGGGATTGTTCCTTCGCAGCCCCAGCGCCGGAAGGTAGGTACATTGCTGGTATTTAAAACCACCAACCCGGTCCTCGCCGACATGTCCAGAATGCGTTGCCCTCTGGAATCGGTTTGAGGCATGCCCCACTCAACGGCTCTGGCGTTGAAGTCTCCTGCTACGAGTACTTTGCCATCTGTGTTCAGAACAGCATCTTCTAGCGCGTCAAGTCTATTTTGAAAAGATGGCATGGACTCATTCGGCGTCAGGTATACGCTGAAAAACGTTATACCCGGGCACCGAATCCACACGAAACCGTCTCCTCGGCCGTGACCTTGAATCTGGAGTCGCATGCTGCCACGAACCCAAACGGCAGCAGTATGGGAGTCATCGGAGAACCAGGCTGGTGAGGTCTTATTTCGACGTTGTTCGCTCAGCAGCAGCAGATCAGCTCTCTTTTCTCTGGTGAACTGCTCTAATAAATCTTGTGCATTGATGCTACGGTGCAAGTTAATTTGAAGGGCCCTGATCATCACCTCAGAGCTGCTTTTGCTTTTGCTAGTGCCTCTCTAAAGATTGGGCACGCGCCTGTTCCTGCAACGTGAAGGTGCTCTGTCGGTTGAGAGTTAAGATGATTACATAACAAACAACGCGGAGTCTCAACGCAGTCTTTTTTCTTATGCCCAGACGCTCCATACTTAAAGCAAAGCATACTACGGTCAGGGCCCTTGCAGTTCGAAGTGGTGTGCCCGTATCCAAGGCACCTGTAGCATCGTACTGGGATGGCTCGGCGGCGAATTGTGCACACCACCCAGCCGATTTTTATTTTTCCTTTGGCCAGGAGTTGTGTAGCATCTTTCTCCGTTACGTCGAGTATGGCCAGCCTTTACCCTCAGCGATTCTCTGGAGAAAGCTTTACTTTTTCTAGAGTTATTCCAGGGAACTCTTTTAGAATGGCTTCTTCGACCTCAGCCGGATCGGCGATGCAATCCAGGTCCCTTACTTCCAATGATGCTCTTGGCTCCAAGGTAGAGACGGTGGCTTTTGCCCCAAGGACGTCCTTTATTTTGTCGCGGAATATCGATTTATCGGAGGAGTCCGCTCCAAACTCGACGAGTAGCCCTCCGGACCTCGTCGATCGTAGTTTTAATTATCGTCCCCGTTTCCTCCGGCTTGACATTCTTGCGGATATCGCGTAGAACGTCAGAATAGCTCCTTCCGTCAGTGGGCTTCACAAGAATGGCGTCTCCAAGGACTCTTCGCTTGAATAAAAAATAAAAACAATAGCACTAATAACAATAATTTATTTTATTTCTGCAAACACCGCGGGTTTCGGAGTATACACCCATTCCATCCGCAGTGCAAACTAACATATCTTATTTACTTTTACTCCTGCCAATATTGATTTTAATTGTAGGTGTCTACTAACCCAGCCTTGTGGTCAGAACCTAGGTTCTACCACATGACGGTCCCAAGCCCGTGTAAATCGGGAGGGAGGATGGAAGTGGGAGTCTGTGTCGTTGTCCTATTGTTGTGTGTCGGTTGGAGCTGATGGAAAACCGAAAGGTGGACCTGACGCCCAAGAAGACGCTGTCTTTGTGCTTAAGAAATTGTTGAAATTGGAAGACTGACGGACTGTTGAACTGTTGATGATGAAATGATGATGATGAAAGAAGTAAGATGGAAGAAGACTGTTGTAAGATGAAGGAGGACTGATGACTTGAGACCTTGTAGACTGATGACTGATGACTAGATGTTGTGAGGATTGGTGAATTCAGAATGAGAGAAGATGCATGGTTACTGAAGTAGAATATAATGAAGTCTGGCGATGTTCGGCCAAGACGAGTACCGATGACGTCACCAAGTTGGGTGTACCGAGGGACAGAGCCCTTGGGAGCGGAACCGACGGAAAGATATCTGCGGAAAGTAGTTTATGTTATTGGATCCATGTTGAATGGAGAAAGTAGAGAGTTGTAAGGTGAATGTGGAAGGAGACTGATGTAAGATGACTGATGACTGGAGACTTAGTTGACTGACGTAATTGCTGACTGATGACTAGATGAAGTGAGGATTGGTGGAATGTGATTGAGTGAAGATGCATGGTTACTGAAGTAGAATATAATGAAGTCTGCGATGTTCGGCCAAGACGAGTACCGATGACGTCACCAAGTTGGGTGTACCGAGGGAAAGAGCCCTTGGGAGCGGAACCGACGGAAAGATATCTGCGGAAAGTAGTTTATGTATTGTTCTGTTGTATGGAGGAAGGTGAAAGTTGATGGATGACTGACGACATGAATGATAGATGGGTATGCATGACGATCGAGGTATAATTGATTGAAGTTGGGGATGTTCGGCCAAGACGAGTACCGATGACGTCACCAAGTTGGGTGTACCGAGGGAAAGAGCCCTTGGGAGCGGAACCAAGGGAGAGAAATTTGCTGAGAGTACTCGATGTGTAAACCATAAGGATTTCACGGAACTGATAAACAAATTGACAGACTGTATGTATACAATTGTGCTCTGAGTTGATAATCTATATGCTGATATGGTGAAAGTTGATGATAGAAGTATCTGATGTAGCAAGAAATTTAAATTTGTCTAAAAATTTAAAGTGAAGTATGTGATATGTTAATATCTGTGGTCTTTCGAGAATTAAATGACTGATTAACTAATGACTAAATGTTACGAACTAAATGTCGTGTTTGATGTAGACTGAGTGGCGTTTATGTATTAGCAGTTGGAAAAGCTCGCATTACCAATTCAACCTGTTGATTAGGTGGATGCGTAGACAAGTACACTGCTATGACCTGTTGTATATATGTTGTTAAATAGTGCTTGAACATATATGTGTGCGAAATGTTGTGACGGTAGCTAACCCGGACCCTATAGACTGGTGCTATAGGTATCCGGGTGAACGCAGGGGGACTCATGGTTTAGGTTTCGGCCTGTTCCATTCAGTCTTTGGGGAGTGCCGTCCCCACGTACCCGAGGTGTGAGGAAGGGTTATCAGTCCCTTGTGCCTGGAACAAAAACTGAGAGTTTTTCTCGGTCTGTAGAGAAGCGCAACGTGATCAGAGGTTATCTGAACCACGGGTTAGGGGGAGCCCATGACAGGTTACTGTCATCCCCCTACACGGTTGAGGAGCCTATTCTTGGCTGAAACGTGGTGGTTGTGGTTTCGAAGGCTAGAGAGTGGCGATGAGCACACACCAGTTGTGTTCGGGAATCCAGGTAGCTTAAATAAATTGGGACCTAGGACTGGGACTTGTCTCAGATTCTAGGGGTGGTGGTTGACACATTGTTTCAACCCCGTCTGTGGAGACCGTGGGGTTAGGCCTATTCGTGGCAGGTACCCACGTAAAACAACTCCGACTTCATGTAGGTGTCTACTCGATGTGACAACTTGAATACTGTAGCTTTTTAATATTTTCTTAATTATGGTCGTTAGTGGTGAGTGTGGAAAAGATCGCCTTATATTTATATCTCTATTTCTACTCTGCATAAATAATGTGTATCTCTCTTTCAATAGTTTTCTCGACGTTTTTGCGATAATCTGTTCAATTTTATTAATAAGGTACCCATTTTTTTCGCTGTATCTAATATGTAATCTCGTTACTAATTGAGCTCATCTTCACTCATCGGAATTGTCCATAATCTATGAGCCATCGAATGATAAGCGGCCATTTTATGTTGGTATGAATGATCAGAATCATAGGTAATCGTCCTTTGAGTGCTCGTAGTTTTTCGGTAAATTCCAAATTCTACCTTCTTACCGCGTCTTTTTATCAGAATATCCAAGAATGGTAGTTCGGCGTTTACTTCTACTTCACACATGAATTTGATGTTTTTATGGATTGTGTTTAATTTTTCAGTTTGGTAAATTTCTTCCTCTTTTACGACCGCAATAATATCATCAACATATCTCCACCATATTCTGGGCATTAATTGGTTATTTTCCATTTTTTCCTCAAAATGGCTCATGAACACTTCGCTCAAAAGGGGCGATAAGGGGTTGCCCATAGCAGTGTCCGCCTTCGTTTTGAAGTATTTACCCCTAAAGGTGAAGTAATTCTCGTTCATACATACCGACGCTAATCTCGAATACTGCCTAACTTTTCGTTTCCAATCTCGGGTACCACTTCTTTTTTCGAGCCATTCTTCGAATATCCATAACGTTTCTTTAACCGGAATGCTAGGAAAAAGGGCTTTTACATCGAATGAAACTAACTTTTCATCCCGTTCAATGTTGATCCCTTGAAGTTTTTCGATGAGTTCCACAGTGTTTCTAATTGATCTACCACCTAAATTCATTCCTCAGCTCTCGACTTACTTGATTAGCCATTTCGCGATGCAGCCATTTCAGCTATGACTTCTCTCACATCGAGTAGACACCTACAATTAAAACCAATATTGGCAGGAGTAAAAGATAAAAAATCAAATAATGAAGTAAGCGGGATTTATAAAATAACATGTCCACAGTGCCCAAAAACCTACTTCGGACAAACAAAAAGGTTGATCAATACGAGGTTGAAGAAGCATGTGAAGGAGGCGGAAACAATATTACGTAATAATAGGAGCAAAGATCAGGTTAAATCAGCGGTTGCAAAGCACAGCATAGGAGAACGTGATGTGGAAATAATATCGAGGGAGCCAGCTGAAGTGCGGTTAAATCAGGATTTAGGAAACGGTTACTCCTCCTTAATGGATATTTTGAATAAAATTACGAAAAAACGAAACTCATGTAGGAATAGGGATTAAGCAAATGGTGTAGGTAATTAAAGTAATGAAGTGAAGTAGGTAATTAACGTAGCATATGAAGATATATAAACAAAAAAAAAAAAAAAAAAATTTTATGAAGGTAATTTTTGCCCACGAATGATTTATGATCAAGGATTGATAGTTGTTACAAAAATAAAATTATAAAAAAAAGCGTGTATAAATAGATAGGATTAGTAAATAAGATATGTTAGTTTGCACTGAGGATGGAATAGGTGTATATTCCGGAACCCGCGGTGTTTGCAGAAATAAAATAAAAAACAGCGAACAATGAAGGAAGCTATTGTTTTTATTCTTTAATCGAATACTTTCGTTGAAATTGGTGACGAGGATTATCCATTCATTTATAATTACTTTTTCCTCTTCAAAATTGACATATCTAATAATGATTGTTTCTTATGTGAAATATCAGGAGTACAATTCATTCGGATACTAAAGTAAGTGGCTTCTTATATATCGTTTTTAATATTGTTAAGGACTTCCTTTCTTGAGGCAGAAATAATTTGCTCCTGTGATCTATGGGCTAAATTATGCACAATTCGGTATTTCGAATTTTCAATTCTGTTTACATGATCCATTAGCACAGAATTGTATTTGCTTAATAATTCGATTAAACTTAAACAATTTCTGTCATCAGGAGCATAAGTGGAGTATTTTTACATGCTGAAAACAGAATCCCATCTACAAGTCTTTGAAAAAGTAATTTAAGTCTTTCCATTTCTTTATTTATATAAATTTGATTTTTTTATCAATAGTTGCACATAACTTCAGTCGCTTCAGAAATTCTTTCCAAGAAATAAACGAGTTAAAATGACAAATAGAACACTCATGATCATGAATTACGGTTGGCAGCTTTCTCCAGTTTATATACCCAGATATTAATCGTGGAGATTGGTCATTACCGCTTCTTTTGGCAAATAATATGCAACAAAAACAAAAAAACTGAATCTTTCGTTTTTGAATAAATCAACCAGCTGCGATGCTGCGTTTCACCATTTGGCGTTTTTGTGAATAGTATGTAGTCGAAAACGACCTACCTCCAGCATTCTCAGCAACAACCCCTGGATGTTGTACAGGCCCGGTTTTAACACAAAATATTCTAAATTTGTCGTTATATTTGGCCATAGACCTGGGTCGCTTAAATTCATTTGATCAAAGATGTTCTCAATTTCGTTACTACTTCCTAATGCAAGCATCGATACACAAACATATGGCTCTTAAACGGAGTTTATAGTTCTTACATTTTCATTGCTAGACTGCAGAGCATTTTCTTCTGCAATTTAATACTGAATTTTTGCTTTTGAAGTCGCAGGACTTTCATTGCGGGAATCACCTCGTATCCACGAATGCAGACTGTCTTGTGATTGGTTGAATTTTAGCTTCTCTTCTTTTTTCTTTTCCGCTAATTTTCTTTTTTCACACCCAGCGGGATATTTTCTTGGTGTGGACATAATTATATCTAATCATAAATTTAATAATATAAATTATCTAAGTACTACATGCAACCAAATATAAAACGCGAGGCAAATAAACATAAATCAATTTACCTTATGTTAAAATAAGTTGCACACTTTCAAGGGACTGCAACCATATAAACAACGTATATTTCTAAATAAACCGCTAGTTGCAACTGAATTCTCTCCGCTAATCTTCTCACCCTGATTGTAGCTGATGAGCAAATGGTCCAGTATGTGTTGTTGTCATATAGCGTGCACCAAGGCACTCTCGGCACATGTGACATTAGAATTGAGAAAGATGAATGACGATTATAAGTTTCTTTGGCTCCACAACTGGCGACGATGGATTGCCTTTAACCCGGCATCCAAGTGGGAAAGTTGCCCAATTTTAATGGTTCTAAATTACGTTTTCTATACCAAAGCTGATTTGTGTCATTTAAAATAATTTAAAAGTATCTTTTTAATGAAATAAATAATCAGCACTACTCTTTCACGACCGTATTCAAAAAAATACCGGATTTCAAAGCACTATCATGATGACCCAACCTGGACGACACCGGGTTAAAGTGAAGGAGCCATAAAAATCTTCCCGTAAGAAGAAAGCATTGACGTGTGAAATACGCGCATATAGAATGGGGACACGAAAAAAAATTATACTTTTGCGCTTTTGCAGGTGCGCGAGACCTGTTTGCTTCGCAAATGTTCTTGCAAGTGAATCAAACACACACGAGTTTATTTAAAATTAATTGTCTAATAATTCATTCCTCTAATAAATTTCACTAAAACTTCACACTTAATTATTTTCATTTAGCTACTACTTCACGAATTTCAATATTACTTATTCACTTTTAATATTTATCACTTTTATTTTAATTAATTACTTTTATAAAAATCACTCGCGTTTTCAATTCCGCGAACAATTGGACTCACTATTTCGCTATCGCACTAATATGAACCCGCACTGTCGCTTAATCAACAAGACTTCTCTTCGCCGCTTGCTGTAGTCGCTTATATACACGATTCAACCAATCCGGAATCTTCCATGTGGATCATTCTCGAGTTTCCTCGAGTCATTTGCACATGTATTGTCGTACTCAATGCACGCAATATGTTTACGTCATGGCTATTTCCCCTTCGAGAATGATCGGTTTTTTTGTTATTGATACTTGTTTACAAATTTGCTCTTTGGACGACTACAGTGGCGCATGATATTATTCAAACATGTATATACAGAATAAATGCACAATAAAGTGTTCTCTTATTCATAATTATGTATACTTTTAGTCTTTACATGTCATAACATTTATTTATCTCTTGATCATATTTTGGGGGCCCCTCAATTGTAGGGCCGGGTGCATATCATCCGCCGCACCCCCCACATGGCCGGCCCAGCTAATCAAACGAGTTTTCCGCACGATTTGAAAGTTTTCAAAAATTTCAAATGATCTTTCATTAGTAAGTTTGCCATTTGCCTTCAATGCCAACAACGCCTCTGCCAGTATCCAACTAGAGTTAATAAGTTTGCAGTCTGATTTACTTTTAAAAAACCAATACGCTGAAAAACCAATACTGGAATTTTATGCTTCGTTGAATCCAGAAATCTGGAATATTCTGAATCATGCAAAAAAAAATATTTGGTTTTCTTCAGATCAACTTACATTTGTGAATCAACATTTTCGCTATTAAAACATGCAAAAAAATAAAATCAGATCTAGAATGACAGACGAAAATTTAGAAGCCATTCTCATTGAAGAACAATTTCAATTTAATGCCTCAATTTGAATTTTGTGTAAAATTTAAGTTGTATTTTTTGTAAGTGATAATATTCATTACGAATTATGGCTATTATTTTCTTCTATCAAAATGCAGAGGTTTTACCTTTCAAATAATTTCAGAGTTATACAGAACATAAACTTGCTTTCGCATTTATTTTTTTCTGGCCCGTGGGAAAAATTGAAATTGGTCCAATGGACAAAAAAGTTGCCAACCTCTGCTCTAGCATATGCTCATTAAATCGCTTCATTGTTAAGTGCAAGAAAGCCAAACGAGTTATCTTAGTTATTAAATTTTTGTTCGCGCTACGTAGACATCTTATTTTTTCATAGAATTTCTGTAACATGATATAATTTCTCAAGTTTCTAGCCCCTTTTTTTGTGTCCCACTCAAATATACTCCCAAATACAGCCGTTCTTATACCGCCAAATGACAAAACTTTAATTAATTTGAGTAAAAAAATTATTAATGCTTTGTCTAACGAAAGAACTGAGTATTTTGATGCATGTCGGCACAGGTTGATTTATAATCTTGTGGACAATGACGAAAAGAGATTACTGATAACTTCAACAGAAAGAAAAACCACAAGAAACGCGAGGAAGAATAAAGTGCATATGACAAATGTCAAATTGGTGACATTTTAAATTCAATTTGCTGGAAATTGTTTTTGATTTTTTAAGTTTTGAATTTGGAATGTTCCTTCGTTTAGCAAATAAAAGCCTTAACTAGGATGCACGAAATTTTCATTCAAAATTCAATCATAATAACTAATGTACTTAAAATGTAATTAAGGCGTTTTAATTTCAAATTTTATTCAAGCGCCATATTGCACTTGACAAACGTCACGCACATCATTGCGTGGAATTTTCGTTTTTCCGAATATTTCCCGCCTCGCAATCATTGTACGATGTCGCATACAAATGCATGTTACCAAAATTGCTTGACATTTGCTGCGAGACTCTCGTCGCGCTCCCGTATCGCAGTCTCGCACTATTGTATTTCGGCTTTATTTCTCGCCTCGCATTGACGAATCGCAATCATTGTATGATGTCGTATACAAACGCATGTTACGATAACGGGTTGACTTTTGCTGCGAGACTGTCGTCGCGCTCTCGCATCGCTGTCTCGCAGTGTTGTATTACGGCCTTCACTGTTGAAACGCAATTTGGCAATGCTTTTGTGCACCGTACATTCCCGGCGAGGCGTCCTCAGACGAGTTTTTCTTCAAAGATCCCAATTTTTATTTTATTTTACTGATACAACCCCCATATATAAACTTAGAAATTCATATTTATTAAAATACAATCTTAAATTTTGTGCGGAAATAGCCTTTTTTTAAATTTAGATGAAATACTTACCTTGATAAATAAAGGCATAATTCCGTTATAGCTTCTGAAGTTGAACCTTTTGTTTTAATTAAGGCTATATTTCGTTTTTTTACTGTAGCGTTTGCCTCCTCTCCTTTCCTTACTGGATCATGCACTTGACAAGCTTGGTCATAACAATCTATCGATTGTTCATACATAGCCTGAAGCCGATGAACTCGTAAACTAGTGGGGAAGTCAAAAGAAAGTATCTGAATACATTTTTCTGCGATATCAAGTCGACTGTAATCGAGAGAAGCTATGGCGGCTTGTTCTAGTACTATATGTTTTTCATGAGATAATTTGTGTATTTGTCTCTCCAAAGAGTATTCCCAGATCTGAATTATTTCAGAACTTTTTCTGTCTGTGTTTTCCCTCCATTTGCGCAGTAAATTTTTGACACCTGAAACATAAAAATGTGTTACATTAATCGTAGAATTCGAACATTGTTAAAAACTTACGGTATTCCGTAATATAACAATTCAAAAAGCACCAATCACGAACATTAAAAAATCAAACAATGGCAGTTTACTATCCAGAATGATGCTTAAATCATTCCTGTGTGAACATTTATTGTGTACATTTAACAATGACTATACAAAGCGACTCTTATGACTGACGAAGAGTCCATATTAAATTTTTGGTAACATAATTTATCTATTATTAAAGTAATTTCCGAGCATACATATTGGAAAAGTTTATACAACAGTGGAAGAATTCAAGTACCCTTATCCTCGCTTGGTGTATTTGTTACTATACATTTGGTGATACGTGTCACATTAAAAATTTTAGTTTAAATGAAAAACTATTTGAAACATATGAAATGGAAGCATTTACGAAGTGAATATACTGAACCTAAAGGCATTCAAACAAGGAATCTGTGCGTAGATTCGGTATTATGGATATTCGGCATAAAATATCTATAGAAGAGATAATAGAAACAGGAAAATCATGTTATAAACTGGGAGTACATCTAAATAACATTAAATCACATAAACACAACGACCAGAGATAAGAACGATCCCACTTGATGTATACCCACACCGTCAGTCAAATTAACTTTCACCGCAACATTGCTACCTCACTCAAGATGGCATATTTATTAAGTAAAGTCAAGTACTTTAAGTTTAGACCTAGGCATTTTAAGAATTGTTGACGTCTTGGACATTCATCGCGATTTCGTTAGGATGCAAAAAGGGAAAATGCAAAAAAAAAAAATGAAAGATGCCCTGAATGGGTTAGTTACAGACAGGAGGCAGATGTTTATTCTATCTTAAATATCACTAACAGGGATGCCAGAAGTATCTATGCTTGTAACAAATAAGCAAGAATAGATTTGGTAGACTTAACGGAACCTAATTTCCAACCCTTCAAAAGCTTAATAGAAGCAATGTCAGAAACCCCCATTAAAGACAAACAAAACATTTTATTAAAGAACTCATTTGTAAAAATTACGACCTCGAAAAGATATGAGCACTCGGAAAAAACCCAAGAAACGATAAAAAAAAACCTGTCCTACCAACAAAATCAATAACTTAGATCCTACACAGTAGAACAGAACTAGAAAAACTACTGAAAAACACATGGAAGAAAACAAAGAAAATGTAGATATCCAAAACGCAACTTTAGAGACATGGGTAAAAATCTAAGCAGATATATAACAAACACAGACAAAGAAAATGGAAATGGAATCAGTTAAAACAAGAAAATCCTCATATTCTAAAATATGATCATTTTACAGTTAATCATACAAGGCATAAATAAGCACAAGGATAACTTTGAATATTATGTTTTTAAAAAAAGGAAGGTTTCTTTATTTCTAGCATAAAAAAAATTTTTTTATGAAGATGGCAGCAATTACAAATTTTGAATATTACTTGTATAAAAGCAACATTTCTTGTGCACTTTTCAAGAAATTTTAAGCATATACAAGTCAAATACAAAATTTTTAATTATAATATAACATACAAAATCAGAGACAACGACATAGGTGGCAGTGTAGCCTTACTAAAAAGAACGATATAAAATTAAGCAATTAAGCAAATGTGCAAACACACAACGGACTGGAAACTGTTACCATTCAAACCTTGAATCTCTAATCTCAAATACAACGTAATACTTGTATCAATGTATTCACCCCCTTCCATCAAAAAGGAAAGAACTCAAACGCTTGAAGCCAAACATGGGTAGATTATTACTACAATCCCAAAAGAAAAATTGTTAAAAATTGGATGACAGCGTCTAAAGATCCTCACGGGCATCTATACCTACAGAATATTAGAAAAAAGTGACAAATGAATTTAGTCAGCACTGGATATCATGTTAACAAATATGAACATAAACTACATAAAATAAATGGGAGTAAAACTAGATACTTGTAACAGCAATCACATAACCCTCACGATAATCCTAGCAAAACATCAAATAGAAATATCGTGCATGATATGTATAAAATAACTATCAGACCTGATCTAACAAACATCTACGATAAAAACACTCAAATCGAATCAAATTAAACCTACTAAATTGGTGATCGTGAAGACCCCCCCTAGTTCACCAGTTCATCAGGTGAACATACGAAAAGATGGCCACAACCGGAACTGTCCAGTTACGAAATGGAATCAGATATCGAAGAGGCTAATCATGAAACGGAGTTAGAGCTTGAGAAACCCGACTACGAGACAAGTCCACAACCTGAAAAGTCCCATCAAGACTTTTCAATTAGTGAAGAATGATATCGAGGCCGATATCAAACCAAGATGGCTGAGTGTAGGATATTTATATGCGTGGGAGAGATAGAGATATTTAAATGAGCCGAGAGTCTGCGCAGATGGAAGGGAAATTAAGGAGATTCGAGTGGGCGAACGAGAGAGAGTCAGTTGTTGTGTGAATGTCGTTCAGCTCGGATCAATTCTACGAAAATACCTTTATTTTTTTTTGCAATATTAAAAAACAGAACAACATAATTTCGTTTTTAAGAAAATAACTCATCCCTGTCAATCAATCCTACATATATCGTTACATATTAGATACTTCTCTTAGATACAAGCATATTATAAAAGTAGAGGGGAACATCTTTGAGAGTGGTTTTACTGCTATACTAAATCGTTTATTTCGTATAAGCTACGCGAGTGCAAAACGTTAAGCAAAACTCAACGTGCCGCAAATACCTCTGCATGCATCTTCAATGTAGGACTCCTTACTATTTCGAAGATCATGCAAGTTCTGGGACTCACAATTGGCCCGCAAGCCATGCACCACGTGGAGGCTGCTGACGCTGCTCGAATCAAGCAGGGGAATCGCCGTAGGACTGAGGCGTGTAAAGAAGCGAGGACTGCTCGTAGGGATGAAAAGTCACGTAAAGAGGAAGGATTATTATATGGCCCAAGCATTGCCGACTAAATTTAGGTGAAATTTTATATAAAATTTATTGTTAAAAACTTTAAAGCGCTTGTTCCAGAAATCACATTTTTTTAGTCGGTGGGCGCGATAAAAAAAACTACTGGACTGATCGTTCTAAAATTTTAATGTTATTGTTCACACATAAATCTATAGATTGAACTACGGATAGAATTATCGGTAAAGTTTTCTTGGTTTTCAAGGGATTTTGTGCTCCCAAAAATCGGCTAATTTCGAAAAACGCCCCCATTTTGTCAATTTTGGCCAAAAAGAATTTCTTTTAGTTCAATTCATAGCGGCTTTGATGCTGATTAGATTCCCGTTTTTTTCAGACGTTTCAGTGGGCCAAAATCATGCCCGCCATGATTTGTTGTTATTTTCCAAACTCTGGAGCAGGCAAAAAACACACTGAAAAATCCCAAAAAAATTTTTTCAATACTTTTTTCATAGATAAGAATAAATAAATATGTAAAGTTTCAATAAGATATCTCTTTCTCTTCTTAAAAACTTTGCGTTTTACAAATTTGAAACTTCTAGCGCTGGAAGTTGTCCATAGAAAATGTATTGTTTTTATAAGAAAATTAAAAAGACAAGTGAAATAGCCTGGGCTAGCGGCTTAATAGAAGGTACTGTAGTGACTACCGACCTGAAGATGGTGTCACCATCTTTTCCCCGCAGGCAAAAGTTCAGCGGACAAGTCGAAAGTCAGCTGACCTACGACCTGGCGACCACTTCAGGTCGGAAGAGAGTTTTTTTTGATTTCCGGAACGGAGAGTGGGGAGAGGACCGCGAGAAGAGGCACACGCGGGTGGAAAAGAAAAAGAAAAGAAAAGTGATCTCGTGGAAAATCACTCGACGTAATTTTATTTCCAAACGTGAACTTATCTTGACAATTTGGTGTGTCTTTCGCGCGCGATTACCTGTTGGAAGGTAGAAAAGCGGTTTCAAATCGATTTATGGGTCGGTCGTAAAATGTACGGTAGATATACGAAATCGTCGCTGATTTCAATGCAACCGCAATTCTCGTTTTCTTCGAAAAAAAAAAAAAAACTAACGTGTCGAATGCAATGGATATTTTCGTTGTCATCAACGCCACTAAAACAAGGATATCGCCAGAGGTTTGATGACGGTGTGACGTGAAAACCCATGCGGAAGTGTTTACGAAAGTGTTGTCAGTGTGTGCCCGTGAGCATAACCACACCGCTTGACAATTGCTAGTTTGCATATAAACCTATGTGATTGCTCAATTGGAAAATTGGAAGGAAACCCTTACCGCTGGTTCCTCGGCATTTCAATAGCAAAACAGACTGTGTGAAAATCCGCCAAGACGTTGTGAGCGCGAAATAACGTAGTGAAGCCACATTGTTATGTATATCTGCCCTTGAGTTTTGCATTTCACTCAACACCGGACTTTTATTGTTTTCATTACAAGGAAAAGAAGCCTGCATACAAATTTAATAATGAACCGGGAAAATTAACGGGTATATTTCGCCTGACGCCGTAATTACATCTCACATGTGTAAACGTGGTTGCAATAAGTTTTAATGATAAACAAAGTGCTATGTTACAAAAGTGAAAACGCAGCACTTATGGAAAAAGGTTCTTTGTTCGATAAACATAAGAATCCATTGCTGATCTCATTTCGGCGGGTGGATTAAGGAGTTGTAACAGATTGTGAAAAGAAAGACATCAATATAAGAGCATTGTAGTAGTGCTAAGGAGTCTCAGAAAAATTTAGCAAAAAAAAAACAATTTTTGTAGGTAACACAAACTCTAAATGAATTTTTTTTTATATGCCGATTTTATATAACTTAAAATGTATATTAAAAACATTAATGATAAAGTGAAAGGGTATTCAAATTAAAATAAATGGAATAATGCAAGGCGAGGAGAAGTGCTGGACTCAGTGTAGCGTGGAATCAAACACATATTGGGTAAATAGCTAATCGCGAGACACTGTTCAATACAAAACGAAAGGAAAGTAATCATTGCAAAAAAAAAAAAAAAAAGTAGAGTTAAGCAGTTGAAAATATATTTGATGGTAAAATATTTTAAATTTAAAATGGATCGCTTCCTCTTTGATTTGAACTCATTGGAGATTTCGACACATCAATGAGAATCAATTTAAGAAATTGTAAAAAAAAACCTCGTACAAAATTAAGCCTTTTTGAATACTTATATTGATAGTGGAAAAGAAATATTCATTTGTGTAAGAATAATGTGCAATTCAAAAGTTTGTTATAAACCCAATGAATGATTAAGAATAATTTTTTTTGAAGTAGGTTAAGCAAGTATGTGAACACATATAATAGTATTTCGATGTTTCTGCTTCACTATCGTGCTTTCTTTTAATTTGATTTAATCAACAGTGGACTTAATATAGCGCGATTCTGGTACGTTTGTCTGACTTGTGTGATTTGACCTATAAAGCGTTAAAATTTTACATAAATTTTTAAGAACCAGATTTAAAATGAAGTGCTAAAAGAAAAACCACATTCTTTCCTTCCAACAACCTTTTCTTTCAGGTGGAAATGGCGCGAAGGTAAGTGCAGGATGATGTAGGGTTAACAATGTATTTCGTCGCTCGGGTTCCGCGGTGCTGTAGTTTTGTTCCGGTAATAATTTGTAGTCGTGTCGCGGACTACTAGTTCGGTTTTTCGGGTTCGCGTGTTTTACGGTCGCAAAATTAAAGTAGTTTGTTTTTAGGCACCGCGGTATATCGGTTCGCGAATGCGCGTTAGTCGGGGAGTTTGATTCTTTGATTGTATCTTGATGGTAAAAAATTAGAGTAAAGTAACGTAATTTGTTTAGAAACGTCGCGTAGTAAATCGGGCTTTTCGGTGGCTGGTTCAAATGGAACCAAGAGCGGAAGTTCACTTGGGTCCGACCCACGTCCGCAATCCTCGCCGCACTGAGCTAGCTAGCCAGCAGCCACCACGCGAGGGAACTTCCGAGTGGCCGAGTTGTTGACCCACGGGGTACGACTCGTTGCCACGTCTCCAGGACTGCACGTCCAATTGTTGGTGCGAGGCCGACTTTCATCCCGAGTCGTCGCCGTGACGACCTGGGATTCTAAATCCATTACAGTACATTGGAGTGCATAAATGATTTACAGTACTTGGGGGCGATTCTCCTTATACATCTTTTCCTCGTATACATAAAAATATTTTCTGGTCTTTGCCTTCGATCCTAACGCATTTCCTTCGTGAAAGTGATTCCACGTTAAAAATTCTCACCACGATTTTGCCTTATTGCTTATCATTGCCAATGAATGACCAATGAAAGTTTGGTGTTGCAATTCAAGTTTCTCTACGAGTGATTCTGTTATGCCTTGATTAGTAAGTGATTCGAGGGGAATGATAAAAACAAACGCGCTATATTATTTATCAGCAAGAATGGTTTGTTGCGATATTGCTGATGTCTGAAATTGTTAAAGAATTGTTTTTGTTATTTGACGGTTATGACGATTTTGTGGGGAAATAAAGCAAAAATCCTTATGTTGGCTTTATCGCTTCAAAGCGAGTAGAGAAACGATTTTGTCACAGATTGCTATAATATTAAAGCATTGAGCAAGAAAAGTGTAAGCAATGGCAAGAATGTGAACTTAGGCATTTTTTTCAAAAGTTGGAAATTCATCGTTATGTTATAAACAAAAGCAGCTTGGTTAAATGCGAATTGAACTTTTTCTCGCGCCATAATTTGCTCTCACGCAATATGAACTTGCGCGCACATACAATTTTTTTAGTATTCGGCCTCATGGTATAATACTCAATAACTACGACTTTGGAGGAGGAAATTATACGAGTGAACACGAGTTGGTACATGAGAAATTCCTTCCTTGTCAGATCTGTAGCAAAGCCTTAGAGCATATCGTCCATGCAATTCATTGAATTGGGAACTAACTTAGGATGAAATACTAGAGTATATTATTGCATCAACATTTTGTAAGTAGAGCGAAAATTTTGGGATTGGTGACCTGGGATGGACAATTTTCGAAGAGTGGAAATTTTAGGAGTGGGAATTTACATTTCCGTTACACGGGACGAATTACAATCTGCATTGACTATCGTGATAGATCGCGGACGTTAATTTTCGCCATAATTGTTATGTGAAGCAGTCGCGGCTCGTCAAAGTTGGCGAGGCCAACTCTGCAAATCTCAACTTATTACAAAAAAAATCCAATATTCGAATGTCAATATATTTGATTCATATTTATTTCCATATGATGATCGTGAAAGAAGATTGAAATACTTCAAATTTTAGCTTGAACTTTCAATTAAAAATTTGATCTTATCACACTTTTGGAATATTTTCCCACGCATATTGTAATTCATTCATTATTGCATACCAATAAAAGCTTAACATTTTCCTTCGAAATACTTTTCTTTCGAAAATTCCTATGGAATTTTCGTTCCAAATACAATCCTTTTTAGGACTGACAGGATATTTTCGAAAATTTATACTTCACTTCGCAATGATCGCAAGACCACTGGTAAAATGATTAAGAGATAACGTAAACTTTGAATTTGGACCAATGCAACGTGCAGCTTAAACACGCATTAATTCAAGGACCAGTGCTGATGTTATTCAAAGTAGGACCTGGGACGAAACTCCACCCAAATGCTTGTCTATACGGTTTGGGCACGATTTTAATGCAGAAGAGCGGAGAACACAATATGATGCATCCGGTATTCTTTACTAGCTGGAAAACATCTCCAGCGGAAGAAAATATTCCAGTTATGAACTATAAGTATTAGCAATAATTAGATCCTGAAAGAAGTTCCGGGTGCACTTACTTGGAATCCCAATAAATATTGTGACTGACTGCCGAGCTATTGATCTTACAAAGAATAAAAAGGACACATGCCTGAGAGTAGCTCACTGGGCCCTACAGATAGAAAAATTCGAATATTCGATCGGACATAGACCAGGCTCATCAATGAAGCACGTCGATGCATAAAGCCGCAACCCTGTTGATGTATTATTTGTACAAAATAGTCTAAGTGCTTTACTTAACCAAATCTAAAAAGCTCAAGAAGATGACAACGAAACCATATTGTTTGTCAATTCTATAAAAACAGAGAAGGAAACAAAATTCATCTTGATAGGTGGACTACTTTATAGAGAAGAAAATGGTAACCATCTATTAGTAATTCCTAAAGCGATGTAATATGAAATAATCAAACAAGAGTATGAGAAAGGACACTTTAATTGTAAAAGAAAACTTCACTTATACTTGGGATAGGAATATTGGTTTCCTTAAGTGAGTGAAAAACTCAAACAATAACAAACAATTGCATTAAATGCTTACTAGCCGAGAAGAAGGGAAAGCAGAGGGGTTATTAAACCCCCTTAACAAAGGTGACATTCGATTGGAAAAATACCACGTGGACCATTTAGGTCCTTTATCATCAACAAAAAAAAAAGAAACTATAAGTGTCTATTTTTAGTGGTAGACGCTTTTTCGAAATTTACATGGATCTAACCAATCAAATTAACAACAGCCGAAGAAGTAATCATGCGTCTCAAAATACAAACAACAACGTTTGGAGACCCCCGTAAAATAATATCGGACCGAGCGACAGCGTTTACAGTGCATAGCTTTAAGGAATACTCTAAAGAAGGAATAGAGCACGTCTTTGTCACCACCGGCGTACCGCGTGGCAATGGACAAGAAGAGAGAGTCAATAAAACAATCAAAAACCAAACCCCCGGAGAATGGCTCAAATATGTGGACATCTTAAAACAATATTTGAACTCGACATTTCACAGAAGCATCCAGCGAACGCCATTTGAATTACTAATTGGATCTCCAATGCGGTTGAAAGAAGATTTACGGCTCAGAACTATAGTTAATTAAGAAATAATTGCCTCGTTTGAACATCAATTTAAAGAGTTAACAAAACATGGTAAAGAAACAATAGTTCAAATCCAAGAAGAGAATAGAAAGACCTATAACAAGAAACGAGAAAGAGCTGCAGCTTATAAATTCGGAGATATAGTCGCTATCCAGAAAACACAACAAAGTCCAGGGCGAAAATTCCATATAAATTTTTTAGGTCCCTATAAAGTCACCATGTTGCTGAAGAATAATCGGTACAAAGTGGAAAATATTGGTGATCGTGAAGACCCCTAGTTCACCAGTTCATCAGGTGAACATACGAAAAGATGGCCACAACCGGAACTGTCCGGTTACGAAATGGAATCAGATATCGAAGAGGCTAATCATGAAACGGAGTTATACGATTGGTAACTAACTATACGATTGGTATAGTTTTTTGTGGTTTTCAAGGGAGTTTTTGCTTCCTAAAATCGGCTAATTTCGAAAAACGCCCCCATTTTGTCAATTTTGGCCAAAAAGAATTTCTTTTAGTTCAATCTATAGCGGCTTTGATGCTGCCTAGATTCCCGTTTTTTTTTTCAGACGTTTCAGTGGGCCAAAATCATGCCCGCCGTGATTTGTTGATGTTATTTTCCAAATCCTACAACAGGAAAAAACACACTGAAAAATCCCAAAAAAATTATTTGCAATACTTTTTTTATACATAAGAATAAATAAATATGTAAAGTTTCAATAAGATATCTATTTCTCTTCTTAAAAACTTTGCATTTTACAAATTTCATTTTTTACAAATCGTCCCCTTAAATCGGTGATTAGTTTGAAACTTCTAACGCAAGAAGTTGTCCATAGAAAATGTATGGAAGATGTTGGGCCAAATCATAATACATTATCCATCAGTTTTCTTGGAATTTGGAGTATACTTCGTGCAGCGCCGAACCATCACATGATACGGTTACTATGCAACAGATGAACGGAGGAAGAACAGATAATCTTGTTATCTCCAGAATTATAGCCTGATTGGCAGGCAAAATGAAAGACAGCAATCTAATAATATTATACCGCAGATGACGTCAAGCCGGCTGGAGTTGGTTTCGGGGTAAAGATCTAAGGGAGGGACAGTTTAAAATGTTTAAAAGAAAAAGAATGTTGCGAGTCGTTAAGATGGGCGGGCAATAATATCGGATTTACAAGCATAGCAGTACTCTGTCGTCTCATCAACCAGTAGTGAAAAGATGTGGTGCATTGAAAGCAGGCTAATGTTCCGGTAATTTCTCGTCGAACAATGAATAATTTCCTTGTCAATGAGAACTAACCAATAAGTTAATCTTTAGAGATTACGGGTAAAACGAAGAATGATTGATTAGAAATACTAATATTTTAGTAGAAACAGAGCGGAGTCACTCAATCATTATGAATAAGACGCGTGGATAGTCCGCGTGTGAATGAAGTATTAGTAGTATTAGTAAAATTAGACGCGGTGGACTCTCCACAATTTATTCAGTGAAAATTAGACGCGGTGGACTCTCCACAATTTATTCAGTGAAAATCAGACACGGTGGGTATTTCGCGACACCAAAAAGTGGGATAAAATGATCGATATTGTTTTAAATGTAGAAGTTAATTCAAAATAAACGACGTGGAGAATACATCAATATAACTATTATATTTACTTTCACTTATCAACAAGGATAAAATACCGTCTAGCCTCCGCAATATAAATACACAGATTTCAGAGATAATTTGTACGAACATTCGTAGCATTCAGACGTGTTTTAATTGTTGAAATCATGGGGTTTATTGAGACGGGGAGGGGGGAGGGGTTATCGAGACTTGTCTCACTTGTGGCTTCACTCTTGCAAAACATTCGTGTATTTGGACATATATTGGTATTTCAGAAGTTTTTGGTACATCAATTTTTCCATTTTGACTTACAACATTGTAAGTGATTTATACCCTTGCTAAGCTAACTCAGCGAAGATTTAATATTTATTGATTTAATATTTCTCAATATTAATTCACTTTCGAGATATTCGACAAATTTGATCAGAACTTCCGCACCCATGAGTCTTCGCTGAGTTAGCTTAGCAAGGGTATAACTCACTTACAATTTTGTAAGTGAAAATGGAAAAATTGATCTACCAAAAACTTCTGAAATTGATAAAGCCAGACCAAAGGCAATTTGGAAAAAAGGACAAGTTCAAGCTGAGAGCAATATTCATAACTAGTAAAAATAACCAGTCGACATCCATCTAAGCTGGTAGTACCAATGGATGCGTACCGGCCTGTGAGTTGGCACCTGACGAGAAGCGGCAGGGACGCGTGTTCGAAACCAGTTTGAGCTCTTTCCACCTTTCTCAACATATATTGGTATGGTTTTAATTGTGACAGTTGTATACACGGGCCACTGATAAGAAGATACAATACCCTGCGAAGTTCAGCTAAAACACCTACAATTTCAATGCAGGTTCTGCTTTGTTAGATTCGTCGAGGCTGGTTGGATTGGGACTTAGCATTCTAGGTATTCGTGGCTAAATGGCAATTACTAAATTATTCATTGTTTTTCAATACTTTGGAAACCAATACTGCTTTACTCCTCTTTGAAGTTGAATTTTAGAATATTGAATTATTTAACGTTAATTGAATTTGAAATAATTTTTTCGTTTAAATTTAAATATCTTTGAATAATAATGCCTAAAATTAGAATGTCATTTGGCCCACTTGGTCATTTGGGTTTTCTCATTCTCACCGTGTTCGGGTATTCACTGAAAACATGATGCTTACATAATGATTCATCCCTGGCAAACCAAAAAAAAAAAAACGCAGCAATGTGTGTCGCAGCCACGTTAAGTTATCACTAACATGTAAAAAGAAAATATAAAATATTATGACAACAATAGTGTGGTGCCGTTATATTGAGCTGTTTCTTATCATTTTTCAAATAGGAACCACCAACCGAAAATATACGGAAACAAATTCCAAATTTAACTTGATTCACCACTTGTAAATAAAGTTAAATTTTCAGTTAGTTTTACTTGTACCCAAATCTTTTGAAACGATATCCATTAATTAACATGGATGGATCATTTTGATTGTAACACTCAATCTTTAGAAAATCCCCCTCCGAATTGTACGTCATACAAAAGTCTGATATTAATGTTCTTAATAAAACCAGATTTCTCATCAGATGACTAGGAAATCCGACCCGCCTGATTTCCTAGTCTATTTCAAGTCCTAATTATGTGGAGAGAGGCCCTTTTTGCATGAGATGGTACGATTACTATATAAATAATATCGCTATTTTGGAGAAAGTATCTATGACTACTAGTTAGTGTTAAAATACTTATATCAAGTCCACTTGACTTTGTTAGTTAACCCTCAAGGACGCGTGCTGTTGTAAAAAGTACAACAGTTTCAGTGTCTTGATTCTTGTTGAAACCTGTTGGTAGTTATCTGTTCAAATCACTGATGTATTCTTCTATTGGTCCCCTCACTACTCTTATCAGTTATCATAAATGTCTTTATTCTATCGACATAGCCTCAGTGAGCGATTAGTTCTGGCGAGTCATCACTGTTGTACAAAATACAACAAGGCGCCTTCTGACGTTTTTATTTTTTCTGGGCAGTTTTTTTTCTCCACGATGGAACTTAAGTTTTTTAATAAACATTTTTTTAAAGAATTGATTATTTTTTTGTTTAGTTCAACATTTTTATAAATTTTCATGTTTTTAGGAGTGAATTTGGAAGACATTCCAAAAATTTTAAAAAAGATATTTCTGATGAAGAAATTGATAATGCTGATTTTATTGAAAGTGACGATGATCTGAGCAACGGTGAAGCTGAAAAAAGTGATCATAACGTATCGCCCAATTTCTCTCCTCAGCGTACCACTAAAAATCATCAATAATCTTATTAAAGTCAGAATCAACACTTTCATTGAAGAAAGGAAACTACTAAGTGACAACATCTTTGCCTACAGGGAAGGTAAATCAGTCAATTTATGCATAAATAAACTACTCCATATAACTTCAAGAAGTAGACAAAACAAATTCATGGCCATAACATGCGACATTGCCAATGCATATGAAAAAGTAGACATCAACTCCCTAGTCAAAGCTCTTAATAATTTCAACATTGACACTCACTACATCAATTGGATACATAACTTCTTGAAATTGAGAATCCTCACGATAGATGGCAGTGCAATCGAATTGGAAAACGGACTACCACAAGGGGATGTCTTAAGCCCAATCCTGTTCAACATTTACACGCATAAACTACACAACATCACCAACGAAAAAACAACGCTGCTCCAGTATGCGGACGACTTCATCCTAATTGGCAAAGGGCGAAACACTTCAGAAACCTTCCTCAACTTACAAAATAGCTTTTTGTATTCCAGAACATTGTAAAAGAATTACACCTGGAACTAAATATAAATATGTCACAACATTCATTCGTGCACACACTCTTACACACAAAGATTCACATCATGAACATTCATACGAGTTTTAGGCTTAACAACTAACGCCACCTACAAATCATACACTCACAGAAACAGTCAGTCTTTTGCAAGCATTCAAACCATTCACTTCAAAGTTGTAACCGTTTTCTTTCTATTTTGTCAAATATATTTCGTTCATATTCAGTTGTCTCATTGACTTTCGACCATTCCCTGTCCTGCTAACAGGTTATGGGCCCAGAACCGCGATTTGATAAAAGATAAAAATTCAACGCGAACAAAAACGCTAACTCTCACCACGTGTTCGGCCGCGAAATCGTTTGTCGTTTAAACCGATCAAGATGAGCGTGAACAACGCTAGGATCGAGGTTCTCGATAAGCAAAATTACGACACATGGAAGCTTCAGATGGAAGCTATCCTAATCAAAAACGATATGTGGGAGTACGTTAGCGGAACGAAGGTCAAGCCCGAACCGGGCGAGAACAATGCCAATGCCAACGCCATATTGGATTGGGAGAAGAACGATCGAAAAGCAAGATCGGACATAATCTTAGCCATCTCGCCTTCCGAACTCAAGCAGGTGAAAAATTGTGCGACTTCGAAGGAAATCTGGACAAAACTCAGTGACATTTTCCAATCAAGAGGTCCAGCCCGGAAGGCGACACTCTTGAAAAGGCTCACTTTGCACAAAATGGCGGACAATGGAGACGTGCGCGAGCATCTCAACGAGTTTTTCGACACAGTCGACAAGCTCGGAGATATGGAAATCGTCATTCACCCGGATCAACTAGCGATAATGCTATTGTACAGTCTGCCGAGCTCTTTCGAAAATTTCCGTTGTGCGATCGAGTCACGCGACGATTTGCCAAACCCAGAAGCTTTGCGCGCAAAAATCACAGAGGAAAGCGAGGCCCGGAAGAATGCAATACCGGACGAGTCATCTGGAGCCATGTTTGCTGGAAAGCAAAAATTCTTCGCAAAAGGAACACAAATGGCTAAAAAGGACAACGACGGAAAACAAAAGGAAACAAAAAGACCGCGATGCCCGATCTGCAAGAAAGGTAAACATAAACCATCCGACTGCTGGTACAAGAAGAAAAACGACTCGAAGAATGACAGATCCTCAGAAATAGGCAGCGTCGCCTTTTCACTCTGCCGCGTCGGTAATGCAGAGTCCGAAGTGGTGCATCGACAGTGGCGCCACGACGCATTTGTGCCAGAACCGAGAAGACTTTCGCGAACTTAACCTCGGTGCACACGGAACACTAAGTCTCGCGAATGACACTTCGACTGAAATAGTCGGAAAGGGTTCCGCGTCCCTCAGTGCAAACGTGTTCGGTGAAAAAGTGAACGTGACTCTTAACGACGCGTCTCACGTGCCCGACTTGAGGACGAACCTCTTGTCTGTGAGCAAAGTGACCGATCACGGTTTCGAAGTGGTTTTCAGGAAACACAGCGCGTTTGTCGTGGACGATAACGGTGACGTCAAACTTTGCGCAGACCGTGTCGGCGAGCTGTACTACGTACGCGAGTACGACGAAAAGGTGTGCGCCGCGTCAGAAAAGACAGTTTCTTTCGAAACGTTACACAGACGTCTTGGACACGTGAACGCGCGCGATATGTCAGACGCTGTGAGCAAGAATTTGGTGACCGGCGCGAAACTCGACAAGCTCGTCGAACAGCTCGAGTGCGATACCTGCGTCAAGGGGAAGATGCCGAGAGCCTCGTTCCCAGTCAAGTCGGAACGTCGGACGGAGTTGCTGGACATCATCCACACGGATGTTTGGGGCCCACATCCAAAAATCTCCTTAGGCGGATCAAGGTACTTCGTCACATTCATTGACGATGCTTCTCGCTGGTGCGAAATTCGGTTCCTGAAGTCGAAAGCTGAGGTCTTCGAAGCGACTATCGCCTACATCGCTTTTGTCGAAAATCAGACTGGGAAGCGTGTCAAACAGCTTCAATCGGACAACGGCCGCGAGTATACCAGTCGAGAATTCGACCAATTCTTGCAGAAGGGTATTACTCGTCGGCTCACAGTGCCTTACAATCCCCAACAGAACGGTGTCGCGGAAAGACGAAACCGCACTCTGTTGGATACCGCCAGATGTCTGAGGCTGGAGTCGGACTTGCCCGATTCGCTCTGGACAGAAATCATCAACACGGCCAACTATCTGCGCAACCGCCTACCGTAAAGCAGCTTGGACGGTAAGACACCACACGAAGCGTGGACCGGGAGGCCACCGGACATCTCGCACCTGAAGATTTTTGGATGCCCAGTTATATACCTCAACCGAGAACCCGGGAAGAACAAGCTCCAGCAACGTGGAGAAGATGGGATCTTCGTTGGATACTCCACTGAGTGCAAGGGCTATCGCATCTGGGTGCCGGAGAAGCGGAAGGTGATAGTGAGCCGTGACGTCCAATTTTCGGAGCGGAAACTAGATGGCAAGGACAAGTCCAGGGACGAACAAGGCCCTCAAGCTCCAACGAAAGTCAGGAGAAAAGACAGACAAGTCCCTCCAACTTCGTCCAGTACTGATGACACAAGAGAGCCTAGTTTCGTGGAATTCGAGTGGATTTCCAAGACCACAGAAGGCCATCAAGACATCGTCGCCAACGAACCCGATGAAATGGAAGATTTTCGAGGATTTGACCTTGAAAACGATCCGTACCCGAGAAATCCAATCCTCGAATCTTCGGTCGAGTCTTACCACGATGCAGAAGAAGACAGCGGGTCCAGTGACGATACAATCATCGAGGAAACTCTCACTCACAACGAGAAGGTCACTGAAAACGCACGCTACAATCTTCGCCGCAGAAAGACCGACGAAGACATCGAGGAAAGCCACACCGTGGAAGAAACTTTTGTTGCTGAAATCCCCATGAGCCAAGCCATGAGCCACTCGTCGGCTTCAGGACCGTTGATCGTCCTGAAGCCGACGAGTGGCTCCAGGCCATCACGACAGAGATGAAGACAGTACTCGCCAACAACACCTGGACACTCGTTGATCGACCGCAAGGTACAAAGGTCATCGGAAGTCGGATCGTCTTGCGCAACAAGTTTCTCCCCGATGGCTCACTGGAAAAACGGAAAGCTAGACTGGTCGCCCAAGGGTTCAGCCAGCAGCCAGGGATCCATTTTTCCCAAACCTTTGCTCCGGTAGCACGTCCAGGAACCATCCGCCTCATGATGTCAATTGCCGCCAAGTTCAACATGAAGGTACGACAGCTTGACATAACAGCAGCTTACTTGAATGGAAAGCTGGACGAAGAAATTCATATGGAGGCGCCGAAAAACTACGAGAAGATTCTCGTTGAAATCATCGAACGAGAACCGACCAACGCCATCTCCGACAAGGCCAAGGCTGACCTGAGCGAGTTTCGAAAAGGAAACAAGGTGTGTCGCTTAGACAAATCCTTGTACGGGCTACGTCAGGCCGGCAGAGTCTGGTATCAGGAGTTGGAGCGGACCCTCCGATCCCTGGGAGCCGCTCCAACGAAGTTGGACCCATGCCTTTTCACTATCGGGACTGGGGAAGACGGTGTCTACATTGCGGTCTACGTCGATGATTTCCTTATCGCGTGCCGTCGTCCAAAAGTGGCCATCAAACTGGGGCAGGACCTGGGAAAGCACTTCCAGGTCAAGGATCTAGGCAACGCCAAGTGCTGCCTTGGGATCGAGATCCGTCAGACAGATGGTTGCATAACCTTGAGCCAGAAAGGGTACGTCCAGGAGTTGCTCAACAGATTCAACATGACAGAATGCCGAACTGTGAGCACCCCAGTGGACACCAGCACCAAACTCTCGAGGAACGAAAATCCTTCCGAGGAGGACAAGCAACTTCCCTTCAGGGAACTGGTAGGAGCACTGACATACCTGTCCGTCACAACCAGACCAGACATCGCCTTCGCGGTAAGCTTCCTTGGCCAGTACAACAGCTACTATGGAGCCGAACACTGGACCGCCGCGAAACGAGTTCTTCGCTATCTGAAGGGAACACCCGATATCGGCCTATCCTTTGATCGAGACAACATGCCCCTCAAAGGTTTTGTAGATGCGGATTGGGGAAGCTGTCCCGAAGATCGGTGATCCTACACCGGATACATCTTCATGCTCGCTGGAAGTCCTATCTCCTGGGATGCCAAAAAAACAGCACACTGTCGCTCTCTCCACCACCGAGGCAGAGTACATGGCTCTTTCAGAGTGTACAAAAGAGGCCATCTACCTGCAACGTCTTCTCGAGGAACTGGGCCTGAGAGAATTGGCCAAACTTGTCGTCTACTGCGACAACCAAAGTGCGATCCGGTTGGCCGAAAATCCCGTCTATCACGCCAAAACTAAGCACATCGAGATGAGACACCACTTTGTTCGACAAGCCATCCAGGACAAACTGCTCACCGTCGAACACATCCTAACTTTGGACCAGGTTGCAGACTTCCTGACCAAGGCTCTTCCGAGACCTAAGCACAGCTGGTGCACAGAGGCTGCAGGACTGCGTCTTCAACAATAACCCTTCACTCGAGGGGAAGTGTCACAACATTCATTCGTGCACACACTCTTACACACAAAGATTCACATCATGAACATTCATACGAGTTTTAGGCTTAACAACTAACGCCACCTACAAATCATACACTCACAGAAACAGTCAGTCTTTTGCAAGCATTCAAACCATTCACTTCAAAGTTGTAACCGTTTTCTTTCTATTTTGTCAAATATATTTCGTTCATATTCAGTTGTCTCATTGACTTTCGACCATTCCCTGTCCTGCTAACAAAATAAAACCTCAGCCATTCATTTCTATGCGAATAATCAACCTCAACAATACTTTCAACTCAATGGAATCAATATTAAGTTGGTAAATAACTTCACCTTTTTAGGGCGTGCAATCAACAACAAAGGTAATATAAGAGACCAGATAGCGAAAACTCAAACTAAAGCGAAAATCTACAAACAGATTATCAAGAAACTGTCAAGCCCCAAACATGGCTGAAGTCCCCCTAAGGCAATTAACACATTCAGAGCAATAAGACCACAGCTCGAGGCCAATTTAGGGAACATGGCAGATGCTCCGCAATACCTGTTTAAGAAGATTGACTCTAAAAAAGCCGCCACACTAAAAAGATGCCTGGGAGTCCCCCTAACAGCTTCTAACACAATCACGTTACCTGTATGCAAAGAACCCACTTCTAAATTGAGAGCTTGCCTTCTTATAGTGAAAGAAATACTTAAAAACCTCCACGACAGCGAATTCAGAAAACTACTTTCTGAAAAACTCAGTTCTAACTATACATTAACACATAGAAAACTCCAAGACCTCATAAACAACACGTGCTGGGGAGAAATTATCACATCTCCAAAAAATTTCATATTTCAACTCAACAACTTCGACAATAACTTAATGAATAACCCGCAATAGTGGACAACTTCATTGCCCGCAATAGTGGACTCATTAATAGAAACCCATGAAGTCTTCTGCATGGATGCAGCCAAAAATCCCTTTGGCACAGAGTGTTCTATTCATCACGTAAACACTGGAACAACTAATCTCTACAAACTTAACATATCTTCAGTTAATAATGCAGAAATTCTGGCAACATACCTAGCCATTATGGAACACACCACTGACAATGCTAAAAATATCATCATCTTCACAGACTCACAACACTGTCAACACTATCCAAGAAATAGCCTACAATAAAGACGCTAAATATGTACCTTCCAAAATGAGGAAACACTTCAGTGACTTCAGCAACAGGAAATACATCTTCTACTGGATTCCAGGAAACTGTGAATGGACTGGCTTCTGTCAAACTGATACTGCGGCCAAAAAAGCCATTATTGAAGGCAAGGATGCTCCCAACTACACAGAATGGGACGAGTTAAAGTTAATCCATGAAAAAGTAAATGATGAATGAATCACGGAATACAAGGAAAATACAAAGTACTTAAAATATTGTCCTCGGCTAAAAAGCAACCTCCTATTCGACAAAAAACCTTGGTTCCACTACATACACTTAGACAGCAAAGTCACTAAGCAAATAAACAGGATATTGACAAACAGAGCGTACAACAAGACAAGACTGAAGAAAGCGAACATAACTACATCCGACCATTGCACTTGGTGCAATAGTCGTGCTGAACTAGATCATCAAATCTTCAAATTCTCGTACTTTGATAATTTAAGAAATAAATTTTCACTGTTTAAAGAAATATCCTCAATAGACAAAATTTTCAATTCTAATTAAAAACAGTATATCTGGCAGCTGGGCAAATTCCTGGAGGAAGCCAAGGCAGAGCTGTGAGCGTCCTTTACTCAATTCCCACCAAGTTCATAATAACCGTAACTTCCCCAACCGGGTAAACCCATTAACGAACCGAACAATATTTACTAACAAACTAACGAGGTCACAAAGACCAAATAAAGTCACATTAAAGTTACCCCATAGGGGCACACAGGAAAGAAGCCTAAGCGCACTGAGAAACGCTGGCCAATGTGCGCAGCACCATAGCCAATACCACCTACTAGTCTATAGGAAGAGAAAAAAAAATCATATCGTAGGAAGTGAATTGGAAGGTGGTTCCTGTGATAGTGATGAGACCGAAAGTGAGTATGAGGAGGGCGATGAAGAATTTGTTTTTTGGCAAAGACAAAGTGACTAGGTGGAGTTCGACTAGGATTAGCAAAAATACAAAAACCAACAAGCACAACATAATAATAATAATTTATGTATTCTCCCATGTTTAGCGCTTCCAATCAGTTCTTAGCAATTGTTTTCCAAAAAACGCTATAGTTAAAATATTTTTTTCAACATATATATATTTCGGGAGTAAGTTGCTCCCTTCTTCAGTGTTAAGTGTTTTCGTGTTTAAGTGTTTGAAAACACTTAACACTGAAGAAGAGAACAACTTACTCCCGAAATATGTATATGTTGAAAAAATATTTTAACTATAGCGTTTTTTGGAAAACAATTGCTAAGGAATAATAATATTTCCCGGCCCTAAACAATGTGTTAGAGATGTTGAGAGTTACACATTTTTCAAATTCGTCAGTGTTGAAATGATTGGCGGTATTTTACATCATACTAATGCATACTTGGATACAATCAGAGATAATTTTTCACGTCCACGAGATAGCAGTATAATAAATAGATCAGAATTTATGGCATTTTTTGGAATTCTATTTCATATAGGAGTCAAAAAGGCCAACATGACTAGCGTGAAAGAGTTGTTGGCAAGTGACGGGAGTGGAATGCCACTAATAAGAGCTGTAATGGGGTACAAGTTGCCATGCCTCTAGCTAATTACTTGTTGGAAAAAAACCGAACACTGATTGGCACTCTACGTAAGAACGGGAAATTTCACCCAAATAAAACCAGTCAGCCAGGTACTTCCTTGTTTGGGTTCCAGAAAGATTGAACCATGGTCTCATATACGGCAAAAAAATAAAGCTGTAATACTGATTTCGACTATGCACGACTCAGATCATGTTGACAAACAAACAAATAAGCCTGAAATTATATTGTAGTACAATAGAATGAAAGGTGGAGTTGATAGTAATGACCAGCTTTGTGCTAAATATAGCGTTGATCGGACGACAAGGTGTCCGCTTGCATTGTTATTTGTTCTTATAAACATGGTCAACTCACAAGTAGTTTTTTCATTGGTAAGACCAAACGATGCCCCGAAATTTCGCAGAATTTTTTTGAAAGAGTTAGGAAGTGGTCTGATGAAAGAAGAGCTTATTATTAGATCAAAACTACAATCACTTCCGATTGACATTAGAGCGTTTTTACAAAATAAGTATGAAACTCTGCAATCTCACAATCCGAACCAACACCAAAAAAAGGCATGGGGTACATGAGTACATATGGAAGCAAAAAAACTCTTCAACGACAAAGATTTGTATCAGTTGCAAAAGAATCAGAAATTATACCAATAAGTTTTGTGCGAAACAAAAAAAATTGTCTAATAAAAAACTAATAAGATCTGTTTGAAATAAAAACATTTTATTCATTATTACGTAATTTATTAATTTTCATCCTGATAACGTCACATGAAACATTTAATTTTGACTTTATTGTTAAACTATACAATCATTCAATGTAGGAAAAAGGAAAATGTAGAAAAACCAGATTTTGTATAAAATACAACAACGCGCCTTCTTACATTAGATAAAAGGACGCGCGTCCATGAGGGTTAAAGTAACAGAGAAGTACAGCTTGCGATCAAGACATTTTCCAAGTTTTCCCCGATTCTTAAGGACACCTGTATTAATAAAAAAAAAGTAAATCCATTTAGAAAAGTTCGATATTGGGAAGCGTAAAACTTCATGTGCTAGAGTTTGATATTCTCAAAAATAATCTGGTTCGCTCTTGAAGAATGAAATAGGAATAACCAGAAATGTAACCATCAAACGCGTTGCAGAACAATCAAGCGAATATATTCTCTGGCACAAGCAAAATGATTGCTTACACGATAAAAGTTATGATACGTTAGAGAAAGTTTCAACAACTGCAGTATTGTAGAAGGGACCTCCATAACAATTATATCTACAAATACGAAAGGAAAAATCTGTTCAACTGAAATTTAAGCTAAAAATAAGGTAAGGTCAAAAAGAATACTTTTTCGGATGAAATTCGCTACACCAGAAATTGCCTTGATGCCCAAATGCCGTCATAATAAACATGACAATTTCCAGAATTTCGACACACGGATCGGATTTCAAAATACAAAAGCAAAGTAATGAAAATAGATAATAGAAATCCGGGTAGACTATACGGAAAGATGAGAACTCGAGTTTCGAAATACGAGAGCAAAATAATAGAAATCTGGATAACTTCTTTCAGCTGTAGATGAATAAATTATACGCTGTAGAATTATGACATAGTAATTATAATCCCTAATGAAATACACCACCGATACAAGCCTTGAAAAGCGATCTACATTGATTTAAAAAAGTCGTACCTTACGAACATTTCTGCAATAATAATAATTCCCTTACCATTACACATAAATAATTTTCTACTTACCCGTTAATGAAAGTGATTGGAGATGCAAAGACGTCATCTTCAAAACGAATAGAGAACACCTACAGCAGCTTCTGTAACAATTAATAAGCAAATTTTATCAAGACTTTCAACCATAGAGGAATAAGATATGAAAATGCCCTATGCCCAAAGTTTTGTCAGCAATCACTAAATTTAGGCATAAAAATAATCATAGGTAGTATAAATAAATAGGCAATAATTTCTTTGTCTGAACTATGTTACAAATATTACAATATTTCGTTACTGTTATCAAGCACTTGTTTTGTTTTGATAGATCGCATGCCATATTCACACCCTCATAAGCATTATTTCGTCATTAAATTAAGAAAATTATAAAAATATGTTATCCCCATTAAATGCTCCATTAACATCAAATTTGCGCTGCCCATGGATGCAAGCAATTAACTTAGCGAAGATAATAACTGCTCACGAAAATCATTACCCGAGGGCCCAATTAAGTCCTACCAATTCTATACGATTTCCACAGATTCTTGACTTTGGACTTAATTTGTTGAAACCGAATAAACTTAAGGTGATTTCATGTCTACAAATATCTAATTAAAGACGTTCACATAAATACTTCCGTTATTTCTGTCCTTATACATAATTAGAATCGCCAATGGTAAATATAAGCGTTTTTTACATTTTCAATTAATGTCGCCTAAGTAAAGTACATGATTAAGCATCCGAATTCAGTATAATTTCAACATTCACATCAAAATCGTGATCATCTCTTTGCAGAAATTGGTTTTCTCCTCGTTCAGGAAAAACGATTTCCACAGCAAGGTAGTACAGGCGCAGGAAATTTTAATGTTTGTAATAGTTTTAGGGAATTTATTCTGATAAATTTGAAGATAATATAGTTAAGCACTTTTAAGAAAGATATTTGAGCTTTCAACGCATTTTGAATTAGACTTTTAAAAATTTGTCGAAAATTTGAATGAGGTGAAGTATTCTACAAACGGGAAAACAATCGTTTTTTCACGACTTTTGGGGTAGAATTCATGGCGCGGTTTTTTAATCACAGTGTTTCAAATTGTGGGAAAATTGTTTAACGTCGATATGTAAAAACGTGAATAGGAACAAGGAATTGCCAAAATTCAAAAATGAGAATCTTTGTATAAATTAGCAGGATCATCAATTAAAACAGATTCTGAGTAAGCTGAAACACATGAGCTTTGAAAGGGGCAAAATCAACAGGCTACTGGAGCAAGCTTTCGTTGAAGTCATTGGCAAATTTTCGGCAAATATCCCGTGCAATATAATTTCTTTTCATGCAATTTTTTTTCTAAAATCCTACGACTTCCGTATAGGATCAACTTCCGTAAAAGTTGTACTTTCGACCGGAGATATATCCATATAACTGAAAACGAGCCTCTAAGTCAACCATTTGAAATTTGCCAATTGAACAAGTTTATCATCAAAGTATTTAGAGAATAAAAATAAAAAATATCTAATGGCTGTTGTTGTAACGACAGCTGCTTGGCATATATTTAAAGGGAAAGTTCTCTCTGTATTCTCAGGATGGTTCTAAGTTGTAGAAAGCCATGAAATAAATTTTCTCAGAAATAGCTATCGGAGTTATGAATGATCATTGAATGTAGCGATGCCAGCTCTAATACTCTTCCACTGGTTGATGATTTTTAGAAACGCTGTGGTTTCTCGCGTACATTCTGCTTCAATTAAGGAAGCGATAGTTGATTCGTGGAATACGTTTTGTGTTAACTGAGCGCTCTGACTTTCCAAATTTTTAGGCGAAACAATTTTAAAATTTAATTTATACGAGGAATTATAATAATATATTTATACTTACATAATTATAATATATTTATACGAGGAATTGTAAATCTCAAATGGTCTCAAATGAAGCCCTTTTTACTTCACCCGTTTCGTAACATTGAACAAATTATTACGAAAATTTCTCATTAGTGAACTATATCTAATTGCAAATAAATTACTTCCTTAGTGGAAAATAGCTCCCAGCTGCTATTAATTTTTATATGCTATTAATTTAATATTTTTTTTTTGCTATTATCTGGGATAATAAGTAAACACCGAAACCCGATTATTAGTGGGAAATGTATAACGTCGTTAACAGAAATGTATAACGAGTCGGCTTCGCACCGACATCAGGACGTGAAGTCCTAGGGGCGTGGCACCGAACTGTACTCTAAATGTTCGTTAAGTCTTAATAGGAAGTGTTCAGGTAGTGTTCTCTACCTTTGATTTTATCTAATTTGATGCCATATTATTTCAATTTTAATATCCATCTTTGAAGTGTAGGTGTAATATGCTATTTCTTGTAGTTCTGATGTCTATATAAAATGATTTAATGAAAAAAAACTGTGGCAATTCCAGCAAGTGTAATGGTTTTCAAATCCCAAGTCATCACGGCGACGACTGCAGGACGAGTCAGCCGCGCACCGATATCCGGAGGCGTGGCAACGAGTTTTACCCTGAGGGTCAATGACTCGGCTCTCGAAAGTTCACTACGTTGGTGGCTACTGGCGGACTAGCTTAGTATGGCGAGGTGTGCGGTCATGGGCCGGACCCTAGTGAAGTTCCGCTCCGGTTCCATTAGTGAACCAGCTACCGTAAAACCCGATTTTCCGAACGCGACATTGCAAGTATATCTTTACTTTGCCGTTTCCATTCCCCATACGAAAAAAAACAAAATCGACCACGCCTACGCTCACCAGAATACTGCTGTGCCCGAAAATAAACTGCATTAAGTAAAACTACCGTCAAAAAAACTCAATTTATTACACGAAGACAACAAAAGATTACGAACCGAATTACAAACCACGGCACCGCGGTACTCGAGCCGATGAAACAGCTGAAGCCCCACATCACAGAAACATCGAAGTACTATTATATGGGTACGCATGCTTGCATAACGTACTTCAGAAATATTATTCTTAATCATTCATCCGGTTTATAACAACCTTTTGAATTGCACATTATTCTTACATAACTAAAGATTTCTTTTTCACTATTAATATAAGTAATCAAAAGAGGCTAAATTTCGTACGAGTTGTTTATTCTCTCTCTAAATATTGTCATATATTATTAAATGCCTATTTTTTCACAATATTCTCGACTTCAAACTCCTTCGTTTACTTGATTATTACAACCATTTGAAGTGCAGTATACACAACCCGGAACACATATTAAATCATGTTTTGTTTTTTTATAAACTTATTTACTAAAATGCTATTGAAGACATAAGTGATAATTGAAGGAATGAAAGATTGTTGGTTTTTGATTTCAGAGTGCTTAAATAAAATTCAATCGCGCATAAAGCTTTCTAAAAACTTACACTGCATCTCTTGCATCCCTTCCAATTGTAAGAGCGTTTTCGGTTCCATTGTTTCACGTAATATGAAGAGGCTTTCCACTTTGCTTACCCAACTTCAAAGAGATTGCGATCTACGGTGCATCCCCTCCTCCAGATCAAGAAGATGAACAGGGATTCAAAAACACATCTTCAGCCAGAGCGACTTCAAAACCATTTATTCATACCATAAGTCATGGCTTATTTTCTCCAAGCTCGTAAGAAGTTATTAAAAATATATTCAGCAATCTTATTTTATTATTCGTTTCTTCATGCTCCTACTGATATCCAAACAACGGGTTGGAATCCGATATAAATTTCATACGTTCAAAGGTTAAGTACAGTCGCGTTACACCGGCACATTACATACGAAAGTCGATTGGCGGATTAACTTCTCCATATCTTTTCTTATATAACATCCCTCCGTTGGTTACTTGAAGCGAGAAGAAGAAGAGCTCATACGCTGTTCGTCTTGCTTTTTACTGGAGTTTTACAGTCGCACTTTTCAAGGTTAAATGGAGCAAAAACGTTCAATAGCCAATTAACAATACAGCAATACTCATTGTTGGATGCATCCGAAGAAAACTTCCCAGACCCGTTCTTTCCTTTTGTAGCACAAAACGAGGTTCCTTCGTTTTTGAACAACGATTCACCTTCCGATTCATTCAAATATCGGCATTATCACATAGTACAACAAATATAAGCCGATTTATTCAAATGTTGGCAATCAGCATAAAATACCCAAGCAGATTATTGGATTTTCAGCTTCTTTTTATTAAACATTAACAGTGTTTCACGAACTTTGCAAAGAGATAACACAGTTCAACGTGAATATTAGCAAGCAGCGACTAAAGTCTAAAACAGAATACTTGGCAAACGACGCACATCCTAAAACTTCCCACACACCGCGTGTTTGGTTGTGGTCTGTTTCACCTCGTGAGTGTTCCACTCTGCCGGCATTGTCACACTTGCGAGCTGAAAGATGTTTTGGTTTTAGAACTCTCAAGTGTGTCATCCTGTAGGAATTGCCACACTTGAGAGACGAATTACAACACAATCTCACTTGCACAGATATAAGACGAAGTACGGTGTTAACCGCAAGAACTCAAAAGTGCAAAATAATTAGTTATTGTTATAAACTTGCTGGATGGTTTAGTAAATATGTTTTGAATTTTGAATCCGTTCAACATAATCAAATGATAAATGAAAACTTTATTAGAGAGTAGAACTGTAGTGATATAATGAAGCGAAACTACCTAAAGAAACCGTTTTATTCCATACGTGTCTAGACGCGACAGTGTGCAAGGTTGTGAGCAAATAAGTTCGGACTTAGTATCACGCTGTTTATAATATCTTGTATCTTACCAACATCGCATTGTCATCGGTATTGTTCTAAGAGGTAGCTTTATGAGTTGGATTCTGTGGTATTTTGTTTCAAGATTTTAAAATTAGTAACAGCTAAACCAAATTGTTATTAGTAATGTCGGACAAGTGTAAAAACTGTCACAAGTAAAAACATATAAAAAAAGTTATAAAAAGTTCTTATAATTTATTAAAAGTTATAAGAACTGAAAAAGAAACTAAAGTGTTTAGAAACTATTTAAATAAAACCGCAAAAGTTGACGATATACTCTGTTAGAAGTGTCAACTCATCCCACATATTAATAAAAAAGCTTCTAGTTCGAAATGTACACCGTCTGACAAGGTGCCTTTAAGCACGGTAGTATGCGGTGAAGAATCAGCGACTAATGGAGAGCTAGAAGAAACTTATGTCAACTCTAAGGATTCAAATACTAGTAATGACAGCGACATAACATATTAATGACATTTGAGTGAAGAGTATATTGAAATTCTATTTCAACGTGTTGCATCTACTCACAGGTATTGCGTTGAATGTCAAAAATATACTAATCTTAAGACAATATGTTTAGAAACAAGAATACAAATGTTTATAAAAAAAATTTCATACCAAAAGGTAATCGGTGCTGTTAATTTACGCATTTAATAGGAAAATATTTTTATAAAGATGATTTATCTCATCTACGCATAGTTTCTAATACCAGTAAAGTACAAAGAACTGAATTAACACTATTTTCTAATACACTGTCGATTGAATCCCAGGCAACAATATTCGATAGAATGAACGAATTCGATATGTCAGACGATCAAGTAAAAGCTTTAACTGGATTATCTTGGAAAAATGTAAAAATAATAATTACAAGTTTTGAAAAATACATCTTACCGAGCTCTTTCGGATACAACGCTGTTTCTCGACAACAATTTATCGTGAACACCAATGATACTGCAAGAGAATTATTAAATGTTGGTGACCATCAGCTTTTATTGGTTGTAGATGGAAGATATACACGATACCAAAAAAGTAAAAATAATTATTATCAAACGAGATCATACTCAGGACAAAAAGGACTCATCTATTTAAACCTTGTCGTTGATTATGCTATGCCTTTTAACGGGACCCTAAAAGATGCTCAATTATGGAAATTATTTTAGAGGATCCATTAGGCCTGAAAAAACTTCAGTTACCTGATGACATCTTCATTGTAGACTGTGGATTTAGAGACGTCATAGAGCTTTTGAATCAAAAGTGTTTTTTTTTGTAACATTGCCCGAAAGTCCAAACTTTTTAATCATTTTCTTCGTAACAAAATGTTACAAAAGTTGGAACCGCTATGTAAAATCATTGGTTTTTTGCACAACCATTATGATAAAAGGCTTGGTTCGGATGGTGAATTAAACGAGACATATAAATAGTAAAGCTATCGCATATACATAAATTATATTTCCGACAGTAACGATTTCAACAGTATTCTCCATTATTGCTGTGATTGCCCCCATGGCAAGTGTACAGTGGGATGCTGTTCACATGTAGCAGCTATTATTTATTATTTGTCATATGGACGGTATTTATCCAGAATTGTGCGTCCTGCTGAGGTTCTAACTAAGTTATTTGCGATTCAAAGTTCTATAGTTGTAATTACTTACAACAGCGACGCAGATTAATATTTTTTGTTTGTGATTGTAAGTCACAGAAAACATAAAAAAATTATTATTTTCTTGCTTTTTTATTTATTTTATGTGAAAAATTATTCTAAAAATCTTTCAATGAACACATAATATTTACTGTAAAGTTACCTGAAGCCTCGCGTTAGTTTCACTTCTCTAGCTTAATTGTTTTTTGAGTTATATTTTTTGAATTATTGTTATACGTATGGTTATTTTTTCCCATATCTCCAGGTAAAAGTGGATGCCGGACGCGAAACGAACATGAATCGCGTTTGTACATCAAGTAGATATCAAAACATAGGTTTCGATATAGGTTCCTTTTTGGGGGCGACTTGTCATACTTATCCGGCTAAACCTTTGACATGCTAAGACCACAGAGTTAAGTTTGACGATTTCCGAAGTTAAAAACAACTGACCTGACATTTTTTGATATAAAAAGGAACTATGAGGGAACTACTAATATAATCAAAAATTCACATCCTGTGTCATAATATGTACGAAGTATGTAAAACACAACGTACGATGTAGAAATGTAGCTATTTTAGTTTGTAAGTGGTAGTTTCAATCAGAAAGTTATGAAAATCTTCAACTAAATCTTCACGTAAGAAATTTCCAGCTGATTGTTCCTGAGTAAATAACAACTGCTGCTTCCTGGTTTGAGGATCTATTCTAATTGGCGCCTCTACAGGGAAAAGATAGAGTTGCAAGTTTGACAATATTGATGACACGGCATCACAAAAAACTGGGGTATTTAAGGGGAACGCTCGAAGGAACAAAATTAGAATTTTGGAAATGAACCGCACGAAAAGCGGAGTATTTCATAGGCTGCTAATGCTTAAGTGAAATAGCTTTGGAATATTTATTCCTCATGTCCTAATTGTTTGGAAAGAAAACAAATAGTAGAAAGAGATGTTTCTGTCGATTTCCTTCCATAATAATTTCTTTCATAGCAAATATTTCTCCATTTTAATTTTCATTGAATAATTAATATAGTTCCTGTTTCTTTCTCAATTGTCAAGTTTTTTGTGTTTTCTATTCTTGTGCATGTTTAATTTGTAAAGAACTTATAATTGACTTTGTTTAAGACCATGAACGTTAATTTCCAGGTTGCATGGGTATATTTTATTAGTAATCATTTCAATGGCTTCTAATTTCATGTTAATTTAGGGGGGATTATTATCTGGGATTGACATTACAAGGTATTTATAACAAACAGCAATTTTTATGTATTTTAATTATTTATTGTAATTGCTAACTCAAGGAACCTCAAGTGTGCTGTGCCGATTTCGTAAACAATTATTTTCCGTTGATTCAGCATATCCCTACGCATTATTCCTGTTTCAGTTGATGAATATTTGTAATGGACGCTAACTAATCTTCGGTATTTAGCCTATGATTAGCGTTCATAACACCAATCAGTCATATATTTACGCTACTGATCCTTAATCCTCTTTTATCAATTGAATTTTTTTAAGTTTTTCCCTTCACAAATCGCACTGAATCCTGATCTTAATACTATAACAGTAATACAGCATACGTCTTCAAATATACCCGTTCTCGTGTTCATTCTCCTAGTATCTCTATCTAAATTATTTTCGCGCTTAGTTTTGTTGATGTTAATGTTTATGCAGAAATAAAGTATATAATTTGTGGTGAATCTACTTTGGTGAATGTACAATTTGAATAATGTGGCGAATCTACAATTCGAATTTCTCGCCTACTTATTCTTGCCAAAAGTCAATAAAAATAAAAATTAAGGAATAATTAATATTGATAAAAAAGTTGACAGGAGAACAGAAAAACAATACACGCGTTTTATTCCAGCAAATATAGTTTCATTTTTTAACTTTATATTCGGAATCATCTCTACTAGACGATCCAATTCGGGATCCATACACTCTATCAGCTATATTGGTGAACCCGACTAGTGCAATCAGTGAGACAATTTAACGCGAGTTAATTCCGCCGCAGACTTACGGTTTGTCGGATCCCGAGTACAGTTTCAACTCGAGAAAACTGTTTGCTGGCAGTCAAGTATGCAGCATCAACCATCTTACAAGTGATCTCAAAAGTGCATGTGCTTTTTCGTAAAAAAAACGACAAATTGCAATTATGAGTCAAGATCAGAACGAAAATTCGGCTACTGACAAACATTCACGAAATTGCAATAGTGCTGATGAACCTTTCGTGGAGCTAAGAACAAAAATGGATTGCAAAAATTTTTATCAGCCAGGACAAGACGCCCGGGAATACACAAAAGAATAGTTACGAAGTTGCAAGAACGGCTGTTTCCTTCAGAACCTTCATGCCCAATGCTCCCGAGCTATGGTTTTTTCAGATTGAAGCCCAATTTCGCACATCTGGTGTATCAGCTGATCAGACGAAGTTCGATACAGTTGTCGCTTCGCTGGACGTGGACTGTCTGGAAGTATTTGCAGACATAATATGAGATCCACCAGCATCAGGAAAAAATGAGACACTGAAGCACCGAATAATCTCCGAATTTTCTGATTCCAGTTTGAAAAAGCTACGAATATTGCTACAGGAAATCGATCTTAGTGACTCGAAACTATCATCGCAGCTGCGAAAGATGAGGGATCTGGCCGGCAAGTCCATGAGCGACGAAACAGTTGAGTCCCTGTGGCTCTCAAAGCTGCCTGAATCGATTCAACCAACTGTTGGCACCCTCAAGGTCGAATTATCAACCAAAGCCGAGACAGCGGACCAGATTCTGGAGTTTGACAAATTCAAAACAGCGTCCAGTTTGACAACTCACGCTGTGAGCTCCGCTGATGTCTTTTGTCAAATCAGTGAACTGACCAAGAGAATTGAAAATTTGTCCGCAGAGGTCAGACGTGGACGTCAACGCTTACACATCCGGGATCGTACTTCTAGTCGAGGCAGTTCAAAATCCCGAGGAAAATCAAGAGGTAGTAACACAAAAAAGCATGATTTGTGCTGGTATCATTACCGATTTGGCAACCGAGCAAAGAAGGTTGCAAATACAAGAAAGACGAGCCAAAAAACTAGTAGGAACATACTCGTCGGTGACAGACGAGGTGTCAGACAATCTAGGCCGTCTCTTTATTCATGAGAAGCCACTCAACCTTAAGTTTTTGATTGATACTGGATCTGAACTAACACTGATTCCACCCAAACCTAGTGAGAAAAACAATCTACATGCATCTCGCAATCTTTTCGCTGCGAATGGGTCAGCTATAAAGACGTATGGCCAGAAACTGATGAAAATAAATCTTGGCCTGCATCGTGAGTTCGCCTGGCTGTTCATTATTGTAGACGTGACTCGCCTAATCATCGGCGCAGATTTTTTGAAACATTTTGAATTATTAGTCGATTTAAAAAAAGACGAAAATCTCTGGTTAGCTTGGGTCCACGAGAACGAGCTGAAGATGGCTGTATGCAGCCGAAACGCGTCCTCGAGACCCACGAAGCAAGGCCCGGCGGACTAAAGCTGCCCAGGGTTAATTTTGGCCTGCGGCAACACCAAAACGAACTTCAAAAAAAAAAAATTATCGACAGCAAATCTCAACTCAAATCTTCTGGAAAGATGCAATCGGTCAATGTATGTGAGGTGAACATAACTTCCTCAATCTTCGATTCTAACTATAAAAATTTATAACAAGAATTTGTCGATTTAACCAAACCAGAGACATTCAACGCAAAAACACCTTTGCAAACATCTGTCTCTCACCACATTGGGACCAAAGGCCCTTCAGTGCATTCCAAAGCTCGTCGTCTGACTTCGGGAAAATACGCGATCTCCGGGAAAATACGCGAGAATTCGAATATGTAGCCAAAATGGGAATTTGCACACGCTCTAGTTCACCATGGGCCAATCCATTACATTTGGTCCCCAATCACAGACGATTGCAGACGTCTCAACGCACAAACATTTACTGATCGTTACCCGGTACCATTCATTCAGGATGCTACAATTAATCTGGAGAACAGTGAAGTTTTTTCAAAAATTGATTTGACTCGAGCGTACCATCAGATCCCTGCTCACAAAGACGACATCGAAAAGACTGCGATTATAACACCCTATGGATTGTTTGAGTTCCCTGCAGTGAAATTTGGTTTACAAAATGCCAGCCAAAAATTTCAATGATTCATTGATAAAGTGTTGCGAGGACGTCCATTTGTTTTTAGTTTTATCAACGACAGCAGAATCGCATCAAAGAACCACGGCGAGCACCTTGCACACTTGCGAACAATCATGGCATGGCAACAATCTGAGGTGGCCTGGACAGATGATGCTTTGATCGCTTTTGAAAAGTGCCAAGAGGCACTAGCCTACTCAGCTCTCCTGGCAAAAACTGTGTCTGCATGTTGATGGTTCTGACTATGTCGTTGGCGCCGCTTTACATCAAAAAGACAGAGATCAGCTGCAGCCTATGGGGTTCTACTCAAAGCGTTTGACTGACACACAGAAACGGTACAGTACTTGTGACCGAGAGTTGTTGGGAGTTTTTCAATCAGTGAAGCATTTCAAATCACCACTAGAGGGAAGACCATTCTCAATTTACACCGACCACAAGCCATTGGTATTCATGTTCACGAAGAATCCAGAAAAAGCAGCACCTCGACAACTTCGCCAAATTGATTTCATCAGTCAATTTACGATAGATATTCGACACGTTGCTGGCTCCGAAAATGTGACTGCAGATATGCTGTCAAGAGTGGAGGCATTTTCGAAACAATTCATCGACTACAAACTTCTGGGTAAGCACCAAAAAATGATGCCGACATCAAGAATTTCTTGAACAACGAATCTTATTCGTCATTGCAACTTATACTGTGCGCTATTCCTAACTCAAAAGCACAGATATATGTGACTATTCAACTGATCGAATCCGTCCGCTAATTACCAAGGATATGCGACAAGCAGCTTTTGATTCCATTCATTGCATTTCTCATCAAGGAATTTCGACTACTGTTAAAATGATGACTGATCGTTCTGTCTGGCCTTCAATAAAGAAGGATTGTGGAGAGATGGCCAAGGCTTGTCTAGCATGTCAACGAGCCAAAATACTACGCCACATAAAGCCGCCTTTGGTCTGGCTTTATCAATTTCAGAAGTTTTTCCAGAAAGGCAATTTGGAATATAGGAGAAGTTCAAAGCTGTAGAGCAATATTCATAACTAGTAAGTAACCAGTCGACATCTACCTAAGCTGGTAGTGCCAATCGACGCGTCCCAGCCTGTGAGTTGGCACCTGATGAGAAGCGGCAGGGACGCGTATTCGAAACCAGCTTGAGCTCTTTCCACAATTCTTTATAAATATTAAATTCACTATCGAGGTACTCGAAACATTTGATCAGAACTTCCGCACCCATGAGTCTTCGCTGAGTTAGCTTAGCAAGGGTATAAATCACTTATAAGTTGTAAGTGAAAATGGAAAAATTGATCTACCAAAAACTTCTGAAATCATCTGAACTACCTGATTTTTCGCGTTTGATTGAAGACCAGCTGAAGACTTGATTCACAGGCTCGTACCAATTTTCGCAAGCTCTTTCTTGCTTGGCTGAAATAATGGATGATCAAAATAATCTTTCAGTACAATATGTGAAAGCAGCGACTAGTATCATTAAAGCAGAAGTAAAATCAAGACATATAAATAGTAAAGCTATCGCATATACATAAATTATATTTCTGACAGTAACGATTTCAACAGTATTCTCCGTTATTGCTGTGATTGCCCCCATGGCAAGTGTACAGTGGGATGCTGTTCACATGTAGCAGCTATTACTTATTATTTGTCATATGGACGGTATTTATTCAGAATTGTGCGTCCTGCTGAGGTCCTAACTAAGTTATTTGGAATTCAAAGTTCTACAGTTGTAATTAATTACAACAGCGACGAAGACTAATATTTTTTTGTTTCTTGTATTTTGATTAACATAAAAAGCCATAATATGGTAGTAGTAACAATAATAATGATAATAATAACAATAATATGGTAATAATAATAAATATTGAACACTTCCTGTTTTTTCTTCCAGTTTTGAGGAATTGCTTCAACTCTTAAATGTATTTCCCTATGGTCTAAAATAAGTTAAAGTAATACTAATGCGGGCCGTATAGCATACACCTATATCACTTTTATTTCGAAGTGTGCAATTTTTATGCGTTTTAGTACAAACGCAGGAGCATAACATGTATTATTGATTGTAAGTCACAGAAAACATAAAAAAATTGTTATTTTGTTTCTATTTTATTATTTTTTATCTGAAAAATTATTCTAAAAATCTTTCAAAATACATATAATATTTACTGTAAAGTTACCGCGTTGGATTCATTTCTCTAGCTTAATTATTTTTTGAGTTATATTTTTTGAACAATTGTTATGTGTGTGGTAATTTTTCCCATATATCCAGGTCAAAGTGGATGCCGGACGCAAAACGAACATGAATTGCGTTGGTGCTCTCAGGTAGATATGAAAGCACGACTGACCTGACATTGTTTAATATAAAAGAAACTATGACGGATCTACTAATTCACATCCTGTGTCATAATCTGCACGAAGTATGTAAAACACAACGTACGATGTAGAAATGTAGCTATTTCAGTCTGTAAGTGGTAGATTTTGCTTGTAACAAATCAGAAAATTATGAAAATCTTTATGTAAGAAATTTCCAGTTGATTGTTCCTGACAAAGTACCAACTGCTGCTTCCTGGTTTGAGGATCTACTCTAATTAGCGCCTCTACAGGGAAAAGATAGAGTGGCAAGATTGACAATATTGATGACACGGCATCACAAAAAACTGGGATATTTTAGGGGAACGCTCGAAGGAACAAAATTAGAATTTTGGAAATGAACCGCACGAAAAGCGGAGTATTTCGTAGGCTGCTAATGCTTAAGTGAAATAGCTTAGGAATATTTATTCGTCATGTCCTAATTGTTGGGGAAACAAAAAGAAGACAGATATGTTTCTGCCGACAGATAATTTGCTACACAACACGTTCGATACAAAATAATAGGAAGAAATTATGAAAAAAATTTTTTCCTATAGTTAAGATCATGAAATTGTTGCCCATTCATGTATACTCCTTATGGCTATTTATAAGTAAGTATTGGTGAATATGTGTCAGTATGTGTAACATGTGGGCTGCGGGTCTCTCTATATCTAATAAATCTATGACGAAATTAAATCTAAAGTCGAGAATTTGTCAATATCGTACGGAATGAGCGGGGCTTTATTCATCTGCAAGTGATTCGAGTGGAGTTAAAACTCGCGTTAAATTCATTTTCCTGAATCCATGCATAGCACATATCTGTTGATGGACTACATACATACATGCATACATACATACATACGTACATATATGCGTACATACATACATACGTACATACATGCATACATACATACATACATACATGCATACAATTATACATACATACATGCATACATTCATAAATACATACATACTTACCTGCATACATACAAAAATACATACATACATACACACTAACATGCATACATACATGCATACATGCATAAATACATACATACATGCATACATACATACATTCATACATACATACATACATGCATGCATACATACACACATACATGCATGCATACATACATACATACATACATTCATACATACATACATACATACATACGTACATACAAACATACATACATACATTCATACATACATCCATACATACATGCATACATACATACACACATACATATATGCATACATACATACATGCATACATAAATGCATGCATACTTACAGACACACATACATACTTACATGCATACATACATACATTGATACATACATACCTATCTATATACATACATACATACATAGATACATACATGCATGCATATAGACATACATACGTACATCCGTACATACAATCTCGCATTCATACATACACGAATACATACATACATACATGGATGCATACATGGATACGTACATACATACATATATACACACATTTATACACACATACATACACAAATACATACATACATACAAACATGGATACAAACACACATACATGCATACATACATACATACATGCATACATACATGCATGCATACATACATACATATTAGGTGTACAACTTTGCTTCCACCGTGTTTTTCCATATTCGAGGCTCTATTGAAAAAAAACTGGTTATACATTTATGATTCAAAGTATTGTCCATCGCTGGCCACTACTTATTCCCATCTTTCGTGCAGCGTACGAATCCCGCGTTGAAAAACTGATCATCTTTTGAAGCGATCCACGAATCGATCCACGAATCGATCCAATTTTTTCCCTCTTTATAAGACCGGAAGTGTTGGTCAGCCAGGCCGTGTGCCATTGATCGAAACAAGTGATAGTTTGAGGAAAAAAGCTCTGGAGAATACGGCGGGTGGGGTAGGACCTCCCGTTTCAACGTTTCCAAGTATGTCTTGAACACTTTGGCAACATGTGGTCGAGCAGTGTCATGCTGTAGAATCACCTTATCATGTCTCTGGTTATATTGCGGCCGTTTGTCTTTCATTACTCGGTTCAAACGTATTAATTGCGTTCGATAACGATCGCCTGTGATTGTTTCAGTTGGTTTTAACAACCCATAATAAATTATGCCGAGCTGGTCCCGCCAAATACTGAGCATGACCTTGGAACCGTGAATATTCGGTTTGGCCGTCGACGTGGAAGCATAGCCGGGATATTCCCATGATTTTCTGCGCTTGTAATTATCGTCACGAACCCATTATCGTCTTCAGTCATAATGCGATACAGAAATCCCTTCCGTGTTTGCCTTGCAAGCAGCTGTTCACAAGCAAACAAACGCCGTTCAACATCTCTCGGCTTCAACTCGTGCGGCTAATTTCCTTATTTCTGAATCATTCCTGTCAGACATATTGAAATGGCTTGTTGCCAATCTTGATCAAGTAATGCCTCTCATTGTGCATCTTCTAAAACCTACTCTCTTCCACCGCCATGCTGGTTTTCGACGTCAAAAGCACCGCTCTTGAAGCGTTGAAACCACTCTCGGCACGTTCTTTCACTAAAAGCGGCCTCAACATAGGTATTTGAGAGCATTCGAAGAGCTCCAGAAGCAGATTTGTTCATATTAAAGCAGAAAATAAAAACCTCCCGAAAATTACGAGAATTTGGCTCGTAAGCTGACATGTTTAATCGAGAATAACTTTATGATGCAGACAAAAATCGCCTAATATTTCGATGGCGTTAAGTTTACATATACCTAAGCTTATTGTATGACATCTACAATCTATTTATTTCGACTACCGCTTACCGCTACAGCCATCTATTGCATAACGGCGGAAGCAAAGTAGTACACCTAATACATACATACATATATACATACAGACGTTCCTAAATACATACAAACATGGATACAGGCATAAAAACATGGATACATACATACATGCATACAGACATATATAAAAACATAAATACATACATTCATACATACATACCTACATGCATACATACATACACACATACATACATGCATAGATACATACATGCATACATGCATACATAAATGCATGCATACATACATACACCCTTACATACGTATATACAGACATACATGCATACATACATACATGCATACATACATACATACATTAAACATGCATACATGCATTCATACATGCATACATACTTACAAACGTACATACATACATACATTATTAGATACATACATACGTACATACATACATACATACATTCATACATACACACATACATACATGCATACACACATACATACATGCATACACACATACATACATGCATACAAGTTAACACACTCACCTTCAACTCCCCTTTCCGAACGTTGACCGCTAGCACCTGTCGCAATATATTGATCCACCCATTTTTGCATACTCGGTAAATATTTACACGAGCCTACTTACCTGAACCAATGACCCGGCCAAGGCAAGCACATTGATTACACGTATTATTCATAAGTGCAAATCTAGCAAATAATTTTCTTTAGGAATAATTTTATTGATAACTGCAAATCTAGCAATTAATTTTCTTTAGGAAAATTTTATTGATAACTGCAAACTTAGCAAATAGTTTTCTTTGAGAATAATTTGATTTATGAATGTTGATTTAGCACAAAATTTGTTGTAATTAAATTATAAATAAGAGGTAAGCAGTAATAATAAGTTCAGTTGGAATTGATCGTCGGGAAAATAAAGTATTACTGAAAAGCGGAAACATTGTTTTTTTTGTAAAACCGAAGTACAATAAACATAACTGGCGCCCGAACAGTCTAATCACTGTGAAAACACATTGATTAAGTAAAAATAATTCCGTGATTTTGTAGTTTCGGTTTTTAACAAGTTTTTACCTACCATTATTCGATACTGTTCCCGTGAGAACACGGTAATCGCTCGGTAGTCCGCAAATTTTCAGAAAACGCTATACCCGTGAGAACATAGTGGCCGACGGCATCCAACCGCGAATCAGGTTAAACGTAACCTATTGGAACCAAATAAACAACAAGGAGGAAAGGAATAAGCTGCTGCCATCGAGGGAAATGGTCCATAAAAGGAGCAAAACTAATAATATCGCAGGAGTGACACCAACCGTACCGCAGTAGGTGCATACTAAAAATCTAACGGCGTGCATTAAAGAGGAAGTATACGGAGTGCCCGAGAAGCTGCATACCAATGGCAAACATTTATCTAATGTAAGCTTACCTCTATTTTTCTCATTTGTTATACATATATTCGAAAACCTATTATGTATATTCAATATCAAAATATATTCAATATCAATTATATATATTAAACTCATCAATTTAAAACTAAAATTCAATTTAAACCTGAAAATATATCTCAAAATCATATAACAAAATATTTTTAAAAATGAAATTGGCAAACAATTTTTAATATATATCAATACATTTTTTACTACATATCTACATATTTTCAAATTTTATGAATTGTTATAAAATTGTGTGAAATGTGAAAAATCAAAATTTCGTCCAAAAAAGTGGTCTCGTGTAAGCGTTTGTGAAACATATAAAAAAGTGTCCGTGAATTTCGTTTGTGTAAAGCTATCCAATAGTTCCGGTTTTTCCTTCTTTTTTCACTTCGATGAATTATATAAAAGGAAAAATGGAAGCTATTCAACAATCGATTAGGGAATTAACAGGTGCGGTCAATGCGAGTGTTGAATTAATCAAAAGATTGGAGGCTAGAGTGTCCACGTTAGAGCAAAATCCAACTCCCCAGTCTCATACTTCTTCGTCGGTATTACAACCGCTTGCGTCCCCTCAAACAGAAAAAGATCTAGATGAGATAAGGAAGCTCCCAGATTGTGTGAGAGATCTACAAGTATTCGACGGAAATCCGGTTCAGTACGTATCCTGGATTCATAACGTTGAATCAATCTTAAAGGACTACAGTATTGTGCGTAACAAACCAATTTATAGGGCGATTTTGCAACACATTCGGCAAAAGATACGGGGCCCAGCAGATGCTGCTCTCATATCCTATAATATATTTGATAATGAGTGGTCTAGCATAAAGAAATGCTTATCACTTCATTACTCTGATAAACGTGATGTGCGTACTCTAGAGCATCAACTACACTCGATGCAACAGAGAAATAAGAGCGTAGATGAACTTTACGCTGCAGTGAACCATCAACTCTCACTGCTGGTGAATAAAATTAAAACAGAAGATCATTCTGGTGAAACTATTTCCGTGCTCACCGAAAATTATCGAAACAGAGCTTTAGATGTCTTCATTGGAGGATTGAACACACAGGATTGAATGGTGATTTGTCGCGGATGTTAGTTATCCAGAAACCTCAAACGCTCCCCAAAGCATATGCTTCTTGCTTGGAGATTCAAAATTTAAATTTCAGGAATTACTCGATTCATAAGGGACATTTCGTCAACTCAATTTCGGCACCCATTAACCAAATCGAAAACCCCCGATTTGGCCTTAACGCTCCCAAGCCACCATTCCCCCGTCAACAAATAGGTTTTCAGGAACGAAATCAAATCTACAACAGAGTTCACAAAGGAGCTATTGCATCAACACCTCAAAACCATCCACCACCAAGGCCTATTCAGCCTAAACCCCCAGTTCCTATGGAAATTGATTCATCCATCTGCACACGCCAAGTTGATTATATCAACAGACTTACTAATTTTGCCAACAAGAGGTCGAACGCGTCTTCGAATTTCCCTAGGAAGACTCAGCGTCTCTACAGTTTAGAGGTTCAGGAGCAACCTGAGGAAGATCACGTTGAGAATAACTACTTCACAGAAGTCGCGAATCGTGAAGAATCTGCTTATCTCGATCACTTGAAGATTCTCTGGAGGATTCCGAAGTGAACCATTTAAATTTTACAACAGATGCCTCTCTAGCGTACCATATATAGAATATACAGATAGAAATGGACAAATTGAAAATTTTCTCATAGATAATGGCACTAATAAAAATTTTATTTCCCCTAAATTGGCCTATAATTCCAAACCCGCTAAAAAACCCTTTACAATTCGATCCACTGCTGGACAAATACCCATAGCCAGGAAAGTTACTGGTCCATTTTTTAAAAGCATAGGAAACAATACACCCATAGATTTTTACGTTTTACCAGGACTGAAATCATTTGATGGCATCATTGGAGATGATACATTGAAGGATTTAGAAGCTATTATTGATAGAAAAAATGACTAACTCGTAATCAAACCAAACATTCGCATTCCATTGAAGGCTAAGGAATCAAAACAAGTGAACATACATAACATAATCGAATTCAATTCTGAACACTTAACCCACCAGACAAGACATAAGCTGCAGTCTTTATTGGACAGATTTTCAAACCTCTTTGGTCCAATAAGTGATAGTGAAATCGTGGATACCGCTGTCAGGGCAGAGATCAAAACGACAACACCTGACCCAATTTACACCAATTCGTACCCTTATCCGGTTTGCATGAGGGAACAAGTTGATAATCAGATATCTAAGATGCTTGAAGATGGAATAATACGTCCATCTAAGAGCCCATACAAAACTCCTATATGGGTCGTACCCAAAAAACCTAATTCTGCAGGTGAAAAGAAATATAGACTCGTAGTAGATTTTAAGCGACTGAATGCAGTAACAATGTCTGATACGCAGTCTTTCCACTACTATCAGTCAGTGCGGACTTACGAGCGAATTTTCCTTGATGAATTTTTACATCAAGACCAGAGAAATAGTTAGGCAGCTTAAAAAACTTAAAAATCGAACAGCTCCTGGGATCGATGGAATTCCTAATTATGTGATGAAAAATCTACCAAAGAAAGGGATTGTGCTCACTTGCCACTTATTCAACGCTTGCCTCAAACTATCTTATTTTCCACTCGCCTGGAAACAAGCTGTTGTAGTACCTCTGCTAAAGCCTGGGAAGGATCCACTTGAGCCAGAAAGCTACAGGCCAATAAGCCTTTTGCCAGCCTTTGGTAAACTATTCGAAAAGCTAATTCTCAAACGACTCACAGACTTCGTGGAAAATGCCAACATACTTCCTGACTTTCAGTTCGGTTTCAGGCACGGCTATTCAACGGAGCACCAGCTGTATCGCGTCTCAAAGGACATGAAGTCAGCCTTAATAGGGAAGCAATCAGTTGGAATGGTCACCATCGATATTGAAAAAGCTTTCGATAGAGCCTGGCACGAAGGTTTGCTTTATAAACTCCAAGGGTACAAAACGCCAGAATACATACGTAAATTGATAGCTTCATACCTCAAAGACAGATCATTTAAGGTAAAGGTCCGAGATAACACCTCTACTGTAAGATGCATCCCTGCTGGTGTTCCCCAAGGCTCATGTCTGAGCCCCACCCTTTTCAATATCTACACCTCCGATCTCCCTACAAGCGAGCAAGTAGCTGCTTTTGCGGACGATACCTGTTTTTATACTTCAGGAATTTACCCAAGGACAATAACTGCCAACTTAGAAAAAATGCTTAAAAAATGTTTATCAGTTCTTTTACAGGTGGAAAATAAGCATCAATATTGATAAAACTAAGGCAATATTTTTCACTAAAAAACGTAAATGTTCCTTGCTGCCTAATCGACCGATCAACTTTTTAGGACAAGCTATACCATGGTGAGAAAATCTGCAGTATCTTGGGCTTATGTTGGACAAGAAACTCATGTTCAAAGACCACATTGAACGAATAAGCATTAAAGCTTTTAATTCTGTACTTCAACTGTATCCACTACTCAACAGAAGGTCCCAACTGAACATTAAGAATAAAATGATAATTTAAAAAATGGTAATTCAGCCTATCATATTATACTGAGCGCCTACTTGGATGCGCAATTGGATGTCAATGCGCAAAATATTTGATATCAAAGCTTCAAGTCACTCATAACAGGTACTTAAAAATGGCGCTAAATAAGCTTTTTTATTTCTCATCACGCAAATTACATGAGCTTGCTAATATTAGCCCTATCAATAAACTCGCGCTCTCACGCAGAGATAATCTACTAGCTAAGGTAGAACACGCTTCGAACCCATACATTCAAGCACTCAGGAATTAAATTAATAGATTAACCTTAGAGATCATGCGTCCTCAACCGAGTTTTCATAGTTTTTACTAAGATTCAAAATAGTATGTAAATAGGTTTTAACATAGGTAGTAGTAGTTTAAGTTAGAGTTAAGTTTAAAAGAGGTTTTTGTTGTATTTTCCTCTACTATTATAAATATGTCATATGAATAAGTAACATTCGTGTTACAAACAGAAAAAATTATGTACAGTAGAAACTCGATTATCCGGCCCTCAGTTATACGGATTCGCGATTATCCGGACTATAAACTGCGACCAATTAAATAATTAAGTAATATTGAGCCAAGTTACAAAATGTTTAACATATGTACTAAAAGTCGAATTTATGCAAGCACGAACGAGTCGGAACTGGCATTACCCCACCCGCGCCCCACGGGATCGCAGCCCCACGCGTTTCATTATTGTTTTAGTTAGTTAGCAATTGTTACTCCGCTCTGATGTGCGTGTCGCGTCTAAATATTTGAAAATGTGAAAGCGTAAGAGAGTGGTGTTATCGCTTAAAGACAAAATAAATATTATTGATTCATTAAAAAAAGGAGAAACCGGTCGTAAGTTAGCTGATGAGTATGGTGTAGGTACATCCACGATAAGTGATATTAAGAAGAATGCCGATTCAATTTTGTTCTACACCTGCAAATTAGATAGTGAAGACGGGAGTAAACATCGGAAAATGATGAAGAAACCGAAAAACGAACTTTTAGAAGACGCTTTGTTTTGTTGGTTTTTACAAAAACGATCAACTGGGCAACCGATATCTGGCCCTTTACTCTGTGAAAAAGCATTGCAGTTAAATACAAAATTAGGTGGTGATGAATCGTTTGTCGCAAGTAACGGATGGTTATACAGATTTAAATCTCGTACTGGAATTCGTGAATTGGAAATACAAGGTGAAAAAATGTCAGCTAATGTAGATGCAGCAAACTCTTTTAAAGATGATTTTAAGAAGAAATTGGATGAAAATAACTATGACTTGGATTTTGTTTATAATGCTGATGAAACCGGATTAAACTGGAAATCATTACCTTCAAAATCTTTAGTTTCTAGGCGAGAGAATTCAGCTCCAGGATATAAAACTAGCAAAGAGCGAGTAACTATATTAGTCTGTGCTAACGCTACCGGGACCCATAAAATACCTTTGCTCCTCATCGGAAAATCAAAAAAACCCAGATGTTTTAAAAATATCAGAGTGCCCTTAATTTATAAAAATCAAAAAAGCGCATGGATGAACTCTGAAATATTCATTGATTGGTATGACAACACTTTTATCCCTGAAGTAAAAAAAACAAAACGAAATTGGCAAGCAAGGTAATGTACTACTTTTACTGGATAATGCGCCAACCCATCCTTCGGCTGAATTGTTAGAGAGAGAAAAAGGAAAGTTGAAAGTAAAATTTTTGCCTCCTAATATGACATCCTTGCTACAACCAATGGATTAAAGTATTATTGAAACATTGAAACGACTTTATAGAAAACAACTTTTACGTAGGTTGTTATCTGTTGATGAAGATGATGTAGAAGTCGTTTTATCATTTTTTAAGGGAATGAATTTAAAGGAGTGTTGTTACATGGTTGTAGATGCGTGGGATTTGATTGAAAGGAAAACTTTAAACAAGGCTTGGAACAGAGTACTTAATCGGGAGAATGAAAATTCAATAACCAATACGGATGATTTTATTTTGAAGGATATTAATGAGCTAATGTTAAAGATACAAATACGAGTATGCCAGGATTGTGATGATGATGATATCAAAGAGTGGGTCACTTGTGACAGTAATGATCAAGGTTTTCAGATTATGTCAGATGACGAAATCGTAGAGAACATATTGCAGATAAATGAACAGCAGGAAATGCAAGAAGATGAAACAGAAAAAAAACTAGACGTAGAAAATGATGTAGGACCATCTCATGATGAAGCACTCCAGGCTCTGGAAACAGCTCTCAAATGGTTTGAAAAACAAACAGAGAGTGATACTGTAAGTTTACTACAGCTGAAACGAATTCGTGATATAGCAGCAATGAAGAGAAAAAGTAGCTTACATCAAATGCCAATTACCAAATACATGTATTTTAAACCAAATTAAACTTATTATTAAATTATTATTATTTTTAATTAATAATATTATTATTTATTAATAAATATTACTATTATTAAACTTATTTTATTTCACAAAACCCGCTTTTCTTCATACATTCGATTATCCGGACTTTCGATTATCCGAATCCCTAACGACAACAATTAATCCGGTTAATCGAGTTTCCACTGTATATGCAATGAATATCAAATTCAGAACTCTCACTTTAAGTATTAGCTTAGTCCTGTAAAATTTTTAGAAACAATAAAGAACTTATTAAATAAATAAATGTCTGATACGTTCCCCATCCCAGATATTACAAACACTTTGGCAAGTTTCGGGAAGTCGAAATACTTCACCACATTGGACTTAACGTCGGGATTTCATCAGATAAAGATGAAAGAAAGTGATATTGCCAAAACCACATTTTCGACAGCTAATGGGAAGTACGAATTTACGAGACTTCCATTCGGACTCAAGAATGACCCAGCTATCTTCCAACGGATGATAGATGATGTCCTGAAACAATTCATTGCGAAGATTTGCTTTGTCTACATAGATGACATTATCATTCTGGGTGAAACAGAAGAAGAACTAAGAAACTTGGAAACAGTACTCACGCAACTAATTAAAGCGAACCTGAAAGTTAACCTAACCAAGTCAACCTTTCTGAAAGCGCTAGTTGAATTTTTGGGATATGTCATCTCCCAAGAAAGAATTTCGCCGGATCCTAAGAAAATTTCAGCAATTAAAAATATCAAGTCACCTACTAATTTAAAAGAGTTAAAGACATTTCTCGGTCTCGCCTCTTACTATAGAAGATTTATAAGGGATTTTGCAAAGGTTGCAAAACCTTTGACCAATCTGACGAGAGGTGAAAATGCACAAGTAAAGGCAAATCAAAGCAGGAAAACGGAGATCGAGCTTGGCAAAGTGGAACTGAAGGCATTTAACGATATCAAAGAGCTACTAACATCCTCAGAAGTGTTAACATTCCCAGACTTTGAGAAGCCATTTATCCTAACAACAGACGCATCAAATCAAGCGATTGGAGCAGTGTTATCCCAAGGCGATCTAGGAAAAGATAAGCCGATTACCTACATTTCTCGCTCGTTAAACAAACCGGAAGAAAATTATGCTACAAACGAGAAGATAATGTTGGCAATCGTCTGGACACTGGATAAACTTAGAACTTACCTTTACGGGGCGAAGAAAGTGAGAATACTTACGGATCACCAACCACTCACCTTTGCTCTAAGTAACAGGAATCACAATGCAAAGCTAAAGCGTTGGAAGGCTCGGATCGAGGAGTTTAACTATGAACTCGTGTATAAACCAGGCAAAACCAACGTGGTGGCTGATGCTTTTGTAATGTTATGTCCTTTTGTTGGTCTTCGCTTGTTCCGTAACCATTGATTGTTTTATTAGAAAAAGGCTATCTTTGATTATACTATTATATAATCACCTAAGCAAGCGGCCAAGCCACAGATAAGATGGCGAGGACATGATCAAAAGATTATTATCCACGACGCCGTTTTTACTATTGTCGCAAGAATAGTCTCGCGACAGAATCCTGATCAGAAAATCTACTCCAAGAAAACAACGCTCAGTTTAGTATCTGATTCCGAATTTCTTTTATTCACAAAAATGTACAGCTTAAATACTATTCTTACGACCTAAAACTTATCATGGGTCACATACATATTTTGACCCAAATTAGTTCACACGTCATAAAATTAGTCATATGCATTTTTCCTCATTCAATTCACACTCAATAAATTAAAAATGCCATTCGACACTTGTCCAATACAAATAGTCTTTGACCACAACTCATTATGAATCACGTGTGAGTTATTTAATTTAATTTTGTATTGGAAAAATAACTTCGAACTTAGTTCTTCAGAACTAAGTTTTCACTGAAGTCAAATTAATTTTAAACTGAAAAATGAAACTTGTTACTAAAACCCTAGTTTCAGAAAAAACACGTCTTTAAATCGGACTTAGATGTTTTTATTTTCCCGTTTAACTCTCTACTGCTTTTCTCAAGAAGTTCTTAACTACTTATATTCTACTTATCCTATCGTTATGTCTTAAAACCATATGTACAATGTGATTTGTATTATCCTCATAAAATTAGATACCGACAACCTCATAAAACAAAAAGGACGTGTATGAGATGCAGAATTGCATGTAATAAAAAAAATTGGGTCTGCGTCGGACCAGACGGTGGAAGTGAAACTTCTTTGGCCATTCACTCACACAGTCAGACAGGATACATAAATGATATATAACACATTTTTCCCTGTTATTCAATATATTTCTCTTCAGTATATTACAAGTGACTTCAGTATTATATTATACACCTATATATTATCATTATCAGTAATTTCTTCTATAATCATTCTTTCATCGTGGTCATTTTCTGGTTGATCATTTGAAATCGTACTGTATTCCAGGAAAGACACAATCGGCTTATGATAACTAAAGTAACTAACAAATATTTTAGATTCAAACTTTTCAAAATATCTACTAAATACAACATCGATGGTCGTTCCGTATTTGGTCGTACTTTGATTTTTATCATTCGACATTACCAAGTCTAGTTTTTCTTTTAGAAAATGTATCAATGGCTCTGTATTTTAATCGGAAAAATGGATGTTCAAATCGCCGCTTATTATCATGGGGATTTCATGAAAATTTTCATCAAGCAGTGCGGAACCTTCTCTGGTATAAATTAATAAATTTTGGTGTATAAACTTTATGATCTGGTTCACAGTTTTACCAGGAGAGATGTATAGCGCTACAACTACGAATTGTCGACCAGTTTGTGGAACGCATTTACTAATACAAATTTCTCCAATAGCTGACTGTGATGCAACAAGAGATTCTGATGCCCTTGAATGAACATTCATGTGAGAAGTGGCTATGTTATTATGGTCTCTTTCATTGTGATAAATTGCTACTCCTCCCGCAGCAACATTCTCTCGTTTATACTTTGCTATGCAATGAAAATTCGGAATGTCGATGTTTTGCCCATCTCTCAAATGTGTTTCCGATAATATAACTATTGTACATTTTTTGAATAGGCTGTCATTCAGATCGAGTGCATGTGCAATGAGACTTTGACTATTTATTGAATAAAAACTTATTCCTGCCCTATTAGAAATAAAACTTCCCAAAGACTCAATAATTGTTGGTAGTCTATTGAGTGATAATCTTTGTAATTCTCTCTGTATATCGGTTGTACCTATGGAATTTCTTCTGCCATGGTGGAAAATGTTGCTGTCATCTTTTGTAGTGATATATAGACCGTTAATACGTGTCACTCTCGATAAGGCAACATACACTAATTCTATGGAGTGGCTTTTGTCGTATTCATAAACAATCTCATCGAAAGTCCCACCCTGCGATTTATGTATCGTGATAGAACATGATCATACCAATGGGAAATGATTTCTCCGAATGTTAATTGTTTTATTATTATTCATCGGTATTACGGATGAACTTCGTAAAATAGGTACGGCATTGCGATCAATATTGTGTTGTGCCATGTATCCTGCACATTTTTTCTGCAGCTTCTGCCGAATTTTATTTGGGAAAATAAGCCACACTTTGGAAACTTCCCCATCATCGTTGAACTCTATGTGACATAATTTTCCGACTGTGCCATTAGCCAGACCATCCGAAACATCGATGTTTGTGGTTATAATGTAATATGTTCCTTTAACAAATGTAAGTTCATATGGTAGCCCACCAGTATCTATTGTCGACATTTTATGCAATTTTTGTTTGACAAAAGCCTCCTGTTCTTTAGTATGACATCCAGTGTAAATATCTATAGTAATCGAAATAACTTTATCAACAGCATTTTTCAAAATGGAATTATTATATTTATTAACGGAATCATTTGAGTGGAATAATTATACTCCATGTGGGCATAGTCTATTTGCTTCGTCCTTTGGAAAAAAACGCGATTCAATAAGTTGGAGTTCTTCTTCCGTCAATTTTTCTCCATTGCCAATTTTTGTTAACGCTGATGAGAATTGAACATTAGCTTGCCTCATAACCTCTGTTAATTCATAATATTGAAGACAATGCCACAAGGACTTCCCAGTAATTTTTTTTTAAATTTGTTTATATATGCGCGTTGCTCTTACTGGGGGTAATTGACGCAAATCTCCTATCAATATCATATCGAGCCCTCCAAAATTATTGTTAAATTTTCCCGTGATTTGTTTCAATCGTTGATCAATTTGTTCTAATAATTCTGCCGATATCATACTCACTTCGTCAATTATAATAACTCTGACATATTTAAACAAGGCTCGATACTGATGAGCTACCTCTATACTCAATGGTAACAATTTTGAGAGACATATTTTTAACGCCGTATGAGCAGTGGTTCCATCGATAGCAGCAGCAGCTTTGCCAGTAGAAGCACAAGTTATGTAGGCATTACAATAGCCATCGCTATCGGAAAATCTATTATATATTTCCATGATTAATTTTATTACAAATGTTTTACCACATCCAGCTGGACCCGTAAAAAATATCTGGAGAGGATTATTTTCACTACACAATAAATGATGAATTACTTGCAAAAGAAGATTTAGCTGTTTTTCATTCGCCATACGCATGGATTTACAGAACTGTGCATGCGGTATAACATTTTCTCTTCTTTTAGCTATGGCACCTAATTTGTTCAAGGCAGCTAGTCGTAAATCAGCATTACCGTCAACATTCGGATCGTTGTATAAATGTTCAAATGGATTAGCTTCTGGGAATCTGCCTCTGACGTCTTGAACTTCATCGTCATCGCAAGGTGTTTCTTCTCGACAAAGTTCCCTGCATATTTGAATAGTTTTTTCAATATCTATATTGTGTTCGAATTCTTTTCTCCTTTGTAATATTATTTGTTCATTTTCTTCATAGATCGTTAAAAATTTCATATCCGTTAATATATCTTGTTCTTCATTTCTAAATGGTACATGTAATGTCACCATTTCCCTTCTATATTCATTGAAATCCGACCCAATGTCATAATTTCGATATCTTATTATTTTCTTTTCATCTCTCTTAACATATTCGCATTTATTATTTTTGTAATATTGGCAAACGAACTGAGCCAATGAAATGTCATCTAATTCATTCGGCCTGCGTTCATACTTGTCGAACCAGTTCTCCTTCCATTTATCCGTTGATTCGCCTTCTATTGCAGAGAGCTCTTTCATTGTTTTTTTAATCCTTTGGCGTTCAACGGGCCACACGGTTGGTATATAAACTATTTGAGTAGAAGCTTTAGACATCGGCTCTCTCATCAGGTACCAAGCAGCTTCCTGGCTAGTCATTTCCGTATTGTTCAAAAGATTAACACTTAAACTCCTCGTTATATCTACTATATCAAATTCGGGATTTTCATTCATAGTTTCTATAATTTTCCTCTGTAAATTACTGACGCCGCGATTTGTTTTATTAACGTACTCAACAACGTATGCTGCACAAGAATACTCTTCCGTAATAAATTGAATGTCGGTATTTGACTTACATTACATTGACTTACAACCACATTAAATATAAACGGATTAAAGGGGTTATGCCATTTTTCTGAAGGTTGACGTTTCACAAACACTCGTGGACGCTTTATTCCCACTCGTAAAATATTTAAATATTCCTGATCCGACGCAATGTTATTTTGTGTATAAAATTGATCAAAATCAGTATAGTCGTCGTTTTCTAATTTTTTTCTTATTTCCTTATACTTTTTTTTCAAAATTAGAAAATTAGCTTCGGTATCTTTCATTGGAATTAATATAGCGGTTTTCTTGCATGGCATAAAAGGAGCTTCGAATCTGCATTCTTGCGCACGATTGGATGTGATTTTCTTGTAGCAGGTGAAAGTGTGCTTGTGAGTATTCAATTTAATATTACCTGAAGCTTCCGATGTTGAGACGGAAATGAGCGAATCAATCAGATTAATAGCCTGTTGATAGTCTTTGCCCAGTGGATCATCAGGAGCATTATCACACCAAGCAATAATGTGAGCATGTGGGCTTCCTCGATGTTGAAACTCAATTCTCTTGAAGTAATGTAGAATTATGTATTTCTTGAATGGGCTGAATCTTTTTGATTGTAATATATTCATAATAACATTAACTAATTTGTTGAAGTGTAGTGCACATGTAACAGCGTCTTCATTAATTAGAGTACTCTTCTGCATGTATTCTAATTCTTCGGCTTCTTTTTTTTGAAATTAATTTCTTGTTCCTCAATTTGTAAATTAATTGCAATAAATTTGGCCACCCAATTTCATTTGCGCCAATCGTAAAGAATAGCGTTGGTTTCCCTAATTGACGAATCATAGCAAATAAATCTTTCTTTTTTTTCAGACCAATACCAAGCTGAATTCGGTATAGATCTCAAAAAAGCTACATTACTTTCGATACATCCTTGAATGTAATCTTCTGATTCTATCTGTTCCTTAGTGATGTTAGTATTCTTCCCAACATGTTTAAAGGCTATGGTGAGAGAGTCTTTCACTCTGATTCTCATTATTTTCATTGCCATATATAATAAGTGGTATCGAGTTACGCCGCGTCTATCTGATCTTCTTAATTCACTCGTTGCCATCATAAAAGGTGTGACATTAACTCCTTCTCTAAATTCTCTAAAGTGTCCTAGATATATGCCAGGGAAAGAAAGTTCTTCAGCATGCTCATCGAACAATAGACTAATTGGCACGTTATGTTCTCCCGGCGCGATTCTAAGGTAGAAATCCTCGTTCCAAATCAATGATTGTTGTTGTGCAACTAAACTCTCCTCTATGGGGATATTTTCCACAAATTCATTATCGTCGTCAAAATGAAGGAATTGTTCGTTGTCACGGTCATTAACTTCGCTACAGTTTAAAAAACTATCGTCAATCGTAATATTGTACGTAATATACAACGGCGTTTGTATTAAATATTTTAGCCAATTTTTATTACTTTCTTGTTGACCAATCCTTGTACGAAACTCAATTTATGAATTTTCTTTCTTTTAATATGTACATTGATACAATAATCATCATCCACATTGCGGGGTAACTTCTTAATCATAGTATCAACCTCTACTGGGACGTTTATAACTTGTCCATAAATTCCATACTGACCATTGATATGTCGAAGACGTCTTATTTGCATAAACGGAATACGAGGGGATATTAATCGTTCGGTTACCAAATCTAATGGATCATTACGTAAATCATCCGGATATTCTGGATATTTGAAGCCGTTATAAATGGATAATTGTGGAATGTGATTCTTTTGAATGCTTCTAAAGCACGTAGAACATATTGTGAATTTTTGTTGATGAACTGTAATTATTTTCCTAATGAGTGTAATATTCGCTGTATCATTTTGATTAAGCACTACTTTTAAATCCTTCTTGAACCAAAGGCGATCACACATGGCACAAGGATAACCGAATGGGTTATTGATAAATTTATTTAAAAACTCTTTATGTGCATAAATATGTTGATTGTACGATGTATAAACATTACCTTGCATTGATTGTTGATACTCTTCCATCTGAACATTGTTTATGTCGTTTTCTCCGTCTTCACTATTATTATTGTCAAGATTATCATAATCAACTTCCTGGCCATGGTTTTGATAATCGCTTTCTCTAGAAGTCATATCTGCCCTTTCAATTTCAGCATTAGAAATTGGTACGGCCGATGGTTCATTTCTATAATTCCCGTGACACTCTCCAGTAGTAATTCTGGGAACTTCTTTTGTTGATGGACCCGCTATCTGTGAAATATGGATTGGATTTTTTCGGACAAATGGCACTTGTCTATGTGAGGGCCCTGCTATTTGCGAGCAATGAATATTTTTTTTGGGTCGTGGTACATCTTTACTGACAATTTCAGGTGCTTGCGAATCGTTGTCTGCAATTTGATAAATTTTCCGTACAGTATTTCTATCCCGGTAGTTTTTCGCGCGAATAGCAGCTAATTTTCTCCGATGAATTTCACTGGCTTGTTCGACGTTTTTCTTTGATTGTTTTTTCTGTTTTGCAACTTTCGAATTTTTGGCCAAAAACATTATATTCGACCAATACTTTCTGTTGTACTCTGCTTTCTTCCTTTTCCTCTCCACAGTTTTTTCATCAATTACCATTTGTGGAGTTTCTTCACCACGGTCATTGTTCTCGAACTCGGAATCTGTTTCATTATTTGCATTTTCTTCTGAAAGGTGAGATGCAGCGTTTCTCTTATTCATGTCTCTATCGAGGCAGCGGCGGCATGGGCAGTAAAAAAGCGACTAAGAGAGCGTTCGGGTAGACTCGGCGGCAGTAATGAACGCTCGCGTGATCCCTATCTGCTACAAAGAGACACAGGTGTTCGTATCAGCCGAGGAATAACCGAGTAAATGATACTTTCTAACTGTGTTTTAGTAGGTATATTGTTGATTGTAAGAAAAATTCTGAAAAATCTTGAATATTATAACCGCACAATTATAAATTCTTGATTGTTGATAAATTTCTATTTGCATTTCTTTATAATAGGAGTACTCACTGTTCTGCTTGATGAACACTGTGGATGGAATTGTTTTTGTTTTTTTTTGTTTACGTTACCCACGTGCACGCGCGGAGCAAGAATCCCGTGATTGTCATACAGATTTGTTGATGAAAATATGATTTGATAAAATCAATATAGAAAACAAATAATTGAAACACGATCAATAAATAATCATTAAAATCGCCCCAGCCGGGAATCGATGCGTGGGACTCTCGGGCGAAAGTTAAGTCCATAACTTTCATAACTTTAATGACCACACCATACACGCTTCATCTAACCATCCCATCCAACACAAACTAGCAGCATACATATCAATGGTGCAGAGACTACACTCCATCCCTATGAATTCCAGCGACTACACCGACGAATTGAACAACATATATAAGATAGCCGACAATAACGGATACAGGAAACGTGATATAAACAAACTGATTGCACAGCAAAAGACGAAAAAACGCCAGCCATCAGACGAACCGAAGGAAGCACACAAATGGACCACATTGACGTACGTAGGCAAGGAGACATACCAGCTAGCAAGCTTCATTAAAAAATACAAAATACATACAGCGTTCAAAACCAACAGCAACATCGGAAACAAACTAACACCGAAGCCCAACAGCACACCAACAGCGGCATATACAAACTAACATGCAAGGACTGCGACATGGTATACATAGGAAAAACGACACGGAAACTAACAACTAGATATAAGGAGCACATACGTTCGTTTACACATAACAAAGCAGACTCCAACTACGCAACACACCTACAGAATCACACACACGAACCCGATACCATGGCAAACTCAATGACGCTACTACACAAACAAAAGAAGGGACTTAGACTTGACGTACTAGAGAAATTAGAGATCTACAAACACAAAAAAACCCACGGAAATATTATCAACGAACAAATAATGACCAACTCCGACACAATATTTTCAGTCCTCGACCCAATCCTTGTCAAAAAAAAGAAAACGCGACGAACCCGACAACGATAATCCCACGATCCTGAAAAGACCCAAACTTAATGACCCTCGTTAACACCTAATTAACCAGACCTACCCCTCCGATAAAAGTTTCACATATAAAAAGATGGACACCGCGACAAAGACACCAGAACGAGTTGAAGATGGCTGTATGCAGCCGAAACGCGTCCTCGAGACCCACAAAGCAAGGCCCGGCGGACCCAAGCTACCCAGAGTCTTTTTTTTCTTTTGTTACAGTACAATTTTAAAAGCTTATAAAGTAATTTCAGAAGTTTTTGGTAGATCAATTTTCCCTTTTCACTTACAACTTATAAGTGAATTATACCCTTGCTAAGCTAACTCAGCGAAGACTCATGGGTGCGGAAGTTCTGATCCAATGTTTCGAATACCTCGATAGTGAATTTAATATTTTATAAAGAATTGTGGAAAGAGCTCAAGCTGGTTTCGAACACGCGTCCCTGCCGCTTCTCATCAGGTGCCAACTCACAGGCTGGGACGCGTCGATTGGCACTACCAGCTTAGGTGGATGTCGACTGGTTATTTACTAGTTATTAATATTGCTCTACAGCTTTGAACTTTTTCCTATATTCCAAATTGCCTTTGGTCTGGCTTTATCAATTTCAGAAGTTTTTGGTAGATCAATTTTCCCTTTTCACTTACAACTTATAAGTGAATTATACCCTTGCTAAGCTAACTCAGCGAAGACTCATGGGTGCGGAAGTTCTGATCCAATGTTTCGAATACCTCGATAGTGAATTTGGATGGTGAATTGGATCAGAACTTCCGCACCCATGAGTCTTCGCTGAGTTAGCTTAGCAAGGGTATAATTCACTTATAAGTTGTAAGTGAAAAGGGAAAATTGATCTACCAAAAACTTCTGAAATTGATAAAGCCAGACCAAAGGCAATTTGGAATATAGGAAAAAGTTCAAAGCTGTAGAGCAATATTAATAACTAGTAAATAACCAGTCGACATCCACCTAAGCTGGTAGTGCCAATCGACGCGTCCCAGCCTGTGAGTTGGCACCTGATGAGAAGCGGCAGGGACGCGTGTTCGAAACCAGCTTGAGCTCTTTCCACAATTCTTTATAAAATATTAAATTCACTATCGAGGTATTCGAAACATTGGATCAGAACTTCCGCACCCATGAGTCTTCGCTGAGTTAGCTTAGCAAGGGTATAATTCACTTATAAGTTGTAAGTGAAAAGGGAAAATTGATCTACCAAAAACTTCTGAAATTGATAAAGCCAGACCAAAGGCAATTTGGAATATAGGAAAAAGTTCAAAGCTGTAGAGCAATATTAATAACTAGTAAATAACCAGTCGACATCCACCTAAGCTGGTAGTGCCAATCGACGCGTCCCAGCCTGTGAGTTGGCACCTGATGAGAAGCGGCAGGGACGCGTGTTCGAAACCAGCTTGAGCTCTTTCCACAATTCTTTATAAAATATTAAATTCACTATCGAGGTATTCGAAACATTGGATCAGAACTTCCGCACCCATGAGTCTTCGCTGAGTTAGCTTAGCAAGGGTATAATTCACTTATAAGTTGTAAGTGAAAAGGGAAAATTGATCTACCAAAAACTTCTGAAATTGATAAAGCCAGACCAAAGGCAATTTGGAATATAGGAAAAAGTTCAAAGCTGTAGAGCAATATTAATAACTAGTAAATAACCAGTCGACATCCACCTAAGCTGGTAGTGCCAATCGACGCGTCCCAGCCTGTGAGTTGGCACCTGATGAGAAGCGGCAGGGACGCGTGTTCGAAACCAGCTTGAGCTCTTTCCACAATTCTTTATAAAATATTAAATTCACTATCGAGGTATTCGAAACATTGGATCAGAACTTCCGCACCCATGAGTCTTCGCTGAGTTAGCTTAGCAAGGGTATAATTCACTTATAAGTTGTAAGTGAAAAGGGAAAATTGATCTACCAAAAACTTCTGAAATTGATAAAGCCAGACCAAAGGCAATTTGGAATATAGGAAAAAGTTCAAAGCTGTAGAGCAATATTAATAACTAGTAAATAACCAGTCGACATCCACCTAAGCTGGTAGTGCCAATCGACGCGTCCCAGCCTGTGAGTTGGCACCTGATGAGAAGCGGCAGGGACGCGTGTTCGAAACCAGCTTGAGCTCTTTCCACAATTCTTTATAAAATATTAAATTCACTATCGAGGTATTCGAAACATTGGATCAGAACTTCCGCACCCATGAGTCTTCGCTGAGTTAGCTTAGCAAGGGTATAATTCACTTATAAGTTGTAAGTGAAAAGGGAAAATTGATCTACCAAAAACTTCTGAAATTGATAAAGCCAGACCAAAGGCAATTTGGAATATAGGAAAAAGTTCAAAGCTGTAGAGCAATATTAATAACTAGTAAATAACCAGTCGACATCCACCTAAGCTGGTAGTGCCAATCGACGCGTCCCAGCCTGTGAGTTGGCACCTGATGAGAAGCGGCAGGGACGCGTGTTCGAAACCAGCTTGAGCTCTTTCCACAATTCTTTATAACTTATAAAGTAATTTTCAGTTATTTTCAGTTGATTCTTTTGACTCGATGATCATTCCCCCTACACGAGGGATTCGCTTCTTTGTGATGACGACAACCTCGGTCTTTTCCAGCGCTAGGCTAAGCCCACGGTCTGTCATCCACTCGATCACTCGGCGTATTACCGCATCCAGTTTGAGTTGCGTCTGTCCGACAGTATGTCCGGCGACTAGTACTGCTACGTCATCTGCGTAGCCAACCAGGCGCGACTCCTCCGGTAACTGCAGTCTCAAAAGCTCATCGTACGAGACATTCCAGAGGTCCGGGCCCAGAACGGAACCTTGCGCGACCCCTCATGTCAAATCAATTCTTCGCCGTTTATATGTTTTGTATTATATGTTTTATTATCTAATTCGATTACAAACTCTATAACTTGGTCAATCTGTTTGTGGTTTGTGTTGGAATTAATAACTTTTTATTAACTTTCTGAAATTCTATTGGAATTTTGATTGCAAATATAAGTGATCCGTTATAGTGTGTAGCTATGCCGAGTCTAATCTGTGATAGTTTAGTAGAATCGATGTCGTATGTTCTAATTTCCTCGTCTGTTAATATGCTTCGGTGAATTTATAAAAAAATTATAAATAAAAAAATCATTTTTTTTTATTAAAAAAATCATTTTTTTTGTCATTTATTTTGATTTGTTGATTTACAGTCTCTATCGTCTGATGGTTGTTTTTATCAATAGTTTCTAGCTGTTTCTCAATGTCGTGTCGGTCAAGATCGTCCATTGTCCCAAATACCCATTTTAGTACGTTTCCACCTAAATGAATTAAGGCTCTTTTGTGTCTACGAGGGATCAAGGTCATTCAAGTTTTTCACGCTATTCATATGATGATTTGGAATGTCTCGATCAACACGGAGTAATAGAGAATTTTTTTTTTTTTTGGGGTATTTATAACTTCATTGTTAAATTTTCACAATGTTAAATTTCCTTACCAATCCGATTTCGTCGGTTTTTATTTTTGAATATCCCAATTCAGAGTTAATCTTCTCTATCTCGAGTTTCCCTTAGACTAGGGGGACCAATAGAAAGACAATCCCTATCGCCAGAATTATCTGAAAATTTTAAAGTGCGTTTGATATTGCTTTCATGAATACCTGTTAGATAATGTTTTCTAAATTTGGGTTGTATTTTGTGCCGAAGGGATTTATAATTTTTTATAAAACCTTCTTCTCTTTCTTCGTCATAGTCTTCCCTAACTTTATTTCTTTTTCCTATAATCTTTATCTTTGTTTGTTTCAACCTATCACGGAGGATATTGTGGTCAATTTTATGTTCTTGTACATCTTGAGGGGTTGCTTTAATAGTTGAGTGGTAGGTATTATTGTAAAATTATACTGCTTTCAGCATTTGTATCGTAATAGGAAGTTTTTCTTCGATATTTAAAATTCTTATTCGTTCTGTTAACGTATTATTTAGCCGTTCGACATCTGCATTCCCTGTATGACTATTGGGTTTTGTTATATGATAGTCGATATTTTCCGCTAAACAGAGTTCTCTTATATTCCTAGTGTTGAACTCGTTGTCGAAAATAAACATTTTAACCTTGCCTTTTATGGCTAAAAATTGTCGGAGCTTCTCGATTATTGTCTGTGTGTTACGATCCTCCAGATAAATGGTAATGGCATGTTTCGAAAACTTGTCAATACAATTGATAAAACAATGTTTACTGTTTACGTAAGTGTCTACGTGAATGACCTCGTTTGTAGTGGACGGTGTTTCCGTTAGATGAAATTTCTTGTTGATAGGGTTTCTGTCATATTTTCCAGCTGGTTTTTCTGGTTTTAATGCCCTCATAGGTTGCCAGTATCCCAGCATGACCAGATTCATGTTTATGAAAAAGTGAGATTTGCTTGTTTAACGCCTCTTCGTCCTCTATATCTACAGCAAAATTACTACACTTGACAAATTTTACTTGGTTACTGTCGGAAAATGTGCTTATAATTACCTGTTGTAATTTGTTGTAATTGTGATCCGACAGGAACGAATAAATTCCTACTTTTCCTTTACGTATATACCTTCGAAGTAGGTTACTAACACTATCGGTATGTAGATCATTTTTATCAACAAAGATCCTTCTATTTCCGAAGACACTTTCATATTCTTTTTCCTTTGATTCCTTTAAAATAATTTGCGTTCTAAACCTGTTAACTATTGTCTGTTAACTATTGTCATTTCTGTCCTCTTCCTGAGAGTGTATAGTTTCGTTTTCTAGAGATTCACTTAAAGCGTTTATTTCATTATGAGATGTTTCGACAAAAATGGAACTCAAATTTTCAGTTCCCGATTTTTTTTCATTTTCGTATGAGTTAACCTTTTCTTTAAACCGCCTTTCTCTTTCTAACCGCCCCCCCCCCATGGGTGCTACCTTGTCGTGGTGGTGGGGCTTGACGAGGTTGCCCGTCATCCAGACGCGTGATCAAGTCACTAAAAGCACCCACCAAAAACAAAAATATATGATGAGTGATAACAAAAATAGTAAATTAGGGGTGGGGATATACACCCCGACGTGTGATGGAGCCTCGACCTCATGCGGGCTTCTCTCCAGCATTCATGCTGGGGATAAGTCACCAGGGCATTTTTCAGTGGTGGAACACTTGGCCACTGAAGAATCAAAAATTACAAGTGAAATAATCAACGACGCAAGCATGTTCAACCGAAGGCCAAAACTCATGCGAACTCCGCCTCAAAGAGTAGCCAAACCTAATCAAGGCAACGAGAAAACATCGTGCAAGCAAACCTCCATCGAACGCTTTGCAACAGCGAAAAAGGTGCTTGTCCAAAACATCCCTCCTACACAAGGCGATGGAGCGAACGATACCAGAAGCGTAGTGGAGGCTTCGGGCAGTGGAGTCATCGACCCGAAGTGCCATTCTCCAGGGGCCATTAAAAGTCATATACTGAACAACGTGGGAGGCGAAACCAATGATGCTCAACAACAACAAGACCCTCCTGCTGACAGTAAATCGAGAACTTCGCCTGAGGACGACCTGATAACGAAAATAGCCGCTGACAGAAGTGAAGAAGAGCGTCTAACAAGGAACATAAGCGCTATAATAATAAAAGTGATGAGAAATTCAACAAATGTCCAAAAAAAATGTCAACAAGGGCATCAAAAATAGGATTGACGAATTGGAGGACCTCGTTGATAGGATCCAGCACTACCGCCGCAGGTGGCTACGGGCGGAGAGTGAATTGAAAGAGCTTAAGAAAGTTCCAGAAAATAAAACTCCCTTCACCGAAAATGCTACTCCTCTCGTAAAAGGCAAAAGGGCGGCATGTAGCCCACTTAAACCTGACCGTAGGAAAAGGGCGAAGGGACCGATAACAGTCGAGACAGGAGACAACAGTCAAGGGGAGGAGAAAAATGATGGCTTTCAATTGGTGCGCTCTGAATCGCAACAGAAGGCTGCGAAGAAGATACACCAAGCGATAACAAAAGATTCCAAACAGGCGCCCGAAAAGCAAGAAGGCACGAAACACAGCGCAATGCCAAAAAAGACCAGGAACAAGCAGCGCAGGGATGCTTTACTGATCAAACCTGCAGATGGGAGAACTTACGCCGAGGTCCTCAAGGAAATCAGGCAAAATGTGGAACCCGAAAAAAACGGTGTCTGTATACAAACAGTAAGAGCGACCAGAACAGGCGGTCTCCTCGTAGAACTCGGAGCGGAATCCACCGACAAGGGACGGTTCGAGAGCGCTGTCAAGGACCTCCTGGGCTCTAAAGCTGTTATCTCAACTTTGCAGCCAATGGCGTCTTTGGAAATAAGAGACCTCGACTGCATTGCTGAGGCCAAAGAAGTAGAAGATTCAATTAGGTCAATTCTTCCTACGGCAGAGAGCTTTAGGGTAAGGCTAACGCCTACCAACCCTAGAGGAAAAAGGGCGGCAATAATAGACATCCCAGAGAAAGACGCTGTGCAACTCCTGACCAAGGAGAAAATTAAAATCGGCTGGGTTGTGTGCAGGATACGTCGGAGGGTAGCCCTAACTCGATGCTACAAGTGCCTTAACTTCGGACACATCTCCTTGAACTGCAAGGGGCCAGATCGAAGCAAACTGTGCTACAGGTGTGGCACTTCCGGTCATAAGGCGAAAGACTGCCCAAACGAACCCAGTTGTATCTTGTGCAAAGATAAGGGATAGAAGTCTGAAGATCTGACTCACATTCCAGGAAGTGGTAGGTGCCAGGAGTTCAAAGAGGCACTAAGCAAGAAAAGAGCAAAGACATGATCCAAGTCCTGCAAATCAACCTACACCGTAGCTCAACCGCACAAGATCTACTAGACCAGGTTGCAAAAGAGAAAAAAGTTGACTTGTTGCTGATATCTGAGCCACACCACAACAAAAAGGAAGCTGGATGGTATTGTGATCGATCCGGCACCGCCGCCATCTGGGTACGTGATAGGGCTCTACATACAGCTCGGACTTGCACCAGTGGAAATGGCTTCGTGCTCATTGGGTGCGCCGATTTGACATTCATAAGCGTCTATTTCACTCCAAATGAGTCAATTTCATGTTTTCAGAGCAGGCTCGATGAACTGGAGGAAGCTGTCTCGAGCACAGAAGGCCGAATCCTTGTTGGCGGTGACTTTAACGCCAAAGCGATAGAATGGGGAATGCCTCTGCCAGACTCGAGAGGAAAAAGAATCCTAGAAATGGCGGCTAGGAGGCAACTTGTCATCATGAACGTTGGGAACACACCAACTTTTCGACGGGGAGGCTGCTTGGGAACTATACCGGATGTGACATTTGCTTCGGAGTCCTTAGTGCCTAGGATGCACAGATGGAGGGTACTGGAGGACTACTCGGCGAGCGATCATCAGTACATTGCTTTCGCAATTGGCCACTGTGCTACTCGACGCGTAGCAACCCAACCCTCAACTGTAGGTTGGAATATATCTAAAATAGATGTCGACGCGTTCGCCGCAGCTCTTATGAGAGGTGAAACTATGACGGTAACGGGAGGAGCCTCAGCTGAAAACATGGTGAACTCCACCATGAGGCTCATCAAGAATGCGTGCGACTGCTCTATGCCCAGGCGACGGCCTCGACACAATAAGCCTGCTGTGTACTGGTGGTCGGCAGAAATCGCCGAAAAGCGGAGAGAATGTCACAAACTCCGACGCGAATTTCAACGTTTAAGAAATCGAGACGAGTCACACTCCCGAACGCTGGCATACAGTTCGGCTAGAAAAGTTCTCCGTACGTTAATTAACGAAAGCAAGGCTCGCTACTGGCGCAACCTAGTTGTGGACATCGACAGAGACCCGTGGGGGCTGGGTTACAAGCTTGCCATGCGGAAACTAGGAGCTGCAAGGAGGCCCTGTGTCCTTGAAACGGAAAAAATGGACCAGATTGTTAGAGCGCTCTTCCCTATGCATCCTATTCGTCCCGATGATGCAGATATTGAATGTCTCGGAGAATGCCCACTTTTTACCGCCATCGAACTGGATGATGCGGTAAAAGCTTTAAAATCGAAAAAGGCCCCAGGACCAGACGGTATACCAGCGGAAGTGATACAGCTTGCACATCAACTTTGTCCTGAAAAGCTGCTCACCACTTTCAATGCCTGTTTGCGGCAGGGCGTGTTTCCAAATTGCTGGAAAGAGGCGAGGCTCGTGCTGATCCACAAGGGGAAGGGGAACGCGAAGCAACCATCTGCATATCGGCCCCTATGTATGCTGAATGCCGCTGGGAAGGTACTCGAGAGGCTCATTAGAGAAAGACTTGGAGAAGCCATTCGAAATGCCGGGGATCTGTCTCCTCGGCAGGACGGCTTCAGGGCTGGTCGATCCACAATTGGTGCAATAGCAGAGGTAGTGAGCGCGGTCCAGCAGGCAGAAGCCCACAATAATTACTCGAGACGAATAGTACTGCTCATAACTCTAGATGTGAGAAATGCCTTCAACTCTGCTAGATGGACAGATATTCTTGGTGCTCTGGAATATTTCAGGGTGCCGAGGTACCTGATGCAGATATTGAAAGACTACCTCAAAAATCGGAAACTCATCTATGATTCGTTGGGAGGCCGGCGAAGAATTGATTTGACATGAGGGGTCGCGCAAGGTTCCGTTCTGGGCCCGGACCTCTGGAATGTCTCGTACGATGAGCTTTTGAGACTGCAGTTACCGGAGGAGTCGCGCCTGGTTGGCTACGCAGATGACGTAGCAGTACTAGTCGCCGGACATACTGTCGGACAGACGCAGCTCAAACTGGATGCGGTAATACGCCGAGTGAGCGAGTGGATGACAGACCGTGGGCTTAGCCTAGCGCTGAAAAAGACCGAGGTTGTCGTCATCACAAAGAAGCGAATCCCTCGTGTTATGCCGGTTCGTGTAGGGGGAATGATCATCGAGTCAAAAGAATCAATCAGATACCTTGGCTTGATGATTGATTCGAAGATGAGTTTTTTCGAGCAGGTTCGAGCGTCAGCAGATAAGGCCTCCGCGCGGGTATCGGCGCTAAACCGCATTATGGCCAACACGCAGGGGCCAACCTCGAGCAAAAGACGTCTACTGATGAGTGTAATGGAGTCAGTGCTCTTGTATGGCTCCGAGGTTTGGGCTGATGCTCTTAATAAAGAGACGTACCGAAGGCGTCTGGCACAGGTGCAGAGGCAAGGAGCTTTACGGATAGCCGCTGCATACCGCACTGTCTCTGAACCTGCAGTGCTGGTAATCTCGAGGGTGGTTCCAATTAAATTACTTGCAGACGAACGGAAACGTGTATACTCACGTAGGGGGGAGTCGGCGAGAGAAACCTTCAGCCGAGAGGAACGGAGAAGGACCCTAACCTTGTGGCAGCAAATATGGGAAAACGAAACGCGAGGCAGGTGGACCGCACGGCTGATAAGTGACTTGGGGCCGTGGTTCTACAGAATGCATGGTGAGACTGATTATTATCTGACGCAACTACTCAGTGGTCACGGGTATTTTCAGTCTTACCTGTATAAGATAGGAAAGACACCATCCCCAACTTGCGTGTTCTGCCCGGGGATGATGGATGACGCCTGCCATTCGTTCTTTACGTGTAATAGATTCACAAGACTCCGTTCGCATCTCTCGGAGAAAATTGGCGTAATTTCCCCAGAAAATCTAACGGGAAAAATGATGAAATCAAAGGACAATTGGAACTGTGTGTCACATTACGTACGGACAGTACTCATTATAAAGAAGGACATAATGGATCGCTTGGCGAGGGAGGGAACATCTCTGTAACGCAATATTATAGTTACTAATTGCAATTCCTTCCTATCCATCCGTGAAGAGAGATTTCCCTTAGCCTGAAGACATCGCTAAGCGATGATTAATGAGGCCTAGTCCGAAGTAATGTGACAAACAGTTCCAGGCTAGGTTCTCGGTGTGACAGGGGAGGTGTTTAGTCGGTAGTCCGGTAGCGGGGGAGTCCAACACTCAGGGCGTAAATAGCCTTCACCTCCCAAACAAAAAAAAAAAAAAAAAAAAACCTTTTCTTTGACATAGTCATTCGAGGTGAGACCCAAATTTTCGGCCCCGCTCATTCAAATTGTGTAGACTTTCATTGGTCATTCCATAAAATTCAAATTTTCAGTTTTTGAATGCTTTCCAATGTCGCATTTCGTGATCGTATTACAGTCTACTTAAAAAGTCTGCTATTTTGTTATCCCTTCCCTTAATATAATCTATTTTCATATCATATTCCCCTAGAGAGATAAGCCACCTTTGAAGTCTTGGATTTTTATCCTTCCCTAAATATTTCACCTGAAGCCATTTTATTGGCTGATGGTCGGTTTGTAGGTCGAATTCTTTCCCAAAAAGATATGGCCTGAAATATTTAGTACCCCATACAATCGCTTATAACTCTTTTTCGATTGTGGAGTAGTTTTTCTCATGGTCGTTGAGGGTTCTGGACGCATAGCAGATAGGATGACCTTCCTGTGTTAAGACTGCATCAAGAGCAAAGTTACTTGCATCTGTTATGAGTTTAAATCTTTTGCTGAAGTCGGGATATTTCAGAATGGGGTGATTTGTGATGATATCTTTGAGTTTTTCAAAAGCAGAAGTGTAATTTGGATTATTCGGGTTTATCTTCGTTCCTTTCTTCAAATACATCGTCATGGGGTAGGCTACTTTGGCATTATCTTTAATAAATTTCCTGTAGTATCCTGTGGTACCTATGAAAGATTTTATTCGCTTTGTTGTCGTTGGTAAATTGAGGTCTCGAATAACTTTTATTTTATTTGGGTTTGGTTTTATACCGTCTGGAGTCAGGATATGTCCTAAAAATTCAGTCTCTTTTTTCAGGAAGTTGCACTTGTCAATTTGTATCTTTAGGCCAGCTTCTCTTAATCTATCAAATACCTTTCTGATACTTTGAATGTGCTCTTCCAGGGATGTACTAAAGATTAAGATGTCGTCTAGATAGACGACGCAGATTTTGTTAATGAGATCCCTCAAAACGGAATTCATTTATCTTTGAAAAGTTGAAGGTGCGTTTTTAAGCCCAAAAGGCATCCTTACATATTCATAGTGCCCGAATGGAGTAGAAAAAGCAGTTTTCTTTCTGTCTTCAGGTCGAACAAGGATTTGGTAGAAGCCTTTTGCCAAGTCTAGAGGGGTAAAATAATGCGCTTTACCCAACTTATCTAGAATTCCGTCGATGTTAGGAATGGGAAACTTGTCGCTGATCGTTATTTTGTTCAATTTTCTATAATCGATTACAATGCGCCATTTTTGTTGACCCGAATTGTCTATCTTTTTAGGGACTATCCATAATGGGCTGTTATAAGGAGAATTACTTGGAACTATTATATTTTGCTCCAGCATATCTCTTATTTAGTTTTCGATTTCTTGTTCATGAATTCGAGGGTAGCGATAAATTTTAGAATATGTAGGGTAATCGACGGTAGTGATGATTTCATGGGTTACTTCGTGTGTGGACGTTAATTTATCACCCTCTCTATAAAATAACTCGGAGTATTGGTTCAGAAGTCTTTGGGTATTTTGCTTCTCTTCGATATTAAGATTATCAAGATCTAATTTCCTTAAATTGCTCGTTTCAAAATTACAGATTTCGTTGATTATGAAGTAAGAATCATTATTTTCAAAGGGGATTTTATTATTATTAATTTCAATGAATTTTTTGTCTATGTCGATTTTTGCTTTAAGGGGTGCCTAAAAAGTTTTGGCCAATTATTGCATCATATTTGCGACTTGCTAAGTCCATTAACTTCCATGACAAGGTTCCTTGAACGTGGAACTCTTCTGGAATAGGTGTGACAGTTTTGGATGTGACTTTAGTTACACAATTTATAGTAGAGAAGTAGAGAGGTTTTTCTAGTTTTAATTCTTGATACCTGCTTAAAATTTTTGGCTTCAAAATACTAGTTTCTGAACCAGTGTCGATTAGACAGGCTAGTTTTCTTCCTGCGATGGTTAGGGCTACTATTGGGAGTTTTGTGTCTGAGGCTCGTTTGAAAAATTTACGTCTTGTTGGGTGTTGTCCACTTCCATTGGTTCAATACGATTATTGTTTGGAAAGCGTTGTTTAAGCTGCCCGAAATTGTTATTGGGATTATTTCCATTATTATAGTGGAAATTGTTTCCAAAACTGTTTCGGAACTGTCCCGAATTGTTAAAATTACTTCTTTGATTGCTAAATCTCGAATTATTATTAAAAGAATTTCTGTTGAAAAATTGTCTCTGTTGTTCGGGGTTTTGTCTAGATGTCCAGTTGGTATCATGAAAATTGGTATTGTTATTTAGTCTGAAATTTTGACGTTGATAACTGTTTTGTTGTTCAAAGTTTCTGTTTGGGTTATTTTGGACTTTATTCGGTCGGTTGTCCCTGTCATTCTGTCTGCTATTAAAATTATTATGTTTAAGGTCTTTGAAATTCCTTTTAAAGTCATAATGGATCACGTCATTTTCGTCTAATAACCCCAATCCATCAAACAGATTGATCACATCAATCAGAGTCATACCATTTCGTATATAGACTCTGTAACAACCATTGAGCATGTTTTTAATTATATCAACTAAATTCTTGTCATTATTTGTTGGGCTATAGTTACTGGGCTTATTTTCGTCGAAATCATAAAGTTCATTTAATTGATAATTTATTTTCCTAATCGTAACAAATAATTCTCTTAAATTACTTACTTTAATATTTCTGGTTTCGTCCATTAGCTTTTTGTACATTCTTCGTAGTCTGTAGTGAAGTTTCAGTTCCGATTTTACCGCTTCCCATGTCAGGTCCTCGCCTAGCCGTTGTATCGCCAATTTGGCTTCACATTTTATTTTTTCCTTGAAGATGATCTGCAGTCCAAATTGTAACAACGCTGCGTTTTCGCCACACAAAGAAACCACGTTTTCAACTGTGTTCAGGAACTCTTGTAGTGAATCTTCGGGTCTCCCGTAAAAAGGCTTAACACTTGAAAATTTTTTTAAGACTTGATCGAAACTTAATTGGAAAACTCTTTCGGGTTGCACTAACTGTTGTCGTAAGCTTTCAATTTCTAGGCGCTGTTGCTCCTGCATTTGGTGCAGAGCTTGTTGTAGCCTTTGCAATTCTTGATCCATTTCGTTGTTGAATCTGTTTTTATCAAAAAGCAACCTTCGTTGCATTAACTTGCCAAAACAAGCACACTTATTACCTCTTCTTGTTTTATTAGTATTATTATATATATGTACACATTTGTATGTATTATAATTATATATTTTTTTTTATGAATCCAGATCCAATACCAGCCTCAGTATCGGTTTGAAGGTGTTCTTTGGGCTTAACGATACACCTCTGGATAATTTTATTTTATATCGCGACGGAGAAATGTATTGCGTTTCCCGAAAAGTGCGAAAGTTTCGTATCACTGCATCCCTATTCTTCGGAAAGGGATCCTACCGACTGCGCCAGTTATTATATTTAATTTTGTATTGGAACAATAACTTCGAACTTAATTCTTCAGAACTAAGTTTTCACTGAAGTCAAATTAATTTTAAACTGAAAAATGAAACTTGTTACTAAAATCATAGTTTCAGAAAAAACACGTCTTTAAATCAGACTTAGATGTTTTTATTTTCCCGTTTTACTCTCTACTGCTTTTCTCAAGTTTCAAGTTTCAATAATTTATTGGGTGATTTTATGTGTTATGTACAATTATTTACAATTAGTCTTAACCTATCACTTAACCTACGGGTTTTGCCTAATGGCTGTACCCAGAATTCAGCACTAACTAGAATTTATTTGTTCTTCGACTTAAGTTGTTATATATTAAATTTCTTCTTAATTTCTACACTTACACCCTAAGTGTGGCCTTGAATATTCCATATTTTAGCTTAACGTAACAAAATATATATATATTATAATTCCTTATACTCTATAATGATTTTGTTTTTTTTTTTATTTTTAAATTCCTTATATACTACTTATTGCTAACTGTTGGCTGCTTCCATCGCTCGATTGTCTGCCGCATTGCTGATCGTGGTGGTCTCATGCTCCACCATTCGTTTCGCCGCTCGCTCGATCAACCTCTTGGCGTAGAGGTTGATTGGTTCGAAGGCTGCATCCCGGTACAATTGTCGGTTGGGGTAGGGCCGTCCGTCCTCCCGTTTATAAAACCCAGTGCAAGCTCGAAGGATTCTGCGCTCCAGTAATCCTATCTTGCTCCATTTGTATGTCGCTGTAGCCTGCCAGATCAGCACCGCATATAATAGTATGGGCCTGATCAGTGATTTGTACGCGAGTAGCTTCACCCGCTTGTTAGCTGATGACTGTTTCCTGAAAAGAGGTAAAAGGAGATGGTATGCGTATCTTGTTTTCTTCAATACGGCGTCTACGTGGGCACTAAAGTTGTTGTTCCTATCAAAAATTACCCCCAAATACTTGGTTTGCTTCGAACAGTGCACCACTTGTCCGTTTAGCTTTATTCTTGTGCCACAGATACTCCTTGTGCGACGTCCAAATTTTTGATGTGGGTCCTTGAAAACAATCAGCTCGCTTTTCTTGGCGTTAACCCTCATCCCCCACTTTCCATAGTATGATGTTAACGAGTCCAGGTACCTTTGGAGTCTCAACCTTGCAAAGCGGAGATTGTACTCAGAAGACCACACCAGTAAGTCGTCAGCAAAGAGATTCACCTCGATTCCAGGTTGAAATTCATCCCTGATCCCTGGGACGTCAGACGTAAATATATTGAAGAGAGCGGGTCCAAGAATGGACCCCTGTGGGACCCCCGAATTAATGAAAAAGGGTTCAGAGCTAGCTCCACCAGACACCGCAAAGGCAGTTCGTCCCTCATGAAACTGCAAACAATTTTAATAATATTCACCGGAAAGTCCAGTTGGATAAGTTTGTAGATAAGTCCGTCGATCCAAAGGCTTTTTCTACGTCGATGAGACACGCTGCAACAACCTTTTTTTCCTGCCAGTTCCGTTGTATACTGGCTTGGAAAACCGCCAATGCGTCTATCGTTGAGTGACCTCTTTTAAAGCCAAATTGTCTTTCCGGCACAGTTCCTGCCGCTTCAGAGAACTGTGTGATGTTTTGGAGGATGATTCTCTCAAGCAACCTTCCCACATTAGACAAGAGAGATATTGGGCGAGTGTCGACTACGTCTACGCTATTGGATTGCTTCGGGATGGCAAATATTTTTGCGCATTTCCATTGCTGTGGGAAGTAGCAAATGTTAATGCAGTTATTTAGAAGGATTGCGAGGAGAACAAAATACGTGTGGGGAAGTTTTTTTAAGAAAAAATTTGAAATTCCATCAGGCCCAGCCGATTTTTTGGAATTTTGCTCAAGTGCAAGCATGCTGAGACTTTCAGGGCTCACAAACAGGGTGCTGCCAATAGGTGCGTCGGAGGGATTCGAATCTGAAAATCTAGTCAAGCACAGGTTCTTGTGGTCTTTGTCGAACGTTGATATTGTTCTCTTTACTAATGAATTGAAAGCAGAGTCCTCACTTGCTTTCTCCTCTTGAAGAACAGTCGCAAAGTGGTTTGCGATGGAGTCAGCAACGGCCTTTTCATCCATAAGCATGGATCCGTTATAAGTGAGGACTCCCGGCAGGCGCTTCCGACCAGTTATTTTATTAATTTGGGGGAACATACAGGCACCTGGTTGAATGTTTGCTAGGGTCTGTTCGAATCTCTCATTGGCAAATTCAGATGTTCTTCTCGAAATCATTCTATTAAGGGACATTATTAAAAGGTGTACCCGCTGATACTCCCAGTTAACTATATTCAGGTTGCAATGGTATATCCTTGAAAGCAGTTTCCTGAGGGTGCTACGTCTACGATGTAGCTTCAGGATGTCTTCCGGTAAGTCTCTATAAAGATAATTTCTGGAGGAATTTTTTATGGATATCTTTGAAATGACCGTAGCAAGGGTCGAGTTCAAACAAGCAATGCCTTCTTCAATCTCTGTGGGTGATCTGTTGATCGAGATTCCTTCAATCCTTCTACTCAGGTCCGCATTAACAGCTTCCCAGTCTATGCGCTTGTATGGGATAAAGAGCTGTGGGGCTGCTGCTTCCAGCTTTACACCCTTTTTAACTCTTAAAGCGAGTTCGACCAAAAGATGGTCAGATTCAGCGTCAAGGGCTCTGTATTCAAAATTCCTCCAGCTGTGAGAGATATTCACCAAATTAGCAGACACAATGAAGAAATCGATCGTTGACGAGCTTCTTCGGAAAGTGGGCTCGTTTGGTGCAATCAATATGAGATCCATATCGTTCCATATCCATTAGATACGGTATTGCCCCAGGAAGGATGTCTTGCGTTCAAATCACCCCCTATCGCAAAGAAATCGAACTTTTCACACAAAGTATGGACTGTTTCCAAGTCTTCAATGAGATCCCTACCCGAATATCCGTGTTTCACGTATATTCCAACAAATGCAAATGTGTAACCCCCCAGGAACGAGCTAAATATCATGACGTCTGCACATTTTAGACTTGGAAGACAGTGTCTTTGAATTTTGAGATGTTCCTTGAAAGCCATAGCTACTCCAAGGATTCCATCTGGGTCGTCATCCCTTATGACTTTATATTTCCCCAAGTGAACTTTGTGTTTACTTTTCAGTCTTGTTTCTGAGATGAACAAGAAATCTGGTCTATGCGTGTCCAAGTATTCTTGGACAGAGTTTCTTTTGAAATGTGGAGCTAGCGAACAAATGTTGACGATGGAGAGCTTAATGGAGCTCATCGCGACAACAGATCTTGAAGGCAAAGTCCAGGTACGCCGCCTTTTTCTCACTCAGATTAGTGAGTTTTTTGTATTGTGGAATGAATGAATCCACTTTGCGGATGAGAGTGAACAAGTCACACCCGAAGAATTGTTTGCAGTTATTGGACATGATAGTATTTCTGTCTTTTTGCTGCTGTAAGTCAGTATTTACTTTTGGTTGCCGTACAGGCTGAGTTGCAGCTGGCTTGGCTGAACCCCTAGCTATAGTAGCGAATGAGACACCATTTTGAATGGTATTTTTTAAGGAAGAAGTGACGAAGTCCCTTCTTTCTTCCCTCTTCTTCTGGAGATTCCGTCTCCTCTCCTCAGCCTCCTTGGCCTTGGGACATCCCCTGAAACTCGCGGGGTGACCCTTACTATTGCAATTCACACACAAGATTGCATCTTTTCCCTCTAGCTTTTCAATTGGGCAGTCTTTTGATTGGTGGTGTTTGTCGCACTTGACGCACCGGGACTCCATCCCACAGTTCGAGGCAACATGTCCAAATCTTTGGCAGTTAAAACACTGCGATGTGTTTGATTTTGTCAAACGCTCCCAATACACCTTTTGGTGTAGGAGCGTTTTAACATTCATAGCCCTTTTAACGTCGAAGTCAGGCTTGAATTGAATAAGGAAGGACGAAAGAGTTTTCTTTTCTTTCCTTGACGTTACTGTTGAGAACCTTTTGGCTCCCAAAATATCCTCCCCTAAGATGGCTTGGAGTTCTTCCTTGACATCATTGTCTTCGTAGGAAGTGTGTACACCCTTTAGCAACAGGGTCAGTTTTTTCTCAATTGGGAGCGTATAGGTATAGCATGCCACCTTGTCCCATTTTAAGAAGTCAAAGAGACTTTTATGGTCATCTATAGTTTTAGGATGTAACGATGTTCGTGTAGAACTGTTGACGGTTACATCAAATTTTGGAGCATCAAGCTGATTTTTCTCACATGCTCGATGGATTCTCTCCCTAAAAGGCTTAAGATTAAGCCTATAGCACACTATTGGTGGAACCCTCTGTTTCTTAGGGGCAGCAATGTTAGTTGGGTTTCCCTTAGCTCCGATAGCTATTCTACGCCCTGGTGGTGCGACTTCAGATTTAGTGATAGCTGAAGCTTTTGAGACCGCAGCCTGAAGCTGCGGGAAACTCCTTTCACTCACGTTTACCGAGCGTTTTGAGGTTGGCTCCGGAGTTGGAGACACAATTGGCCTTTTCGGACCACCCTCCTCCCGGACCACTTCCATTGACTCTTCCTGATCAGACTCACTGTCACAATCCGTCAGAGCGTCTCCTTCTGTAGTGGTACACCCATCTACAGCTAGATCTTCTGCTGGGAGATTGGAGACTTGCAATTGGAGTTTGCAACTTGCTATGAGGTCTAGCAAGAACTCCTCCTTTATATTTCCCCCAAATTTCTGGCAAAACCTCTTTAGGTATTTCTTAGCTTTCCGCGTGAAAGCAGCCTTTGCCGCGGTAAGCTCCCCCTCCGCTTCTGAGTCACCCATTCCCGCTATTTCCAAGACAGAGCTTGGATGCGGGGTTAAATTAAAGGGACCCCTTCCAGACAATTTGATTAATATGTAACGATATTTTAATTAACAGTTAATGTTCAGCAACTTGCCGGCCTCGGCAAGAAAGTAAAGGTTTAGGCCTCGGTTCACCCACTGTCCTATTATTTAAACTAATTGTAAAATCGAGAAAGGGACCGCTTCAAGGGAGCTTAATTGCCACTTAATGATATACTAATTAATGGATAATTATGTTCAGCAACCTGGCGGCCTCGGCAGGAAATTAAGGGCTTAGGCCTCGGTTCGCCCACTGTCCTAATAATATTAAAACTAATTATGAAACTATAATAAACGAATGAATGGATATTATCAGCTCCTTGCCAGCCTCAGCAAGAATTTAAGGGCTTAGGCCTCGGTTTGACCACTGATAATAATTTCCTAGCTAAATAATATCACTTTTCTAGCTAAAACACTTTCCTAGCTAACACAACCTGTCACTCCGACGGTTGAAACCTATCTCTGCTTTTCTCAAGAAGTTCTTAACTACTTATATACTACTTATCCTATCGTTATGTCTTAAAACCATATGTACAATGTGATTTGTATTATCCTCATAAAATTAGATACCGACAACCTCATAAAACAAAAAGGACGTGTATGAGATGCAGAATTGCATGTAATAAAAAAGGAATATCGAGTGTAGAGTGTGAAAAATGAAGGGCAATAAAAGGTTGTAGTTTTAAAGGTGTGAATAGTTTTCGGATTTTATTATCGTGTTTTGATATAACTCTACGTTAAAAGGAATATAGCGTTTTGTTCAAAAGTTCTTTTATTGATGCGTCCACGATAGAATTCGTGGCGTCGCATTTCTTTTGGGTATTGGTTACAACGTAACTTGTGTGGTCTTCATATGATTTATGATCATGCGACAAGTTGGATATCAGCTTACATGTTTAGTGTAAACTGATTGAATTGTTTTGTAGGTCAGTATGCTCATGTCATATGAGTAATTTGATGTTAAAAATGTATACAAAAGTAAGTGCATGAATTATTGCATGCGACATTATAATATTTATAGATTTTAAGTGTATACACTATTTAATACATTGGTATATTCAGTTACAATTGTGCATGTTGTTTTAGTATGCAATATGTATTACACCTCTATCCTATTTTGATGAGTCTTATATATTAATTTATAATTCATATATCAAGACGAATCATAAAATTTACTCTAATTATAGACATTTTGTATTACTACTAATTAACATAAGTTTTAGACATTCATTATTTTATTCATATAGTTTTACGTTATTCTTATGTAAAAATTTTTGATTTCCATTTAAGTCTATTAATATGTTGCTATCCTTAACATCTAATACTTTATAAGGACCTTTATAGGGTGGTTGATGTTTCTTGAGGTTTTCTGTTTTTAAAAGAACCATGTCTCTAATTTTCACATTCAAAGGATTTATATACTTTTGTTTCTCGACAGGTTTTGCTTTAACATTTTCAATCATTTCTCGTGCTTTTAATAGAGATGTTCTCAGTCTAATTTTTAACTCATTTGCATAATTATCAAAATCGTAAATTTTGTTATTATCTTCAATTATCTCGTTTGAAAGACTTGGAAGTTTACCGAATATTAATTCATAAGGAGAATAATCAGTATCTACGTGGGGAGTAGTGTTGTAGGCAAAAGTATATTATGGTATCCATTTATCCCATTCGTAATCATCAGCGAAAGAATACATATATTCATTTAACACTCGATGGTTACGCTCAATTGCACCTAAGGTCTGATGGTGGTATGGAGTTGAAAATATCTGCCTAACTTTTAATATCTTACATATTTCACCCATTAACTTATTCGTAAATTCAGTTCCTAAATCTGTTTTTAATATACTGAAGTGTCCGAATTTCAAAATAAATTCTTTGACTATACCTATTGCTGCTGTGTGTGCTTTCTTATTTTCTATAGGGAATGCTACTACAAATTTCGTCAATTCACATTGTAATGTCAATATATATCTATAACCGTTAGAAATTCTAAGTGGACCTATTGTGTCTACTTCTATTGATTGAAAACTTGTGGAAGGTGTATCGGTTTTTATCATCTTCTCGGTTGTGTGCCTGACTTGTTTACTTACACGACAAGTTTTGCAATTATTAACATGTACCATTTCGTTCATGTTTTTCCAACAAAATCTTTGTTTTAACTTGAGCAATGTTTTACGTACTCCAAAATGTCCTCCGTGGGGTGTGTTGTGATATTCTTCAATCAACCTCGTTTGTTCATTTAAGTCAGTTATTCTTTTGGGCGGCTTGTAAATTAATATCTTTAGATTAGCATGCTTTCTCTTTTGTTGCAACGTATTAAATATTCTTTTAAATTCTTCTTTATCCATGGATTTAAATATGTTATCTTTATCAGATAGGGAGAATTCGCTTATGTTCTCTTTCTTTGCGAATTTCAATAGCTTTTCTAATGTTGAAACGTATTTAAAATCAGGCTTATCGCTATTGCTCTCATTCGATTGTATGACGCCATCCGTATATGATAGCTTCTCATTGAAGGAAACGTATTTCTCTTCAGATTTATTGCTATAATACACCTCAATATCTTTATTAGTACGTACTATTTTATTTCTATCATTTTTTTTGTGCAACATAGTAAATTTCAATTTTAATATACCTGTAATGTCAGACAAACTAATGCAATCCCAACAACAGAGTTGATCAGATTCTATTTGAGTGTTGGTGCATTCGTTGTTGACCTTATTTTTATCTTTCATATTATTCGCCATGCCCCTGGTTACTATTAACAATTTTCGTTTAACACTTTCATCAGTGTTCGGAGGTATCATTGCTTTAAGAAGGTCTGAATCTAGTTCGATTCTAGACAAGGCATCTGCATTAGTATTCATGCTGCCCTTTTTGTAAACTATGGTGAAATCAGAGTCTGATAAGTCTACACGTATTCGCGTTAATTTTGATGAAGGATTTTTATGACTAAACAGAGATATTAGTGGTCTGTGGTCAGTGATTACCACGAATTTTCTACCATAGAGGTATGGTCTAAAAAAATTTATAGCCCAATGGATTGCTAAGAGTTCCTTCTCAATTATTGGTTTATTGATGTCATGTTTTGCTAATGACTTACTTGCATAAGATATCGGTAGGTCAGAACCAATTTCACCTTGAGACAACACAGCACCTAGAGCATAATTGGATGCGTCTGTTGTCACTATAAAAGGTTTTTCGAAATCTGGGTATTGTAAAATCGGTGGTTTAATAAGTTTCGATTTTTATGTCTCGTAGGCATTTTGACAATCTTCAGACCAAAAGAAAGTAACGTTCTTCTTTAGAAGAACATTGAGGCATTTAGCTGTTTCGGCAAAATTTGGAATGAATCGCCTGTAGTAGTTACAAAATGCCACAAATCTGCGCACTTCATCTGCGTTTTTTGGTACCGGGTAGTTTTTAATTGTTTGATATTTTGATGGATCAGTTTTAACACCTTCGTTGGTGATTAAATGTTCCAGATATACAACTTCCGATCTCAAAAATTGGCATTTTCCTGGATTCAATTTCAAATTATACTTACGTAACCTTTGCAATACTTTACAAAGATTGTCGTTGTGATGTTTAATACTACATCCAAATACCATTATATCATCTACATAGAGGAAAGCTTCATGCTTTAAACCACTGAGTGCTATGGTTAGCATTCTCTGGAAACTGTTGGATGATATTTTTAAGCCAAACGGTAACCTTTTAAATTGATAATGCCCATCGTTTGTTGAAAACGCTGTTAATGGCCTAGACTCTTTCTCAAGTTCAATTTGATGAAAAGAGCTGGTCATGTCTAAGGTGGAAAAATACTTTGCCCTACCTAATTTGTCCAAAACGTCTTCTAGTCTTGTTAAAGGAAATTTATCATTAACAATTTTATCATTGAGTCTGCGAAAATCGACTACCAATCGCCATTTTTGTCCGCCATCACTCGCCTTTTTTGGTACAACCAAAAGTGGTGAATTGTAAGGACTAACAGATGTTTCAATGATATCATTTGTTTCTAAATCCTTAATTTGTCGTATAATTTCTTCATTTTGGGCTTGAGGTAATCTATAGTTGTTTATGTAAACAGGGCTTCTATCTGTTGTTTGCAAACGTTGTTTGTAAAAATTATTCATTGCCAATTTTTCCCCTTCTAAGTAAAATACATCTTGGAATTCTTCAATTATTTACAACAAACTTTCCATTGATGGTTTATCCAGATTATCTTTGCTGATCGTATTTAGCAATCTCTCAAAGCGTTCTTTGTTGTATACTTGCTTTTTACTTACAAGTATGTCAAAATTTCCTAAAGGTTCAATATATGCATTGAATTTGTTTATGGTAATATCACTATCTGTCGTATTTAAAATCTTTACATGCTGGATACCTTTTGCGGGTATAATCGTGTTTCCAACAAAAACACCTTTTTGTATCTCAGTATTCAGCAGTATGCTATCTTCATCAAGAGTTATATCTATCGGTACTATCGCTTCTGTTCTAGCGGATGCATTTATTCGATAATTGTTGGGTTTTCTAGTACTCATTGGTAACACAATTTCTTCATCTTTAACGTTAAATAAGATGGTATATGTCTCATAGTCGATTTTGCACATATATTTAACGAGTATATCTCTTCCTATGATACCATCTGTGTTTATGGGAAAATTATCGGTTACAATGTGAAATGAGTTAATTAATCTATGTTCCCCAATTATTAATTCTAAATCCAAAGTGCCCAAAGAAGTAGTAACTTCTTTGGTTATACCAGTTAATTTAATTTTATCACTAGTTCTAATATCATAATCTATATGTTTGTGAACATTATTTTTGCAAATCGACACGTCGGCACCCGTGTCTACTAAAAATGTCAAATTTCTACCTGCATTATGACAAAAAAGCACCATAAAATTTGTGCAGGTATTGGTTATTTTGAATATTTTATGTTGTATACCGGGAGGTTGTTCCCCACATCTTCGCCGGTTCCTTGGTAGTTTCCCTGATCCGATATGACGCTAATATTTCTTCTATTGCCGTTATAATGTCTCGGGTTATTTTTATTTTTGTATCTTGTGTTATTTTCATTGTTTCTTCTATTATCTCTGTAATTCCTATTATCATTATTACTATACGTTCTCCTATTATTGTCACTAACGTTTCTGCTGTCGCGATAATTATTCCTACTATTATAATTGCGACTATTATAACCATTGCTATTTTGGTTGTTATTATCGTTATATTTATGGTATTTCTTCTTAGAGTCTATGTGCATTATTTTATTCATAATTTGTTGCTCAGAGTTTTCCAACTCCAGAGCCAAAGATACAGCTTCACTAAAATTTTTGGGTCTTGGGGAGAAAACTGTGTTTCTTAATTAGTCGTTCAGACCATGAAGATCGTGAGTGAAGATCGTGAGTGCGTATCCATCATTGATGTTCGAAACTACGTTTTTTTCATTCTCCGTTGCTTCGGTTCCCAAATTTTGAATCCAACCTTATCTTTATAGGCTGTAACACTTGTTTTTCTTTGTATTGTATTGCCAAGTAAGGTGTGGATTTGTGGGACTGTTTGATTATTTTTGAATTTACTCGAAAGAACATTGCGTAAAATTTCAAAAGAGGTGATAGTGGTATCATTAAGTGAGAGTCTTATTGAAGCGCTTAGCTTGACATTAATTACGACATTAATTCTTTATGTTTTCCTTCAAAAACAGGAATTATTTTTATTTAATATTTATAAAGAATTGTGGAAAGAGCTCAAGCTGGTTTCGAACACGACTAACATAATAAGTCGCGGTTCTTAATAAAAAAAAAGAAAACGCCAACTTCGTTTATAATTTTATTTAAGACTACTATCGCTTAGGCTAATGAAACAACAACTGATGATCGATCAGTCAATTGCTCTTTTATTGACTCAGTATTGTTTATGGTGTCAGCAATATTACCTGACCTATTTGAATTGTAATTAACATTACGAAAGAGCAATTGACTGCTAACAGCACTTTCAACATATGGTGCAATGTTCGATTCTGACCTAGTTCTCTTGTTGGGTGAATGAACATTACCATCCGTAATTGCAATATTAGGTAAATGAACATTATTATATGTTACTCCTCCCCGGTTTAACTGAAGATTCTCCTGAATCTTTACATTGAAAAAGTTATACAATATTTTTCTTCCAAGACACACAATGATCATAATCATTATCGTTGCCAATATTATAAAAGTAATATTAATTCCATACGATATAGTTTTATGCATTTTTAGCTCCTTTATTTCTTTATTGTTTTCAAAATTGCTTGTAACTAAATTATCAAATGTAATGGATTTAGAAAAATTAAAATTTGATCTTGAATATGGATAAAAATATTTGTCATGTTCTAAAATTTCTTTATTGGAAAAGGTTTCTTCCTGTATAGTTATTTGACAATTATAAAAGTTAACGAGATAATTTTTATTCAATATGATTTTTCTTTCATCACAATTATGCCTTATTTCTAATTCTCCGGCATTTTTAATAACGATGCTTTCTTCCCCTAAAATTTCAACCTGGGTTTTATTATTGTATACTAATTTACAATTTCTTTCCAATGTACAATGTGTACTTAATTTTAAGTCTTTCGCTATTATATTGGGTCTATATGTATATGTGTAATTATTTATTTCCACAATATATTCATCCTCGCTATCTATTTCAAAATTTTCATTATTCGGTACTGGAGTAATAAGTTTTAAATCGGTTACAATATAATTTTTTGGAATTTTAATAGCTATGACAATATATTTATTCTTATATTCTAATATTCCCATTTGTGACAATTTAAGTTTGTAAAAGTCGATCTCATATTCCTCAATTTCTTCCATTGTCAATACACTTGGATGCAACAAATTATGTTTTGCCGATACAATATTATCTTGAATTTGATTAACTTTATTTTCTAGAAATCTTAACTTTGTTATCTGTTCCAAGAATAACTGTTGATGTAGGATTTGCTTTGTTGTACCTTCCAATTCTTTAAACGCTTCTAGTATTTTTCTTCTATCATTGTTTATTATAATTTGCAATGACGTTATGGATTCATTAAAATGATTGTTAATTTTGATTTGCCCATTAAGGTTGTTAATAGAATTATGATTGTTTTCTTCTATATTCTCTAAATGGTTTAAAATTTCCTCTCTATCATTGCTATCCATTGTCCCAAAGAGCCATCTTTGTGCATTGCCTACAATGTTTAACAAACCTCTTTTCTGTCTTTTCACAGAACTAGGAATAATTGACTTTATTTTAGCTATAACTGTATCTATTTCCCTAAAAACCATTTCTCTATTCTCAATATCCAAGTGTTTTATATTAACTCTTATATTTAAAACAGCATCTAACATATCTTTCGGGTTAACTAAATGTAAAATAGTGTCTGTTTGGTTAACAACTTGTATCGTTCGCAATTTAATTTTTGTAAAACCGGACTCATCGTCAATTTGTATTGTTTGTAGTGCTCCCTGTGTCGCTGATATTGTTAGAATTATTACAAACAGGATTGCCTGTAAATTTATATGGCCTTTTAATATTTGTTACATGTACGTTATCGAGTTTCTTGATTTTGTATCTAGTTTCATCTTTATGTCTAACATGTTTATAATTCTTAATTGGTCCCTGCTGCCTCCTTTCTATATAATCTTCTCGCTCTTCATTTAACTTGCTAATTTTTCTTTCTTTGTTTGCTCTAACAGTTTCACTCAAAATTTTCTCATCCACCTCTTCTTTAGCTTTTCTGGGAGTAGTTTTGATGGTTGAATGATACCTATCGTTGTAGTTTCCTATTACTAATTGAATTTTTGATTCTACGGATAAACTTTTGTCCTCGATACCTGTTACCTTTTCTAAAATAGTTGAATGCAATCTTTCCACATCTGCATTCCCTGTATGGCTGTTCGGTTTTGTCCAGTGTACTTGAATATCACATTCTTTGAAATATTCTTTCAACTGTTCTGCAATGAACTCATTGTCTAATATCATTTTTTTGGTGTACCAAATTTAGCAAAATGCTCTACCAAAATCGCTTTCTTCGCCCTCCAATTTTTATCAGTTATAGTGTAAGCTACTGCAAATTTAGTTAATTTATCAATGATAGTTACAAATGCTCGTTTCGACAAATAAAAAATATCCAGATGTAGGATTTCATTTTTTTGTGTTGGGGTCTCAGTTAATTGAAACTTTGGTTTGATGGGCTTACGGTCGTACTTTATTTCTTGGCACTTTGTACAATTATTGATTACCAATTGTATATGTTCCTGTATTTTTGGAAAATATATCTTTGATTTCAATGAATAGTAGGTCTCATTTATTCCGCTATGCATCGATTCCTTTGTATGATACATAGAAATTTGCTTATGTAATTCCTCTTCAGTGTGAATCTCTGTAGCTCTAATTGAACACCTTATAAAATTTACTTTTTCGTCATTTGAAAATAGTTCTATTATTGCCTGTTGTACTCGATCGTAATCGTGATCTTCCACTTCTGAAAATATTCCAGTCTTTCCTTTCTTTATGAACCTAGTTAATACCTCCTTGATTTTACTTGTTCCTTCCAGTGGGTTCAAATATATAATTCTACGTCCGTGTAAAATTTCTATTTCCTTGCTAGCACTATACGTTAATATCAGTTGTGTCTTGAATTTATTTACGATTTCCTCTTTAATCCCAATGTGGTCCAATTGCTGTTCATCTACAGAATGTATTGTATCTGATAAGTCCATATTTGATTCATCATCGTTACTTTCCACGATTTTGGGTGTATCTTCAAGTCTGCTAAGAAAATCTGCTACTTTATTCTCCTTTCCTTGAAGATATTCTATCTCAAAGTTATACTCCTGCAATTTTAAAATCCACCTTTGATCACGTTGTGAAAATTCTTTGCCTTTATATTTACTATTTAAATATTTAATGGGTGCATGGTCAGTAATAATTTTAAATTTCCTTCCATACAAATATGGTCGAAAATAATTTACTGCGTAAACGATAGCTAAAAATTCTTTGTCAGTAACGCTGTAATTTTTTTCATGTTTATTCAAAGTTCGTGACATGAAGCAAACTGGATGTCCGTCTTGAGAAAGCACGGCTCCAATTGCAAAATTACTAGCGTCTGTTGTAAGTGTGAATGGTTTGTCATATTCTGGAAATTTCAATATTGGATGTGCAATAATTAATGCTTTTAAATTCTCAAACGCTGAAATATACTGAGGGTCATTTATGTTTATTTTTTCGTCCTTTTTCAAATACTTTATCATTGGATACGCTATTTTAGCGTAATCCCTAATAAATTTCCTGTAAAAGCCAGTCATTCCTAAAAATCCTTTAAGCTGTCTCTCAGTTTTTGGTAGACTAAGATTTTCAATATCTTTAATTTTATTAGGATTTGGTTTAATTCCATCCTTTGTTAATATATGCCCTAAAAACTCTGTGTCTCGTTTCATTAAACTACACTTATCAGCTTGTATCTTAAGATTATGCCTTTGTAAGGTTTTAAAAATTGTGTCCAGTGATGAAATATGTTCCTCCAATGTTGTTGAAAATATTAATATATCATCCAAGTATACCACACAAATTTGGTTAATATATTCACGTAAAATGTTGTTCATTAACCTTTGAAAAGTTGCCGGGGCGTTTTTTAACCCAAACGGCATTCTAACATACTCGTATAAGCCCAAAGGTGTAACAAAAGCGGTTTTTTCTATATCTTCTTCTGCCACAAGAATCTGGTGATACCCTTTTGCTAAATCTAATGTGCTGAAATACTGAGCTTTTCCCAATTTATCCAGGATACCATCTATATTAGGAAGTGGATATTTATCGTCCACTGTGACCTGATTTAACTTTCTATAATCCACCACAATTCTGTACTTTTGTTTGCCAGAATTATCCATTTTTTTGGGAATCACAATTATAGGTGAACTATATCGACTATTGCTCTTTCTTATAATCCCTTGATTTTCCATCTCTTTCATTTGTCTCCGAACCTCAGCTTCATGCTGTGGTGGATATCTATATAACTTCGCATTTATTTGCTGGTCCGTTGTTGTTTTTATTTGGTGAACCACTGAGTTGGTGTTTGTTAAAGTATCTCCCTCTTTGAACATTAAACGCTGATATTTATCCAGAAGTCTTTTAATCTCAACTTTTTCGACATCATTTAGATGATCCGTTTGAACGTCACCAACTTTACTTACATCTAGCACATTCACTTCACTTAAAGACTTGGCTAAAAATGGAAGATGTGTACCATTCGTAAGAATTATTTCCTGGTTCCGAATATCAATGAACTTAACATTTTTATTAATCCAATCCATTCCGATTAGAAAATCATATGGCTTATTTAAATTGATTTTTGTCCATCTGATTCGAGCATTATTGGGTTGCTTAAACTCTTTAGGACACTCAGTTTTCACCTGTTCCGTCTGGTCTGTCACTATACCTTGAATTGTATTGATTCTAATGGGAGTTTCTTCTCTAATTACTCTATATAACACCGCAGGGACTTTGCTTGAATTAAGCAAGCTTATTGTGGATCCTGTGTCCATCATCGCAATATAGCTTTTGCCCTGGAAAGTTAAGGATATAAAAATTTTCTTTTCTTCCGAGGCTAGTTCGTAAAAAACTCGGAAGTTTCTACCTGATATACATTTTCTTTACTAATAGAGTCGACCTCCATTGGTTCTTCAGTTTTCCGATTAAATCGATTTTGCCCGGAATTCCTATAATTATTTTGGTTCCTACTCTGATTTGTTTGATTTGAACTAACCTGCCTGTACTGACCTGAATTTCTGTATCTAAATTGACCAGATTCCTGAGAATTAGATTGAATTTTCTTTTCATTCGAGGCACTTTTATTTTTTTCACTATTTTCACTTGGAACATTTGCTTCGGAATTTTTATACAATTTCGGTTTATGGGAATATCTGTCAAGTTTTGAAATATTCAAATTATATTTATCCTGTCCAATATATTTACACAAAATTGTTCTAATATTAGCCAAAGAGAATTCGTTATAAATCTCAGCTGCCACTGCACCTGCCGTAACCTCTTTAATCTTTAAAATTAATGCACTCGTTAAACAAATAACTATTTGGTTTTTGTTTTCGCAAAACGCCGCATATTCGGTTATCGAGTCCACAATTTCTTGAATTTTAAGCAATAATTGATGGATTGTAAATACCTTGATATTGTTTATCTCCCTTGTTATCTGTAGCTGATCCTTTACCGGACGATAGTGTATTTTCAGCTTCTCCTTGCACTGTATCCACGTTTCTGGTACGTCCACTGCTAAATAGTTTTTCGCTTCCCCGGTGATTTTTTCGTTGTAGATGATTTCGTAAACCTGTGGTGCTCGTTCGCCATATTCTTCAAGTATCTGCTCCACTGTTGACAAAAATGATGGTAACGTCCCTGGTTCTCCTTTGAAGGGTTGGATGTATTTGATCCGTTTCTCCACTGATGTTCTCCAATTATATGTCTGGTTTTGTCTAGCCAAGATCTCCGTGAGAATTACCAGACATTGTTCGAGTTGTTGATTCTGCGCCATTTCCTTATTGGATAGCTAGTCGTTGTCTTGTATTGAATTTGTTTCTGCGTCTCGTGCTAAATTTCACTTCACGATACTACGTTCACTATTCTTCCACAAGATTTTTCTTTTAATCCCGATTCGATCACTTTCCTTTAAGCAATATACTTTTTCAGGAATACCGACTGCGCCACTAACATAATAAGTCGCGGTTCTTAATAAAAAAAAAGAAAACGCCAACTTCGTTTATAATTTTATTTAAGACTACTATCGCTTAGGCTAATGAAACAACAACTGATGATCGATCAGTCAATTGCTCTTTTATTGACTCAGTATTGTTTATGGTGTCAGCAATATTACCTGACCTATTTGAATTGTAATTAACATTACGAAAGAGCAATTGACTGCTAACAGCACTTTCAACATATGGTGCAATGTTCGATTCTGACCTAGTTCTCTTGTTGGGTGAATGAACATTACCATCCGTAATTGCAATATTAGGTAAATGAACATTATTATATGTTACTCACGCGTCCCTGCCGCTTCTCATCAGGTGCCAACTCACAGGCTGGGACGCGTCGATTGGCACTACCAGCTTAGGTGGATGTCGACTGGTTATTTACAAGTTATGAATATTGCTCTACAGCTTTGAACCTTTTCCTATATTCCAAATTGCCTTTGGTCTGGCTTTATCAATTTCAGAAGTTTTTGGTAGATTAATTTTTCGCATGTATGTATGCATGTAAGTGTGTATGTAAGTATGCATGGATTTATGTATGTATGCATGTATGTATGGATGTATGTATGGATGTATTTATGTATGTTTGTATGTACGTATGTATGTATGTTTGAATGTATGTAGATATGTACATATGCATGTAGGCATGTATGCATATATGCATGTATGTATGTATTTCTGCATATATGTATGTATGTATGCATGTATGTATGTATGTAGGTATGTATGTAGGTATGCATGAATGTCTGCATATATTTTTGTATGTATGTATGTAAGTATGTGTGTATATATGCATGTAAGTGTGTATGTATTTATGTAAGTGTGTTTGTATGAATACTTGCATGTATTTATGCAGGTATGTATGTTTGTATGTATGCATCTATTTATGTGTGTGTATGTAAGTTATGTTTATTGTACTTCGGTTTTACAAAAAAAAACAATGTTTCCGCTTTCAGTAATACTTTATTTTCCCGACGATCAATTCCAACTGAACTTATTATTACTGCTTACCTCTTATTTATAATTTAATTACAACAAATTTTGTGCTAAATCAACATTCATCAATCAAATTATTCTCAAAGAAAATTATTTGCTAAGTTTGCAGTTATCAATAAAATTTTCCTAAAGCAAATTAATTGCTAGATTTGCAGTTATCAATAAAATTATTCCTAAAGAAAATTATTTGCTAGATTTGCACTTATGAATAATACCTGTAGTCAATGTGCTTGCCTTGGCCGGGTCATTGGTTCAGGTAAGTAGGCTCGTGTAAATATTTACCGAGTATGCAAAAATGGGTGGATCAATATATTGCGACAGGTGCTAGCGGCCAACGTTCGGAAAGGTGAGTTGAAGGTGAGTGTGTTAACTCCTCCCTCCTTAAAATCTGTGTCCGACAGATCAAAAGGATAATTTAATTGGGACAGGATATGAGTAGGCTAGATCTGATTGCAACGTGTGCTTAGATCGTTTTGAATTAAGAATGAAAACTGTAGGGATTATTGCCAAACTTATAACTATTGTGAGAATGAAAATGTATGAAGTCATAGATAGAGTACTGCCAAAGGATAAATCACTTAATTTTTTCACATTATCGAGATGCAATTTGTGCAGGTATGGGAAATCTAATTTAATTTTGTTAACAGTTATATTGTTATTTAGAATGGGGGCAAGGGGTGAAATGATGTGGTCTCCTTATTAACATAGCTTACGTCATTAATACGGAGTGTATCATTTTGGAAGTTGATGAGAAACGTACCGTTGAGAAATCTAGTTGAATTTCCGTAGTCAAGATTTCCTTCAAAATTTGTGAGATATAAGGTGTTACCGTTGATGAGTTTGATTACGTGGATGATCTTGAAATTTCCATCTATTATTTTTCCAAAGCCATTTCTCATAGTCACTATTGCACTATGGTATTCGTAAACGTCGACGGATGCGTGCGCGCTGTACAGAATTAATCTGAAACAGAAGGAATATTGTGGTTCTTCAACTGGTATTTTTGTTTGCGCATGATTTCATGCTTCACGTCTCTATTCAGCTTGTCTCTAAAGTTTAACAAATTTTGAAAGTTAATGCGCTGTTCCCGCGCAAAAAACATGTCGACGGGTTTCTTACTAGTCACAGAATGTATGGAGTTATTATATCTGTCGACAGCTATATTAACAATTACATCCATCAATTAGATCCGGGTATTCACGTTGAAGGCATCTCACTATTTCCAGTATTGTGGAGTGAAGTTGTTCGATCGTACCATTTACTTCACTTTTTTGGGTTGGCGTTAAATAAACGGTTATTCCTAATGATTCTAAGTAGTTCAAAATGATGGGACTTATGAAACTACCTTCGTTGTCTGAAACTAGGATTTGTGGAACAGAGGAGTAGTGTAATATTTTTATGATTTTGTCACGAAGATATACTGCAGATTTGTTTTTTAAACGGAAAAATTTTCTGAATTTGCTAAATTTGTCAATACAGGATAAAAAATTTTCACCAGAAATTTGAAAAATATCGAGGTGCAGAATTTCGGCTGGATAGTTAGGGATTGGTGTTTCCTGTAGATGTGGTTTTTGTGGATGACGGTCATACTTATTCGAGTTACATATATCGTAATTCACGGTGTACTTCTTAATTTTGGTCATTCCAGGAAAATAGTACTTTTCTAGGATTTGTTCTTTGTTTTCAAGATGGTTTCTATGTGCTCGACGATGTTCCTGTTGTATCACCTGTAATTTATTATTTTCGTCCACCAAATCTTGAACAATTCTTTGCGTGATTCGGATTCTGAAGTTTGAAAAATGTTCTTTATAGACTTCTTGCAGTAGTTGAATATATTCCTCTGGGATCGTTATGCCATTAATCACATTAGGATTTAGGTTCTTACGTAACAACTCAACCAATTTAGATTTATTCATATTTTTAACTCGGATATAATGTCTATGTTACCTAGGATGTGGTTCTTCATGAGCGCTGATTTCTTTGCCTAGGGAAATTACTATTTGATTCTTGAATACGTTCAAAGGGGCTTCACAATGTGGTATGAGGTCTGAGCTATCTTCGTTCGCGCTATGGGCAGTTGCTGAGTCATATGTTAGCATATTTACCTCAATTGGGTCGACTGGTAGTCTACATAAAGTGTAATACATATTGCATACTAAAACAATATGCACAATTGTAACTGAATATACCAATGTATTTAATAGTGTATATACTTAAAATCTATAAATATTACAATATCGCATGCAATAATGCATGCACTTACTTTTGTATACAGTTTTAACATCAAATTACTCATATGACATGAGCATACTGACCTACAAAACAATTCAATCAGTTTACACTAAACATGTAAGCTGATATCCAACTTGTCGCATGATCATAAATCATATGAAGACCACACACGTGATTCATAATGAGTTGTGGTCAAAGACTATTTGTATTGGACAAGTGTCGAATGGCATTTTTAATTTATTGAGTGTGAATTGAATGAGGAAAAATGCATATGACTAATTTTATGACGTGTGAACTAAATTGGGTCAAAATATGTATGTGACCCATGGTAAGTTTTAGGTCGTAAGAATAGTATTTAAGCTGTACATTTTTGTGAATAAAAGAAATTCGGAATCAGATACTAAACTGAGCGTTGTTTTCTTGAAGTAGATTTTCTGATCAGGATTCTGTTGCGAGACTATTCTTGCGACAATAGTAAAAACGGCGTCGTAGATAATAATCTTTTGATCATGTCCTCGCCATCTTATCTGCGGCTAGGCCACTTGCTTAGGTGATTATACTATATAATAGTATAATCAAAGATAGCCTTTTTCTAATAAAACAATCTATGGTTACGGAACAAGCAAAGACCAACAAAAGGACATAACATTACATGGCGATCCTGCGAATCTAGCTGATGGAAGCACTGCAACACACGACCCTGCGGATCTAGCTGATGGAAACACTGCAACACACGATACTGCGAATCTAGCTGATAGAAACACTGCGAAACACGATTCAGCAGATTCAACTGGTGCGAGACAGGGAGCGTGGGAGGAAGGATTAGAAAGACTTCTCAACCGATACGGAGAAGGCTTCGAAGAATACATTCCGAAGACCACTGGGAAAACGAGTTTTAACGCACCTGCGTACAAACCAACACCAATCGGTACACCAGACTTTAGAGGGCCTAAACCAAGGCACGTAAAAGAACCTTGCAAAAGACCACAGGAAACAAACCTAATAGTGATAAAAAGAAAATGTCGCCCAAGGGGAGGTCTCAAGACCAAACTTAAGAAGGCTAGAGCAGAACTACATCAAGTTATCAAACTAACTCATGGTGAATCGCGGAAACTTCTACAACAGAAATTACTCACTCTTAAACCAGCAACATATAATCAAAATGAGAAATAACTGCGCAACAATAAATAAGAACATTACCGAGGAATACGAACAGACGATCACAACAGCAGCTGTGTTCTTTATAGCGAGAATTTTAATCTATTTTTACAACAAATATAATAAAAATTATGCAAGCAAAAAAATTAATAGAAATATTGTAGTATAAAAACAAAAAAATATATATTTATACATAGAATATTAATTATAATCAAATTGAATACTTTTATATATCGACAAAATTAGAAAAATAGTAGGGGATAGTGAAAAAGCCTTGCGCAATTTGAAGAAAAGCTCAGAAAATTTATATACGTTTGAGACCTTACTGAAGAAAATAGAGAATTTAAGAACACAAAAAGAGGAATTTAACTCTTTGCTTAAGAACATATATGAAAGCAATTCTGAACTTTTAGATCTAAAATTAAAATTTAGAGCTGAAGCAGCCATCCGTGAAGGAGAACTCTGGCTACAGTTAGGAAGACAAGGATATTCCGAACAGGATATAGAGGAAATTAAAATTGAAGAGACTTAGATTCAAGAAGACTTTGAGCAAAGCCTATCTATCCTAGAAGAAAATTTCACAATGGCTGACTTTTCAATAGAAACAGCAATAAAAATAATTTCAGAAGTTTTTGGTAGATCAATTTTTCCATTTTCACTTACAACTTATAAGTGATTTATACCCTTGCTAAGCTAACTCAGCGAAGACTCATGGGTGCGGAAGTTCTGATCAATTGTTTCGAGTACCTCGATAGTGAATTTAATATTTATACAGAATTGACGCGTCCCAGCCTGTGAGTTGGCACCTGATGAGAAGCGGCAGGGACGCGTGTTCGAAACCATGGAAAATGGAAAAATTGATCTACCAAAAACTTCTGAAATTATTTTTATTGCTGTTTCTATTGAAAAGTCAGCCATTGTGAAATTTTCTTCTAGGATAGATAGGCTTTGCTCAAAGTCTTCTTGAATCTAAGTCTCTTCAATTTTAATTTCCTCTATATCCTGTTCGGAATATCCTTGTCTTCCTAACTGTAGCCAGAGTTCTCCTTCACGGATGGCTGCTTCAGCTCTAAATTTTAATTTTAGATCTAAAAGTTCAGAATTGCTTTCATATATGTTCTTAAGCAAAGAGTTAAATTCCTCTTTTTGTGTTCTTAAATTCTCTATTTTCTTCAGTAAGGTCTCAAACGTATATAAATTTTCTGAGCTTTTCTTCAAATTGCGCAAGGCTTTTTCACTATCCCCTACTATTTTTCTAATTTTGTCGATATATAAAAGTATTCAATTTGATTATAATTAATATTCTATGTATAAATATATATTTTTTTGTTTTTATACTACAATATTTCTATTAATTTTTTTGCTTGCATAATTTTTATTATATTTGTTGTAAAAATAGATTAAAATTATCGCTATAAAGAACGCAGCTGCTGTTGTGATCGTCTGTTCGTATTCCTCGGTAATGTTCTTATTTATTGTTGCGCAGTTATTTCTCATTTTGATTATATGTTGCTGGTTTAAGAGTGAGTAATTTCTGTTGTAGAAGTTTCCGCGATTCACCATGAGTTAGTTTGATAACTTGATGTAGTTCTGCTCTAGCCTTCTTAAGTTTGGTCTTGAGACCTCCCCTTGGGCGACATTTTCTTTTTATCACTATTAGGTTTGTTTCCTGTGGTCTTTTGCAAGGTTCTTTTACGTGCCTTGGTTTAGGCCCTCTAAAGTCTGGTGTACCGATTGGTGTTGGTTTGTACGCAGGTGCGTTAAAACTCGTTTTCCCAGTGGTCTTCGGAATGTATTCTTCGAAGCCTTCTCCGTATCGGTTGAGAAGTCTTTCTAATCCTTCCTCCCACGCTCCCTGTCTCGCACCAGTTGAATCTGCTGAATCGTGTTTCGCAGTGTTTCTATCAGCTAGATTCGCAGTATCGTGTGTTGCAGTGTTTCCATCAGCTAGATCCGCAGGGTCGTGTGTTGCAGTGCTTCCATCAGCTAGATTCGCAGGATCGCCATGTAATGTTATGTCCTTTTGTTGGTCTTTGCTTGTTCCGTAACCATAGATTGTTTTATTAGAAAAAGGCTATCTTTGATTATACTATTATATAGTATAATCACCTAAGCAAGTGGCCTAGCCGCAGATAAGATGGCGAGGACATGATCAAAAGATTATTATCTACGACGCCGTTTTTACTATTGTCGCAAGAATAGTCTCGCGACAGAATCCTGATCAGAAAATATACTCCAAGAAAACAACGCTCAGTTTAGTATCTGATTCCGAATTTCTTTTATTCACAAAAATGTACAGCTTAAATACTATTCTTACGACCTAAAACTTACCATGGGTCACATACATATTTTGACCCAATTTAGTTCACACGTCATAAAATTAGTCATATGCATTTTTCCTCATTCAATTCACACTCAATAAATTAAAAATGCCATTCGACACTTGTCCAATACAAATAGTCTTTGACCACAACTCATTATGAATCACGTGTGTGGTCTTCATATGATTTATGATCATGCGACAAGTTGGATATCAGCTTACATGTTTAGTGTAAACTGATTGAATTGTTTTGTAGGTCAGTATGCTCATGTCATATGAGTAATTTGATGTTAAAACTGTATACAAAAGTAAGTGCATGCATTATTGCATGCGATATTGTAATATTTATAGATTTTAAGTATATACACTATTAAATACATTGGTATATTCAGTTACAATTGTGCATATTGTTTTAGTATGCAATATGTATTACACTTTATGTAGACTACCAGTCGACCCAATTGAGGTAAATATGCTAACATATGACTCAGCAACTGCCCATAGCGCGAACGAAGATAGCTCAGACCTCATACCACATTGTGAAGCCCCTTTGAACGTATTCAAGAATCAAATAGTAATTTCCCTAGGCAAAGAAATCAGCGCTCATGAAGAACCACATCCTAGGTAACATAGACATTATATCCGAGTTAAAAATATGAATAAATCTAAATTGGTTGAGTTGTTACGTAAGAACCTAAATCCTAATGTGATTAATGGCATAACGATCCCAGAGGAATATATTCAACTACTGCAAGAAGTCTATAAAGAACATTTTTCAAACTTCAGAATCCGAATCACGCAAAGAATTGTTCAAGATTTGGTGGACGAAAATAATAAATTACAGGTGATACAACAGGAACATCGTCGAGCACATAGAAACCATCTTGAAAACAAAGAACAAATCCTAGAAAAGTACTATTTTCCTGGAATGACCAAAATTAAGAAGTACACCGTGAATTACGATATATGTAACTCGAATAAGTATGACCGTCATCCACAAAAACCACATCTACAGGAAACACCAATCCCTAACTATCCAGCCGAAATTCTGCACCTCGATATTTTTCAAATTTCTGGTGAAAATTTTTTATCCTGTATTGACAAATTTAGCAAATTCAGAAAATTTTTCCGTTTAAAAAACAAATCTGCAGTATATCTTCGTGACAAAATCATAAAAATATTACACTACTCCTCTGTTCCACAAATCCTAGTTTCAGACAACGAAGGTAGTTTCATAAGTCCCATCATTTTGAACTACTTAGAATCATTAGGAATAACCGTTTATTTAACGCCAACCCAAAAAAGTGAAGTAAATGGTACGATCGAACAACTTCACTCCACAATACTGGAAATAGTGAGATGCCTTCAACGTGAATACCCGGATCTAATTGATGGATGTAATTGACGGATGTAATTGTTAATATAGCTGTCGACAGATATAATAACTCCATACATTCTGTGACTAGTAAGAAACCCGTCGACATGTTTTTTGCGCGGGAACAGCGCATTAACTTTCAAAATTTGTTAACCCTTTGCACTCGAGGACTTTTTCGCTTGCGCGAACCAGCAACTCGAGACGATTTCGGCCAAATTCGGCGAACACATTACAAGTAATTGAAAAACATTTATAAGCAAACAAACATATATAAATAATAAAATTTCACTAGTTTATTTATTTATATGTCGAAAACAAGAAATTTTATTACGTATTACAAAATTTTAATAAATATTACACTTTGTAATTAGTTTTGGTGTGATATTTTGTAAAACAATATCCAAGATGCATCCTAGGTTTGTCAGGACACGTATCACAGTAATACGAAATTTCCCGCCTGCCTCCAGGCGTGTTGCGGTCAGAACAAACCTTACAGTCCCTTTTTGGCCCTTTTAGAATTACGTGGAGCTTCCCGTTTAATCGGATTTCATCGAAATGCGACGTAGACGCTTGCTCTCGTTGCTGGCGATACGACCCTCTTAATTGTTCAACAAGTGTTTTCAAAAATCGTAGATGGCTCAGTGGCTTTTCCCCTTTTTTGTTTTTTTCTAGTTTATACAAAATATATGAATTGATTAGGGAAATTTCCATTCCCCAGAAAAAAAGCTTACGCCACCATTTAAGCGATTTTCGCAGGAAACAATAGGTTGACGCATATTGGTCCGCCCGATCAACACCGCCCATATTTTTTATATAATTTAATACAATATTGGGTTTCTTGACCATTATATCCACACCTCCTCGTGTGATTCTTTTGACCGTCGTCATTCCTGTGTCACCCGCCGTAGTCAAGCAAGTGACAACCCTCTTATCTTTCCATCCTAAAACTAAGGTGTTGTCCTGTCGATACGCGACCGTGGATTTTTTCGAAAAATTTGGCTTCTTTATTTCCTTGGGCAATCCTTTCCTGTTCGTTAAAATTGTTCCGGTAAGGTTACATTTTAATTTGGCTAGTTCTTGCGCTAAGAAATAACTAGTGTAGTAGCGGTCCGTAAACATATGGTGCCCCTGAGCACCTGGAATTTTTTCCAACAACATTTGATATAAGTGTATTGGAATTCTTGATGACACTGGTAAATCGGGTCTGACCAAGAGCTCTGTGGTGAGTGACCCGTAATATGGTAAAATGCAGCAAATGTAGCCAGTCTTTGAGTCAGCTAAAGCATAAACTCTAATACCCCATTTTGTGGGTTTCTTCGGATTGTAAGTTATGAACGAAATTCGACCCTTGAATTTTATAGTGGACTCGTCCACACATATGTGCTCGCCCGGGATAAAATAATCCAAAAACTTCGAGGTGACATAGTCCAAAAAGCAGCTTACGCGTTGTAGGCGCGTTAGTGGATTGGTGTTGCGTGTTGGAATAGTTTCCAGGTGAAGCATCCAGAAGATTTGGCTAAATCTATCTCTAGTAAATGTATCCGAATAGAAAGGAATATAACTGACGACATTTCTCGACCAATATTCTTGCAAATTGGCCAACGGCATCGTCCCCATATTGATTACGACAGCAAGAAATGCCCAGAACTCTTCGTTGGTCACATCACGCCAGCTTCGCCAAATCGAATTTGCAGATAGCGTCTTCCCTTCCAATTTTTTTTTTGCATATATATTGGTTTCACAAACAATTTTTTTCACGAGGTCATTAGTGAAAAACAGTTTAAAAAAATCTATTGGTTGTTTTAAGTCAGAAACTATTCGTGTTGCTGTGGGATTTTGGCCAGGTATAAATTGTACATTTGACGGCACTTCGTCGTAGTCTCCGCAAAGTTCCCATGTTGAACTGCTTGCACCTTCCACAGTTTCACTTTCAACTTCTCTTTCAACATCACTCTCAGCTTCACTGTCGCTCTCTATAATTCTAATTTTCCGTCGTCTTACACCTCTTACTGTATCACTGTCTTCACCACTGGATTCTTTCGTTTCGCGGCGTAATCCGTCGGAAATCGATGTAAGTTCATCATCCAAAGCGGCAAAATCGAATTCGTCCGAACTCGAGCTGATCTGATCTTCCTCCATATTTTTAGGCTTCAAATACTTTTTAGATACTGTAATTACTGCCAAGACTGTTTCAAGCGAATGCTACGCTGAGACTAACTAAATTGAGCTAAGATTTGGCTACAATGTAAGCAGAACCTAGTCCACGAAAGTACTTCCGAGAAAACTATCTTATCGCATATTGTAAATAAGGAGATCCAGTTACAAAAGACCATAGCGTCGTAGCAGCGTAGTTCGATTTAAAGTTTTAAAACACTCGGGCGCCGCAGCAGCGCCGATCGAGTTGCCACTTCGAATCGGCCGGGCGCCGTATCGGCGCCGCTCGAGTGCAAAGGGTTAAACTTTAGAGACAAGCTGAATAGAGACGTGAAGCATGAAATCATGCGCAAACAAAAATACCAGTTGAAGAACCACAATATTCCTTCTGTTTCAGATTAATTCTGTACAGCGCGCACGCATCCGTCGACGTTTACGAATACCATAGTGCAATAGTGACTATGAGAAATGGCTTTGGAAAAATAATAGATGGAAATTTCAAGATCATCCACGTAATCAAACTCATCAACGGTAACACCTTATATCTCACAAATTTTGAAGGAAATCTTGACTACGAAAATTCAACTAGATTTCTCAACGGTACGTTTCTCATCAACTTCCAAAATGATACACTCCGTATTAATGACGTAAGCTATGTTAATAAGGAGACCACATCATTTCACCCCTTGCCCCCCATTCTAAATAACAATATAACTGTTAACAAAATTAAATTAGATTTCCCATACCTGCACAAATTGCATCTCGATAATGTGAAAAAATTAAGTGATTTATCCTTTGGCAGTACTCTATCTATGACTTCATACATTTTCATTCTCACAATAGTTATAAGTTTGGCAATAATCCCTACAGTTTTCATTCTTAATTCAAAACGATCTAAGCACACGTTGCAATCAGATCTAGCCTACTCATATCCTGTCCCAATTAAATTATCCTTTTGATCTGTCGGACACAGATTTTAAGGAGGGAGGAGTTAACACACTCACCTTCAACTCACCTTTCCGAACGTTGGCCGCTAGCACCTGTCGCAATATATTGATCCACCCATTTTTGCATACTCGGTAAATATTTACACGAGCCTACTTACCTGAACCAATGACCCGGCCAAGGCAAGCACATTGACTACAGGTATTATTCATAAGTGCAAATCTAGCAAATAATTTTCTTTAGGAATAATTTTATTGATAACTGCAAATCTAGCAATTAATTTGCTTTAGGAAAATTTTATTGATAACTGCAAACTTAGCAAATAATTTTCTTTGAGAATAATTTGATTGATGAATGTTGATTTAGCACAAAATTTGTTGTAATTAAATTATAAATAAGAGGTAAGCAGTAATAATAAGTTCAGTTGGAATTGATCGTCGGGAAAATAAAGTATTACTGAAAGCGGAAACATTGTTTTTTTTTGTAAAACCGAAGTACAATAAACATAACTTACATACACACACATAAATAGATGCATACATACAAACATACATACCTGCATAAATACATGCAAGTATTCATACAAACACACTTACATAAATACATACACACTTACATGCATATATACACACATACTTACATACATACATACAAAAATATATGCAGACATTCATGCATACCTACATACATACCTACATACATACATACATGCATACATACATACATATATGCAGAAATACATACATACATGCATATATGCATACATGCCTACATGCATATGTACATATCTACATACATTCAAACATACATACATACGTACATACAAACATACATAAATACATCCATACATACATCCATACATACATGCATACATACATAAATCCATGCATACTTACATACACACTTACATGCATACATACATGCGTACATACAAACATATATACATGGATACATACAAACATACATACATACATCCATACAAACATACATACATATATACATACATAAATAGATAGATACATACATACATGCGTAGATACATACATGCATGCATACATACATACAAATATACATACATACACACGCATACATACATACATGCACACATACATACATACATGCATACATACAAGCATACATAAAGACATACATACATGCTTTCATACATACATACATACATATATACATACATACATACATAGACATTCAAACATGGATACATATATACACACAAACGTACATACATACACACATACCTGGATACATGCATATATACATACATACATACATGCAAACATACATACTTACATACATACATACATACCTACATGCATACATATATACATACATACATACATACATACATGCATACATACATAAACACATACATCCAAAAATGGATTATTAGATACATACATACAAAACAAACATGCACTCATAAATACATGCATGCTTACAGACATACGTATATACATATATTCATACACACATTCATACATTTATACGTACATGCATACATACATATATCCATACACACATACATACATACCTTCATACAAACATGCATACATTAATACATATATGCATACATATATACAGACGAACATTCATACATACATACATGCATGCATACATACATACATACATACCTTCATACATACATGCATACATACATACAGACATGCATACATACACACATTGCTAGATACATAAATGAATACATACTTACATACATACATGGTTACATACATACATGCACACATATAAATGTATATATATATGCATACGTACATACATATATACATACACACATACATACATACAGACATTTATACATACACACATACATACATAAATACATTCATACAGTCACACATTCATACATACAAACATACATGCCTACATACAAACATACATATATATTATACATACATACGTACATACATATTATACAGACATACATACAAACATACATGCACACATACCACACATATTTACATACATACAGCGTGCGCCATCTAGACAGGACCTATTTAAATGTTGAATAACTCCGCCATTTTTCAGCCGATTTTGGAAAATGAACAAGATTCATTTAGGGTATACAATGCCATTTATTGACAATTCACTCAGAATACAATATCGATCAAATGACCACCTCCATTAGACACACAAAAAGCGGCCCTTTTTTGGGCATTTTGCATTGTATTTGAAAACATTTCGGGGGTAATAGCAGCAATTTCCGCTGTGATATTAGCTTTTAGTTCTTCAATAGTCTTCGGTTTGCTGGCATACACCTTACTCTTCAAATAGCCCCACAGAAAAAAGTCCGGCGCTGTCAAATCCGGCGAACGAGGAGGCCACTCCAAATCACCCTTTTTCGACACAACGCGTCCCGGGAACTTGCTCTGCAAAAACTTCATAGTAGCAACTGTGGTGTGACAAGGTGCGCCGTCTTGTTGAAAATAAAAGTTCGTCAGACCGTTTTTACGCATTTCCGGCCAAACAAAGTGCGCCAACATCCAACGATAGCGTGCACCGTCGATGGTTTCTCCAACTTTGAAAAAAAATGGTCCAATAATCGTTTTCGAGCACACTCTGGCCAAAACAGTAACTTTTACGTCGTGCAATGGTGTTTCGTGAATGATGTGTGGGTTCTCTGTTCCCCAAATTCGACAGTTTTGTTTATTGACCCCGCCAGAGAGCGTAAAATGAGCTTCGTCCGTCATCAAAATTCGGTCCCAAAATCAGGCTCGGCATCGATCTTTCTTGCGATCGTATTCCCATATTCAAGGCGACACGGCTTGTCCGTTTCCAACAATCTTTGAGTAAGTTTCACTTTGTATGAAAAAAGGTTGAGATCATCCTTCAAAATTCTTCTTAAATTGGTTCGGCTCATGTTCAGCTGCTGAGAACGACGGCGATACGACACACTTGGATTTTCGGCAACACTCTCTCTAACCGCTTCAACAACTTCATTGGAGCGTCGCGGACGCGGTCGAATGGGTCGCGGGCGAGTAGCTACAGACCCGAGTTCAAAGAAATTTTTCTCCAAATTACGAATTGCCTTGGCGGAAGGCGCCGAATGTCTCCCATATTTTTTACGATAAGCACGCACAGTTTTCACAGTTGAACGATTGTTTTCAATGAACAGCGCTACAATTTCAGCCCGCTTTTTTGGCGTAAATCGATGCATGACTGAAATGGCAATGACTGACGTTTCAGAATCTGGCTGATTTGTCAAAACCAGCTGAAAAATGGCGGAGTTATTCAACATTTAAATAGGTCCTGTCTAGATGGCGCACCCTGTATATATATGGATACATATATACATAAAACCATACATGTACACACACAATCATACGTATATAAATACGTACATACATATATTCATACATGCACACATACATACATTCATACATACATACGTAGATACAAGCATACATACATACATAATCACATACATACATATTATACAAACATACGTACATACATATTATACATACATACATAGTATATTTACATACATACAATACATACATGCATATATGCACACATATATACATATGTACATTGATACATACGTACAGGCATACAAACATATTTACATACATGGATACATACATTCATTCATACCTACATGGATAGATGCATACATACATACATACATCACTACATACATACATATATACTTACATACATACATGCATACATACACAGATACAAACATACATACATGCATACTTACATACATACAAACAAATATGCATACATATATACATACATGAATACATACATACATGCACACATAAAGACATACATACATACATAGAAACATGCTTACATACATACGTACATACCCACATACATCCAGATAACAAATATGCATTCGTACAAAGATACACACATATATAATGCATCCATTCATACATACATTCATGCATACATGCATATATACATGAATACATCCGTACATGCATACATAGATACATACATACATACATACATGGATACTTCCATGCATGCATGGATACATACAGTCATACGTACATACATCCATACATACATACATACATTCATACATAGATACATACATACATCTATACATAGATACATACATGCATGCATACATACATACAGACATACATACATACATACATATATACTTACATACATACATACATACATACATGCATTCTTACATACATACATAAATGCATGAATACATACATACATACATGGATACATACATCCATAGATACATGGATACATACATGCATGCATTCACATATACATTCATTTATACATACATAAATACATACACACATACATACATTTATACATGCATACATACGTACATACATACATGCATAGATAAATTCGTACATACATACATACATACAAACATACACACATACATTCATACACACATATATGCATGCATACATTCATGTGAACATACATAAATACATACATACATACCTACATATATACATACATAAATACAAACATGGATGCAGACATACATACGTTGATACATACAGAAATACATAGAAACATGAATACATACATAAGTACATAAATACATACATAAATACTTGCAAACATACATACATACATACAAAAATGCATACATTAATACATATATACATGCATACATACATATAAACATACATACATGCATATATATATATACATACATACATAAATACATACAAACAGACATACATACATACATGCGTACATACATGCATACATGCATGCAGACATACATGCATACATACATGCATGCAAATCTACATACATACATACATACATGAATACATACATACATACATACATACATACATAAATACATACATACAAACATGGATACATACATAAATACATACATACATACACAAATACATGCAAACATACAAACTTACATGCATACATAAATACATGCATACATGCATACATAAATACATGCATACATGCATACATACATACATACATACATACATACATAAATACATACATACGTTCATACATACAAGTTAACACCTGAGCGCGCAGATTTACCTGCGTGTGCCAAACCAATATTGGTGACATCATGCCTGGCACATTTCCTCCAATCGAGCAATACGCGACTTAAGTTTGTACTTTTAAACCGAAATAAAAAAATTTAAATCACTGTATAAGGTTGCAAGGATACCGCTCCTCTGATTATACAGGATTAATATTTTAAATGACAACACAGGATAAGTTTTATTACTTTTTATTTTATTTCACTTTGTTTGAAGTTACGTACACGGTTCTATCTTGACTCCTCCACAAAACATTTCTAAAGGTCTTTTATACTTTTATTTCGATGCACAATTCCATTTGATCAGCACTTTTACATCTTACTTATTCATTTCTGTCGATAATCTTAATATGTGTTTAAATTAACAGATCAACATAATTTTATCTTAAGAGCACAATTTATGTTTATAGTATTTAATTCTTCCCAAGTCTTTGTTTACATTTTAGTCTTTTATTGGTTTGGCAAATTGTGCTGACCCATGGTTTTTGTTCTTGTGGTCGAGGTTGGTTCTAACATAACACCTCCCTCCTTTGGTTTAAATTCGTCCTCGAATTTGTTTTTAATACTATTGATTTGTAAAGTAAATGATTTTCGTTTAAGATAAAGATAATTAAACGTGATTATGAGGACGATTACAATAATTAAGGTTGTTGTAATATTAGCTACAATATGGTTCCGTGTATGATACTTTATTTCTTGAATATTTTTATAATTATCAATTCCAACTTCATTTAATTCTTTCCATGTCGGTCGTTTATATGTTTCAGTAAAATTCAAATTTGGAATGATTATTCTAGCTTTGTATTCAGGTAATTTATTATGAAAAGTTATATTATTTACTGTAATTGAACAATTGTTAAAAGTAAAAAGATAGTTGCCTTTAAGGTAATATTTTCTTTCATCACAAGTACTTGACCAATATATTTCTGAGTTTACAATTAATAAAGTTCCAATATCCAGTTCTGTAATTGAACCTTCCTCCCGTTTTGTTTTGAAGCAAGTAGTATTGACAAAAAAGCATAATTGGGTTTGCTTTAGATTTACAATATTATTTTCGTTATTGTATGTGTAGATAGTATTATTTATTTTGACTATATTCTCTGTTTCAAATTTAATTTCATATTTGTCTTTATCTGGTAGTGGTACAACTATGTACTTAAAAACAGTGACAATAATGTGAGGTACCTTTATAACAAACATCAGTTCCTTCCGATTTTTATTGTTTATTCCAACTGCTATTTCTAAATGCTTTACTTTTTTTATATCTATATCAAATTCAATAATCTCTTCTTTAGTAAGCATCTTACGGCTCATTAAACCAAATCTAGATGACATTAAGTTACCCTGAATAATTTCCAAATCGCCCCGAACTATCTGAATGTTTAAAATTGTTCCTAAATAAGAAATTTCTGTTTTCCAGTTCTGTACAGTGCTATTTAGACTTTGTTCTATGATTATGCGTTCAATTCTAACAGTTTCAATTACTTTCTGCATGGTTCTCTCTAGTCTGTCATTTATTGTTATTTGTCTGTTCATTCTGTCTATTATTTCGTGATTGTTGTAATCTATAGCTTTAAAATGTTCTTCAATGTTCTGTCTATCGTTAGAGTCCATCAGTCCAAAAATCCAATTATAAATATTACCTACTGGATCTAGTAATCCTCTTTTATTTCGATTATTTGTTAGGTTCTGACAAACTTCGATATAGCCTGGTATTTTTCCTAGAATTGAATTGCATGTTTCTTGTAATAATAATATTTCTCTAAGGCCTTTTTATATTTATTTTTGCTATTTTGGGGTTATATTTCTTCAATTTAGGCTCTAGTTTATTCCTTTCGGCTTTTGGATTTTTAACAAAAATTTCTTCTCTAACTTCCTCATAATTTTCACGTCTTTTATTTTCACGCATCAGCGCTTGTTTGGCTTTTATTGTTCTTTCATACACGACGTTTTTGTCTACTCGTCCTTGTTGTATATCTAATGGCCTTTCTCCTGTTGTTGAGTGGATTTGTCGGTTATGAAATTCAATAGATTCGAAAAATTTTTCTTGAATTGTTTGATTAGGTATTTGAGTACAAGCACTTCTCATTTTCTCCTGTATTGTTTCATGTAGTCTCTCGATGTCAGCATTTCCGGTGTGTGAATGGGGTTTTGTAATATGTATCTTTATATCTTTTATTTGATAAACTTCCCGTAACAGTATAGAATCGAAATCTCCATCTATTAATTCAGGTCGTCCCGTAGTTGCTAATATCTTTAATAGGCCTCCTTGTATATCCAACATATTTTTAGAATTCAATATAACTCCTATTGCAAATTTTGAAAACTTATCGATTGATGTTAAAATGATCAATCCTTTTACAAATAGCAAATCCATATGTAATATTTTCCCCACGTCATTTGTTGTCTCAGATTGTTCTAAGATTGGTTTGATCGGATTTCGATCTACCTAGTTATGTATCCAATATCGTGATTTAAAAATAAATTAACAAGTGAATAATTACTAGAAGTGAATCGCGAGATTTACGCGAAAATAAATAAAAAACAAAATAAAATCACTAAACGGGAATTTATTTTGTCATAAATAAATTCCCGACGGTCAAAAATAAAAGGATAATAATAAATTTTTAAAAAGAAAAGGGTATTGCATTGCCCTGCGACAGAATTTTAGAAGAATTCGTCGCTCCGAATTAAAATTCGAGACGATTAAAAACTTACACTAAAACTAAAAGTGCGAAAAAAAAGTGAGTGTGAAAAAAAAAATCAGTGACTGTGAAAAAAAAAGAGACAGAAGAAGAACAAAGAAAAAAAGGGGAAACAGGTAACATAGTATTTGTAATCGAATTCATTTTTTCTTTTTTCTTCACAAAATACTCCACGTGAGCAAATAAATAAAAGCTTCCTTTTAATTTTGTGTTTTTTTACTTTCTTTCTCGAAACCGGTTTTCGACCGTAATCGTTCGGTCTTCTTCAGCGACTTAACTAATACTTATAGAAATTAGTTAAGTCGCTGAAGAAGACCGAACGATTACGGTCGAAAACCGGTTTCGAGAAAGAAAGTAAAAAAACACAAAATTAAAAGGAAGCTTTTATTTATTTGCTCACGAGGTAACATAGGTTATGAAATTTTATTCTTAATTTAGAAGGTGGAGCTAACCAAAACCAGAAAGGAAAGAAGGAGGGACGGATTCCAATAGGAACCAGACTACCGGAAACGTTATGGAACAACAGGTGCAGGATCTACAGCGACGCCTACAGGAACGAGAGGCCCAATGGCCCAATAAGCAGCATCAGTTCAACAAGTAATCACAAACAGAAGCAGATATGACCAAATTGCCAATTTAGCCGTAGCAATACAACAACTATCAGTGCGAAATTTATCACCGGACCAGAAGGAGAAAATTCTCAAGGAACTGAGGCATATGAGCAACTTCAATGGATCCGGAGAGGTCTCCATCAATGCCTTCATTACCAGTACCGAATTCTATTTGAACAGCATAAACGACCCTCAAATAAAGAAGGAAGCAAATCGTTGTATATATTACGAAAAAATTCATGGTGATGCAAAAAATTCAATAATCAACATTCCGAAACCAGACAACTGGGAGCTAATCAAGGCGACATTGAAACTCTGCTACAAGCCAGACACAGAACCCTGCCAAATCTATCGACAAATTAGCAGCCTTCGAGTAAATACGGTAGATGAATTAGCCACTGAATTACAAAAAATTAAATATAAAACAGACGAACTAATTATTTACTTTAAAAATACATTATATATAGATTTAAATAATGTAGAGTCATTATTAGTGAACACAGCAAAAGAAATGACGCAAGGCGTCTTGTTAGAAAAAATTTACAGCAAAAATAATTTATTAGACATAATCAATATAATGCGCGAAAGACGATTTGAGGATTCTTGTATCAGACCCGAATTTCGTAAATATAAAAGCAATAATCCCAACAAACATCCTGGTTATTCTAAAAATCTCCCGAATCATTACCAAAATAGATACAACCAAAGTTACAGGCAACGACAGAACGACAATGACAGATACCAAAATTTCAACCAACGGCCTAAACAAGACAAACAACAAACTATACAGACTCGACAAAACAGACACCTTAGTAATTCTAAGGAGCCTATATAAGATATAAAACCACGAGCCTATATAAGATGGAAATGTAGAAATTTAGCGAATCGAAAATACCAACTGATTATCGGCTGTGATCTACTTAACAAACTGTGTACTTTCATTGACTTTGAAAATAAATATGTTACGCTTAACGGGCAAATAATCCCATTTTTAAACAACCCATATCCAAACAATCAAATTTCTGCCTTAGAAACTGTACAACCAGACTATCTAAAGCGATTAAAACTTGATCATTTAAATATTGAAGAGTACGAGGAAATAACTAAATTGATAAACAGATTTCAAAAGATTTCCTTTAAGGAAGGGGATAAGTTGACTAGTACAGTTACTATCCAACATGAAATAAAAACGATAACAGACGATCAAATAAATGCGAGGTTATATGGGTACCCACCACAGCACGAACAAGAAGTGAGGCGTCAAATTGCAGAAATGGAAGCACAAGGAATTATCCGCAAGAGCAATTCCAAGTATTCCAGCCCCTTAATAGTTGTCCCCAAAAAGAGTGACAACTCAGGAGAAAAGAAATACCGGATAGTGATAGACTACCGAAAGTTAAATGAGGTTACGGTGGATGATAAATTTCCACTGCCTCATATCGAGTCAATATTGGATAAGTTGGGGCGAGCCCAATATTTTTCCACCATTGACTTGGCAAAGGGGTATCACCAAATCCTAATAAATGAAGAAGATAGAAAAAAGACCGAGTTTGTAACCCCACATGGACTGTATGAATTTGTGAGGATGCCATTTGTCATTTGTTTTGGATTGCCAAAAAATGCTCCGGTGACTTTCCAGAGGTTAATGAATGAGATCCTCAGGGATTACATAAACAAAACATGCGTTGTCTACCTAGACGATGTGTTAATCTTCAGTACATCACTCCCAGAGCACATTCAAGCCATATCAAGTATATAAACAGAAAAGGGCATCAAAAGCTTCTTAGGGTTAACCGGTTATTACCGAAAATTCATTCGAGACTACGCCAAAGTTGCGCAACCAATAACGAAATACCTAAGGAAAAATGCTAAAATTAACTGCAATGACCCAAACTACGTTGAAGCATTTGAAAAGTTGAAAAATCTTATCACGTCACATCCTATTTTAAGGTCCCCGATTTTAGGAAGCAATTTCATCTTACAACAGATGCGTCCAACTTTGCAATAGGCGCCGTCTTGTCACAAGACGGACACCCTATTTGCTTCGCATCTCGTACTCTAAACTCGCACGAACGCAATTAGTCTGCTACGGATAAAGAGTTCTTGGCCATCATGTGGTCAGTAAACTACTTTAGACCATACCTATATGGAAATAGGTTCAAGATCTTTACAGACCACCAACCTATCAAATACCTTCAAGCTAAATACAGGGGTAGAGATTTGTCTCCAAGGCATCAACGATGGCCTCTTAAGCTGGGAGAATATCAATTCGACATAGAATATCTAAAAGGACGTGAAAACAAAGTAGCTGACTATTTAAGCAGAATTAAACCTGCCAATAAAAGTGATGAATTGTTAACGGAAACGGACAACCGAACTCACTCATACTCCGACTTGGGAGAATTGCTAAACATTGAAGATGATGTTACAATGGCGACAATGCATTCTGCAGAGGAAGAATTACACGACCGGATTCCGATTAAGGAAGAGATCGTCAATAAATATAAAACTCAGTTGATACTTACCAATAATAAAACTGTGGAATTTGAAATGATGCATAATAAACGCATATTTTACGTAGCTGAGTATGACTTTGAAAACTTACATGACATCCTTAGGAGATACATAAAAAAAGGAACCACTGGTGTCTACACAGAACTCGAAGACCATAAGTTCAATATAGTACAAGAAAAGATCAGAGAAATGTTTTCCAATGATAACCAAATTAAATTTATACGTTGTTCATACAGAGCCCAAGACATAGAAACAGAAGCTGAACTGGTAAAACAAATTTCCTTCTATCATGTGCGCGAAAGCGTACATTCAGGTATTCAAGAGACGTTTAATGCTCTAAAAAATAAAATATATTACCCAAAATTACTGGAAATTATTACAATTGTTATAAGTCAATGTGATGTTTGCCAAGAAGTTAAGTATGATAGACGCCCAATTAAACCCAAATTCAAGTTCACAGAAACCGCAACAGACATTAACGAAATCATTCAAATAGACATTTATATAATAATGAAGCACAGCTTTTTAAGTATTATCGATACATTTTCAAAATTTGCAGCCGCTTACTACTTAACCGATAGAAATCACACAACGTTGATAGAACATTTAGAAGACCATTTCGCAAAAATAGGTAAACCAAAAAAAAAATTATTATTAAATTCGATGGAATCCTCATAAAGGACTTTTTACAGACAGAAGGTGTAGATTTGCATTTAACCAAAGCACATAGCCATACAGGAATAGCAGATATTGAAAGAATGCATAGTTCAAATCAAATTTTCAGCCAGAAGAATTCTGCAGCAAGCCATAAGAAATTATAATGAAAGATTTCGTACTACCATCAAATGTACGCCTGAAGAGGTACAGACACATAAAGTAGACTTTGGAAAAATCAGAAACCGCATTAAGGAATTCAACGAAAAATATTTAAGAAAACGCAACGCAAATAGGGAAACATATAGTGAAACCAGAACTACCGGATACATTAAGAACTATAAAGCAGTTAGAAGAAAGGAATTGCCGAAATACCGGAAAGCTAAACTTTATAACGTACACCCAACAAATATAAAAAGAAAACTGAAATTCACCGATTGTGACCTCGATGATAGAAACAAGGAAGATTAAGAATCATTTCTAGAAAAAGCAATAAAAGATGGAGCAGAAAACGAAGTCCTAATTACTAAATTTGGCATAAACATAACTAGAGGTGATATAAAGACTTTAGCAGAAGACGCCTGGGTAAACGATAATATAATTAATTTCTATTTGAACTTATTAACGGAACGTAGTAAAAAAAGAAATCTAGAAAACTATCCCGAAGTCTATGCAATGAATACATTTTTCATCCTAAGGTTACTTCAAACTGGATATAGCTCAGTTCGCCGATGGACCCGTAAGGTTGACATTTTTTCGTTAGGTTATTTATTCATTCCTGTACACGTTAATAAGTCTCATTGGTGCATGGCAATTATCGATTTTGAGAAAAAAAGGATCCAATACTATGACTCGATGAAACAAACAAACCCGCAAGTTTTAGATGTTCTGGAAAATTACCTGAAAGAGGAATCCTTGGACAAACGAGGTGAACCTTTAGACACGACAATGTTTGTGAAAGAAAATGTTACAAATATCCCTCGCCAATTAAACGGAAGTGATTGTGGCATATTTACCTGCATGTTTGCAGAATATATCTCAAGAAAACATGAAATGTCGTTCTCACAGCAAGATATGCCGCAGTTCAAAAAACAAATGATTTCAGAGATACTCCAAAGCTAAAGTCGTAGCTAAGTCCATCAACCTTTAGTTTAATAACTCTTTACTTTCACAAGCTCATTAAAATTTTCTTTCTGTAGTATAACTGTAGTATAACAAAGCTGTAGTAATAACTAGTAAATAACCAGTCGACATCCACCTAAGCTGGTAGTGCCAATCGACGCGTCCCAGCCTGTGAGTTGGCACCTGATGAGAAGCGGCAGGGACGCGTGTTCGAAACCAGCTTGAGCTCTTTCCACAATTCTTTATAAATATTAAATTCACTATCGAGGTACTCGAAACATTTGATCAGAACTTCCGCACCCATGAGTCTTCGCTGAGTTAGCTTAGCAAGGGTATAAATCACTTATAAGTTGTAAGTGAAAATGGAAAAATTGATCTACCAAAAACTTCTGAAATTGATATATCTTTATTATATATTGTTAACGTATCAATAACCACTCGATAAACATATGAAGAAATGATTGTAAAACCTGTAAAAAAGCAGGATATTATAATAGAAATAGCACATAACACTCTTCTAAGAAATCACGACCAATTTCTCAGCGTCATAAAAGATTGTAACAACTACAAAAATTTTTCAATTTGCGATCAGTCAAAATTGTTAGATATAAGTAATTCAACCTGCGTTCCTAATATCCTTAAAAGCCTTAGATAAAGTTACAATAGGGTAAATGGTTAACATACACCGATGATCGAGGAAGTAATTCCCGGCTACCTCATCATCAACGAACACCAAGGAACCGTGGAAATAGATAACGTCCCTCATGTCCTCAATGGAACATTCGTAATAAAATTTATGAATTCCACAATCAAAATTAATTAGCATTTATTTACAGCTAAAGAAGTATCAGCTATCAATGCATTACAAGCGATACTCCAACCAACCCCAATGGAGAAACAATACCGCCAAATACTATCACTTGAAATGGTCCATCAACTCCACATAAATAACACCAGCGAGATTCAGCACCTGACAAGCGACAACGCAATGGATGAATTGAAATCGTACGGAGTCACCAGCTGCCTTTTCATCATCCTGGCGGCAGTGTTAATACGTACAGGTCGTAGCAGAACATAAGCAAACAACGAGCCTCAGGCCAAAACGCAAGGTCCTGCAGACACATAACAAGGGCAAAACCTATCAAAGGCTCTGACCCTGGACCAACTATCACCATCATTCGCAGCGATGCCCGGAAGATTCTACGATAGTCCATTCTTCTAAACAAATGAGGACATCTGGACTTAAGGCGGGAGGAGTAAACACCTGAACGCGCAGATTTACCTGCATGCACCAAACCAATATTGCATATGGTGGTATGCACACATACATACATACATGCATACCTGTATACATACATACATACATACAAACATACAAACATACATACATACATACATACAAACAATCACACAAATATACAAACATACAAACATACATACACACATACATAAATCAAACATACACACACACATATACACATACATACATACACCATACAATCATGCATACATACATACATACATACATGCACACACACATACATACATACCTACATAAATGCATACAAACAGACCTGCATGCATACATACATGCAAATATACATGCATACATACATACAATCATACGTACGTACATACATAAAAACATACACTCATACATGCATACATATATACATACCTATATACATACATACAAACATACATACATACATACACACATACATACAAACATACTTATATACTTATATATATATATACATACATACATACCTAAATACATACATACAATCATGCATACATACATACATACATGCGTACATACAAACATACATACATACATGCTTATATACATACATACATACATGAATCCATACAAACAGACATACAAACATATATACATGCAAACACACAGAAATAAATACAATCATACTTACATACATACATACATACAGATATAAATGCATACTTACATACACACATATAAACATGCAGACATGTATACATACATCATACATACATCAATACATACATACATACATGTATACACACATAAATACACACATACATGCATACACACATACATCATACATACATGCATACACACATACATACATAAATACATAAATACATTTTGTACACTGACCCCAGTGTTCTAGGCATTTTAACAGATACGTTATAATTTCAAAATTTATTTTAAAAAATAATTTAAAACATGATGTTTTGGAGAATTGTAATCTCTTGTACTTAGCTGCGTCCTTACTGGCTACTTCCGCATCAGTTGAACAAGTTTTTCGGCTCTTAAACTTGTCAAAAGTTACTCCAGAAACTGTATGAGTCAAATGCGTTTGAGCAAACTTTCTTTAATTCCTATCGATAAGGAACTGATGAAACAACTAAATAAAATCCAGACACTATATTTTTTGATAACGTTGTTGATAATTTTGCTGGATTGAATTAAAATATAAAATTTTTTTTGAGTTTTGTTTGAATATTTACTCTTTTGCTTCCCTGTTTTTTGCTAGACCAAGAACCTATTTCTTGAGCCCCAATTTCAACCTTCACTATTCTCTTTAAGCCCATCCAAAGGGAAAGAGCTCTACACCTTCATGTTGGTTCTTGCTGTTGAATAGAGTGCTTAACTTGAGTACTGTTACTGACATAGGGTGTTCCTTAAATCGTATCCACCCAATACAAATAGTCACGAACCACCCCTGATATCCATAAAACAAAATAAAATAAAATTGAAAATATTCCTTATAGTAATCATATTTCATTTCTTGCTAAATAAGTATAGGCTTCAAATACAAATACCAACCGAAACAAAATCAAAAACATCGAGCAAACAACCAAACCCAGACGACAAACGCACGAACGAACACAAAAAGGCAGAGAGCCTCTACCAACAAGAAATACTGGCGGCATTCGGACGCAGCAAAAAAACAATGCGCACGCTGGAACGTCCAGTAACACTAGGGGAAAAGCATGAACAACTAATACCTGGGAAACACACGGAGGGAGAAACCACCGATGACATTCAGATCATGATTCGACGCGATGCTGCCACTGACACTGCTCCTGATGCCATCAGAGCTCTAGATCCTAACGCAAACAAAGAAAGCCCGCCTCAAAACCAGGCGCAGGACAATCTCATTGTATTGGATCGGCACGAAGAAGAGCGTCTCATGCGTAAGGTAGGGAACATAGTTAAAAAGATCAAAGCTTCCTGCAATACCCAGAAAAACATAAACAAGGACATTAGGGACGGTATTTTAGAGCTTGAAGAGCTCTTAGACCGTATCGGGCACTACAGACGCAAATGGCTTAAAGCGGAGTAAGAGCAAAAGACCAGTACTTCGGTCGAAACACAAGTTATTCCCGCGCATAGCGCTACCAAAAGAGTTGCCAGTAGCCCAATCCAAGGGGACCGAGACAAAAGGAGGAAGGACGAAGCATCGAACAGACAGATTACGTCGAATGATGGATTCCAGGTGGTGTCAACCAAGGCCACCAAAAAAGCGTCCAGAAGGCTCCTCCTTGAAAAAGTCACCAATGATAAGCTCCTTCCTGGAGACAAAGGAAAAGATACCCCAAACAAGGAACAAGAACCACGAAGCAAGCCACTCCGCAAAACCCTAAGGCATCCACTGCTGGTCAAACCGACGCATGGGAGAACTTACCCAGACGTTTTGCGGGAAATCAAGAGAGCTGTAAGACCCGATGATACTCAAACTGCCATCAGAACCGTCCGATCAACCAAATCTGGTGGCCTTCTTGTAGAATTTGAACCTGAGACAACGACTCATTCCGGGATGCAGTCAAAAAGGCTCTAGGGGAAAAGGCAACAGTAGCTTCACTGAAAAAAGGAGTATTGCCCGAGAGTAATGTGTCACAAAGGTCCATTTGTCGAAAGTTTTCAGCATTTCTCCGACTAGATTGTCTGGAGAAAGCTCTCCCATTACCTCCCACAAGCCCTGCCGCATCCTGTTCCACCTTCTACAGTTGAAGAAGGTGTGACATGCGTCGTCTCTTTCCCCTGGGCAGAAAAAGCAGTCTGGGGACCGTGATTTACCAATCTTGTGCAAGTAAGACTGAAAATACCCATGCCCGCTAAGAAGCTGGGTAAGGTAATAATCAGTCTCACCGTGCCTTCGATTTAGCCACGATCCCACGTCCCCTATAAGGCGGGCAGTCCAGCGGCCATTGAAGTCGCCTTCCCATGACTGTTGCCACTCGAGTATTGTGCGCTGCCTTTCTTCTCGGTTGACAGCATATCTTGAGCCCTCCACTTTACAGTCATAAATTCTCCGTCGTTCTCTAGCAAGGAGGGCGATGGGTATCACTCCTGCGATCACCAACACCGCCGACTCAGAGACAGTGCGGTATGCAGACGCAACCCGCAAAGCTCCTCGTCTCTGTACCTGGGCCAAGCGGTTTCGGTACAGCTCCTTACTGAGAGCTCCGGCCCAAACCTCAGAGCCGTACAGTAGCACTGACTGTACAGCACTCATGAGAAGTCGGCGTTTGCTCGGTGTGGGCCCACCGATGTTGCACATTAGTCGACTCAAAGCTGAGACGCCTATCGCGGCCTTTTTCGCCGTTGCCCTGATCTGTTCCGAAAAGCTCATTTTGGAATCGATCAATAGTCCCAAATATTTTATTGCAAGTTTAGACTCAACAGTCGCATCTCCGATCCGCAAAGGAATTACCGTGGGAATTCTTTTCTTCGTGAGAATGACCACCTCGGTTTTCTCTAGTGCCAAACTGAACCCGCGGGTGGTCATCCATTCCCTCACTCCCAGTCTGCGCTGCGCATGTTCGACTGTACGTCCGGCGACCAGTGCTGCTATATCATCTGCATAGCCGACCAAGCGCGACTCATCTGGCAGCTCAAGCCTCAATAGTCCGTCATATGTGGCGTTCCACAAGTCTGGTCCCAGTATGGAGCCTTGCGCTACACCAGACGTTATCTCCATACTGCGTCACCCATCTTGTGTGTCATAGAGCAGTCTGCGGTCCTTTAAATAATCCCTCACAATCCGCATCAGATACCCTGGCAATCGGAAAAAATTTTCCAATGTGCCAAGAATATCCGACTATCTGGCGGAGTTGAAGGCATTTCTGACGTCATACTACATACATAAATACATAAATACATACAAACATACATACATACATACATGCACCATTCATACACACATACATACATACAATAATACGTACGTATATACACACATATATTCATGCATACATACATAAGTACATATACACACACATACATACCTGCATACATACACACATTCATACATGCAGCCATACACACATGCATACATACATACATGCATACATACATACATACATAAATACAAACATACAAAAATACATGCATACATACATAAATACAAACATACAAAAATACATGCATACATACATCCATACATGCATACATACATACATACATATCTACATATATACATACAAGCATACAAACACACAAACGTACATACATACATACATACATAAATACATGCATACATACATACATGCATACATATATACATATATTCATACAAACATACATACATACGTACATGCAAACATCGATACAGACATAAACACATACGTACCTACATACATACGTACATGCATGCATACAAACATACATGCATACATCCATACATACGTACACACTTCCATACATACATACATACATACATACATACAAACATACATACATGCATGCATGCATACATGCACACATACATGCATACATACATCCATGCATACATACAAACACACTTCCATACATACATGCATACATACATACGTAAATACATACGCACGTACATACATACATACATACATGCATACACACATAAGTACATATATACACACATACATACCTACATACATACACATTATATATACACAGACATACAGACATACATACATGCATACATGCATGTACAATACACACATAAATACATACATACATACGTACAACCATGTACCAATACATAAAAATGTACAAACATGGATACATACATGTATCCATGCATACATATGTACATATATACAACCATATTTTCATACATACATACATATATATGCACACACATACATACATACATACATGAATACATCTATACATACATCAAACATACACACACACATACACACATAAATACATACATACATCATACATACAGGCATACATACATACATACATACATACGGGCATACATACATGCATACATACAACCATACACAAATGCATACATACATACATACACCAAACATACACACACACATACACACATACATACACACATACACACATACATACATACATGCATACATACATACAAACATACATCCAATCGTACAGACATTCATGCATACATATCTACATACATACAGGTATACATACATACATAATTACAAATATACGTACATACATGGATACATACATACAGACATACATACTTACATACATACAAACATACCAACATACATGCATACATACATACATACATACATACTTACACACAAGCAAACATACATACATACTTCAAACATACATACACACATACACGCATGCATACATACACATACATGCATACATACATACATATATACACTCATAAATGCATACATACATAAATATATACTTACAAACATACGTACATACTTCAAACATACATACACAGATACACACACACATATATATATACAAACATACCTACATACATACATACTTTCATACATACAGACAAACATACAAACATACAAACATAAAAACATACATACATACATCCATAAATACATAGAAACATATAAACATAGATACATACAAACAGACGTACATACATGCATATACACATACGTACATACATACACATATACATACATACAGCCATCCACACTTGCATACATATAGACATACATCAAACATACATACACATACACACATACACATACACATACATACATACATGCAGACAGACATACAAACATACATACATAAATACACATCTACATGCATAAAAATATAGATACATACATACTTACAATTATACGTACATACAGGCATGCATACATGTATACATACATACATATATAAATACATACAACCATACATACATACATGCATTCATACATACATTCATACATACATACACTCATAAATGCATACATACATGCATGCATACATGCATACATATATAGAAACATACAATCATACTTCAAACATACAAACACACATACACACACACATATGTACATACATACATACATACAATCATACGTACATAGGTGCATACATACATACATGCACAAATTAATGTATTCATACATACATACATGCGTATATACTTACATACATGCAAAAATACGTACTTACATACATACATTCATACATGCATAAAACATACATAAATATATACATTCATACGTACAGACATACACTCATACATACATACATATATAAATACATACATATATACACACACACATACATACATTCATGCATGCATATATACATACATACAAACATATATACATACATGAAACCATACATCCAGACATACATACATATATACAGACATACATACATACATACAAACATACATACATACTTATATACATACATACATACATATATACATACATACATACATACATCCAATCATATGTACATGCATACATACATAAATACATAAATACATGCATTAATACATACATGCACGCATACATGCTTACATTCATGCATTCATACGTACTTACATACATACATTCATACATACATCAAACATACATTAATACATACATACGTCCACAAATACAGACATAGATACTTACATACATACATACATACGTACATGCATACATACATACATCATACATACATAAATATATACATACGTACATACATACATTCATACACATATACAAACATACATACGTACACACATACATTTATACATAGATACATAGACACATACGTACATACATACATACATACAGACATACATTCATTCATGCATACATACATACATATATACATACATACATTCATACATACATACATACATACATAAATACATGCAAGCATACATACATACATGCAAACATACGTATATGCATGCAGATATACCTACTTACATACGTTCATTCATACATACATCAAACATACATTAATACATACAGACATACATACATACATGCAAACTTCCATACATGCACATAATCATACGTACATACATACATACGTACATACATACATGCATATATAAGTTAACGATCGAAACAGGTTAACGATCGACATCATCAGCAAATCGATCGACACGAGCAACATCATCAGCAAAATATTCATACACATGCCATGCAATTTCCGCAGGGACGACAAATCGCAGCAATATCGATTTTACTGGGTCATCGATTTTTACCTATTTATATGAAGAAGCAATTGTATTCTTGTTCAGTCGAATTTCAGTCGAGTTGTGTGTTTATACAAAATAAAGTTAATGTTTTTTAGTAATCGAGTTGAATTTAATTTAACTGGCGCCCGGGCATGGACCGCGTTCGCGACAAGTCCTAAAACGAATTAACGATCGAGAAGTACGCCGCGATAATCAAGCGTGTACAAGTGCGTCGCGATAACCAAGCGAGTACGGATTAGTTAACGGGTACAAAATAGGCCGCGTACGATATCAAGTACTATCGCGTGTGCTTAAGCAGTGGAGTAACCCCACAACAAGGATTTGTTTTCACGAAAGGAGCTGCCTCAGTAGTCCTGCAAGGATAAACGGGATTCACCCGGAAAGGAAATACAACCAAAATTCATCCGGGAGTGACCTTGGCCCTTCTTACAGCGACGCGGTTCACAGGGGAGATTAGGAGATGCACACCAGCAAACTTTTCTATACTTTATTAATGTAAGTCAAATATTTTATTTAAGATAAATTGACTTAAAAACAATTATATTATTGAAAGTACATTCGAATTTTACTAATAACATCATATTATTGAAAGTACAATCGAATTTTTCTAATAACAAATACGATATTTCGTTTATATTATAATTATATGTTTTGAAGTGATTTTCTAAATATCAACAATTCCAAAATAACCACGTTTTCAAAGGTACAATTGAATTTATTTAATTAATAAATAAAAGAAAAAATTTCATTTATCACAATTCTACATTTATTGTGAAGTGATTTGAGTGATTTTCTCCAAAACCTGTCTGTTGTGATTTTTGGTTTGATACTCGATACATATTTGTGGTCCGCCGTTCTTCTTCAAACACCATCATGTCAAATAATTTAATTAGACCCGCGGTACTCAACGTAAGCAATACATCCGAAAGAGTAAATTCAGCCGCCTCTGGTGCAATCAATCCTAATAATTCCCCGAACGAAAACGGACGAAACATGACTCATAGTGAACTGGTGGACTACCTAACGCGGTTAGTGTCGGAAACCTTACAGATCCAGGGTAGGCAAATGTTTACATCCTTTCTGAATCCGGCCTCGGATATAAACAACGACGTCGATCAAATTATCGACCACGGGAATGACCGCAATTTGAGTGATATGGATCGAATCCCAGATGTGGTCAAAAGCCTTCGAAATTTTTATGGACAACCAGGAGAATTCTCCTCGTGGAAGAAGAGTGTCGAAAGGATACTCACTATCTATGACCACCTTAAGGGAACGGCAAAATACTACGGTATTTTATCCGTTATCCGCAATAAAATTGTCGGCCAGGCCAATGTAGCTCTGGTGTCGTATAACACTCCCTTGAACTGGGAGAAGATATCCAAGTGCTTGACTCTGCATTATGCCGACAAGAGGGACCTAGGGACCCTCGAATACCAGATGACAACCTTGGTCCTAGGCACAGATTCAATTCCCGAATTTTATCAGGCGGTCTACTACCATTTGTCTCCTACCTTAAATAAATTATCCTCTATGGGTATGAGCCATGAAACATTTTATTAACGCGATAAGGCTCTGGACACCTTCGTACGTGGGTTAAGAGGGGATCTCCCCAAACTATTGAGTGTAAGAGAGCCGGTGGACCTACCACAAGCTCTTTCCCTTTGTCTTAAATTACAAAATGTACACTATCGTACGCAATATGCAAACAATAGCCAAGAAACAGTCCGCAGAGCACAAGGTAATATACCACCTCCTGTCCCACCAAGGCGTCATACTCTCCCAAATCGTGTTCATCCAATTCCAGCCCCGAGAGCTTTTAATCCAGACTTAATGTGCAACCCTCAAAGGCCACAAAGACCGCAATTTAGAACCCCTCAGTACAGCCATCCACAACCACAAGGTAATTACTATCAGCCACTACCACCCAAACCCCAATCTTGGCTGGAACCAATGGATATAGACCAGTCTATCCGTTCTAGAGCTGTTAATTACCAGAACAAACCTCAAGAACAAAGAATATTGCATAAGAGGGAACATTCACGACAAATACACCGCCCTATCAAAATACAGAGAACCTTCCACACTCAAGCCGAGCGAAGAACAGAAGATCAAGACAAATACGAAACAAACATTCAAGACGAAGACCAAGAACATGACCTATCCCTTGTAGACTACATCCACACTAACGACAACCTATCCTCAGACGTGACTGCTAACTACGAAGAGACAGAAAATTTTGAAGATATCTATTTTTTAGATTAAGGTATTCTTCACTCCCCTACTTTGAATATAATCTAAGTAGTGAAGAAGTTTTAAAATTTCTGATCGACACAGGGTCGAATAAAAATTATATCCAGCCAGGACACGTTAAAAATCAAATTTTAAACGAAAAGCCCTTTTTTGCTAATTCAGTCGGCGGAAATGTAAAAATCACACATTTCTCATTGATACAATTATTTGGTCCGGAAATAGGAAAGCTTAAGTTTTTTATGTTACCCAGTCTGATATCTTTTGATGGCATTGTCGGAAGCGATACCCTCAAACAAATCAAAGCCGTTCTTCACACCTATAATAATTTTATGACCACTCATCCAAATATTATAATTCCACTTAAACAACACATTTCAGAAACCGTAAACAATCTTAATTTAAGAATATCACATTTGGATCAAAAACAATCTGCACGACTTAAGAAAATCATACATAGCTGCCCCAATCTTTTCTCTGATCCCGATGAACGTCTTACCTACACTACCATTGTTAAAGGAGAAATAAGAACAACAACAAACGACCCCGTCTACTCGAAAAGTTATCCTCATCCTATGTCCCTGAAGGACGAAGTAGAAAAACAAATTAAACAGCTTCTACAAGATGGGATCATTAGACCATGCAGGTCGCCGTACAATTCTCCTGTATGGGTTGTACCAAAAAAAGCAGATGCGTCAGGCGAAAAAAAATACAAAATGGTAGTCGATTATAGGAAACTCAATTCCGTTACGATCTCTGACAGATATCCTATCCCCGAAATTGGAGAAGTACTTGCTAACCTAGGCAAAAATCAATATTTCACCATAATAGACATTAAGAGTGGATTCCATCAAATTCCAGTTAAGGAATCGGACTTCGAAAAAATTGCATTTTCCATAAATAATGGTAAATTTGAGTTCACAAGACTCCCATTTGGGCTCAAAAACGCCCCCTCCATATTTCATATATTCCTTTTAAGAGGGGAAGACGGACGAGTGTCCAAGAAGCTTTCAAAAAATAAGACAATTCATCTTGATGAAGCAGTCATTGACGCATTCAATAAAATTAAAAGGTCACTAATTTCAGAAGACATTACACTCAGGCATCCAAATTTCAAGAAACCATTCGAACTAACAACCGATGCATCGAACTACACGATCAGTGCTGTCCTCTCTCAAGATGGCAGGCCCATAGCATTTCTCTCTAGGACATTAAACAGCACAGAAGAAAATTATGCAACTAATGAGAAGGAAATGCTCACCATTATCTGGGCACTAAATTTCCTGAGGAACTTTCTCTATGGATCACGTAAAGTTAAGATATTTACGGACCAACAACCTCTGACTTATGCTCTTTCCAACAAGAACACTAACACCAAAATGAAAAGATGGAAAGCGATCCTCGAAGAGTATAACTATGAGCTATAATACAAACCTGGTAGAACCAATGTGGTCGCCGATGCTTTATCAAGACCACCTCAACCGACAGCTATCAATTCCATGACCCCCACTGAGCACAGCGATGAAAGTTCATCACATAGTCTTATCCCGACAGTAGAAGTCCCACTGAATGCATTTCGGAACCAACTAGTCCTTAAGATAGACGACAAAGATAGTTACCAAATTATTAACCCTTTCGATAATTACACCAGGCATATTATCATCAAACGGAGCTATTCCGAAAACGATGTTATTGACATCTTCAAGAGATATCTTAAGCCAAATACCATTAATGGTATCACTGCCGAAGAGGAAGTAATGGGCAAAATTTTGGAAATATATCCCCATTACTTTAAGGACTACAAAGTCAAATTTACTCAAAGAATTGTAGAAGACGTCGTGAGTGAGACGGAACAAGAAGAGAGAATCCTGAAAACACACCAGAGAGCGCATCGCAATGCAGAAGAAAATAGACTGCAATTACTGGAAAACTTCTACTTTCCAAAGATTTCCTCTAAAATCAAGACTCTCGTCGGTCGCTGTATCATCTGCAAAGAAAGCAAGTATGACCGACATCCAAATAACCTCCATCTCTATCCAACTCCTTTACCCAAATACCCAGTACACATCGTGCATGTCGATTTATTTTCTACCGAAACGCATCGTGTGCTTACAGCTGTCGACAAGTTCACGAAATTTGCCCAAGCCAGAATTATACCGTCCAAATCTACCAAGGATGTTAAGGAACCTCTTAGCGACATTCTATTCTTTTTTTGCGTACCCGAAAACATTGTCATCGATAACGAAGGCGCCTTGCGATCTTTAGCGCTAAGGTCAATGATGGAAGATGATCTGAATATTACCCTTCATACAACACCACCCTATAAGAGTGAAGTCAACGGACAAGTCGAACGATTTCACTCAACTCTTATCGAAATTATGAGATGTCTAAAAAAAGATGGTCCCCCTCGCACATTCCCAGAGCTATTGGCACGAGCTGTCAATGAATACAACTTCACGATTCACACAACTACTGGAAAAAAACCCGTAGAATTGCTTTTTGGCAGAACCCGCAGAATAAATCCTGAGGAATTTGAAAAAAATCGTCTTTTGAATATAGAAAAACTCAAGGGCAAGCAACAAAAGGACTTAAAACTTCATAACAAGAAGAGGAAACCCTTGAAAAATTATGAAATCGGCCAAGTCATTTACGTGAAAAAGAATAAACGAGTCGGATCAAAACTCACTCCAAGATACCAACAAGAAATCGTGCAAGCGAATAACAACACTACAGTACTAACACAATCTGGAAAGACCATCCATTAAAGCAACATAAAAAGCTAACCTTTCTTTTACAGATCCTGTCTCCCAGCACTGCACTCTAAAGTTCAAATCCTTGAATATACAAACTCCCAAATTATCACCCTCAACGCCGGATACGCTAAGGTTCGGATAGGGAACTTCAAAATCATGCACGACTTCAACATAGGACGATACGAACAGGCAATTTTAGAACTGACAAAAATTATCAAGGACAATATAGCTGACGACAACCCTCTGCAACCATACCTTTGGCACAAATTGCAATAAACACAAGACTTACTGGAAAATCTGACACCTAGAATTGGTAAACGGTCTCTAAATTTTATTGGTACCGCGTGGAAATGGATCGCAGGCAATCCGGACCACAAAGATAACATTACGATCAAAGAAAAAATGAATAACGTTCTAAGTAACAACAACAGGCAAGTGATAATTAACAAATCACTCAATGATCGGCTAAACAACATAACCTTGATGAACAATAAATTAATAAATTTTGTAAAAAACTATGAGAAATTTAAAACAGAATATGTATCTACTTTAAAATATAAGCTGAGACTCCTCAAAGAAGAATTAACGAATATTGAATATGCAGTAAATCTTGCAAAAAAAGATATTGTCAATACAGTAGTCCTCTCAAAAAATGAATTGAAATTGGTTACAAATATTCTCGATAAAGAAAGGCTACCATACGCAACAACAGAGGAGGCATTGGGATTTTCTAATGTAAAGGTTATCACAAATCACTTTTCGCTTCTTTATATTGTAAATATTCCTGTAACAACAGCAGAAATTTTTGAAAAAATCATTGTAAAACCAATCGAAAAGAAGAATGCTATAATCGAAATTATTCATAGTACAATTTTAAGAAAATCCGATCAAAGATTTAATGCAATTAAAGGTTGTAAAAATTATTTAAATTTATATATATGTGACCAATCTGGCTTATTAGACATAAGTAACTCGAGTTGCATCCCAAAGATCTTAAACAGCTCCGAATCCCTCTGCATCAAAACAAATGGACAACACATACCAACACTAGATGAGGTCACTCCCGGCGTCCTAATACTCAATGAATTCCAAGGAATCATCGAAGTAAATAACGCTCAGCAAACACTCAACGGAACCAATCTTATAAATTTTAACAATGCGACTATCAGAATAAATGACCATATCTTTACAGCCTCCAAAGTACCTAGCCTAAAAGCATTTCCCGCAATTTATCAACCGACACCTAAAGAAAAGGAATATAGACAAGTTCTCTCACTTGAAATGATGCATGAATTACATCTCAACAATACGAATACAATCAAACTCCTTAAAGATGAATCCATCATGGAAAGAATATCAAACTACAGCCTTATTCTCATCCTGTTCACTTAATTGGCCATAGGAGTAATTTTGAAACTAAGAAGAATCAACACCACCCAGCAACGAGCAGAACTACCCAATAAACCGGAATGTTGTATTATACCAATCCCGGAAAAAGAAGTTCCAGTAACACGGCATCCGATCTTGACAATTCCAGCAAAACAAACACGATTCTACGACAGCCCCTTTTTCTAACAAGAAGATGTGGACATCTGAATCTAAGGAGAGAAGAGTTAACGATCGAAACAGGTTAACGATCGAACACGCGCAACATCATCCGAAAGATAAACATATACTTCCCATGCAATTTCCGCAGGGACGATAAAGCGCAGCAATATCGATTTTACTGGGTAATCGATTTTTACCTATTTATATGAAAAAGAAATTGTATTCTTGTTCAGTTGAATTTCAGTCGACTGTCAGTCGAATTTGTGTCGAATTGTGTGTTTATACAAAATAAAGTTAATTTTCTTAGTAATCGAGTTGAATTTAATTTAACTTATACATACATATATACATACATACAAACATACATACATACATACATACATAGGGCCATATACACATGCAATCATACATACATACCTACGAATATACATATATACATCAAACATACCGGCACACGTACACACATACATACACACATACACACATACATACATACATACAAACATACAAACATACAAACATAAATACATACATACATGCATAGATACATACATGCGTACATACAAACATAAAAAAATACAAACGTTCATTCATACATACAGGCATACATACATACAAACATATATACATACTTCAAAGATGTATACACACATAAACACACACATACATGTATACAAACATACCAACATATATACATCCATACATACATACAAACATACAAACATACAAACATACATATACACATACACACATCCATAAATACATACAAGGATACAAACATACATACATACAAACAGGCATACGTAAATGATTACATACAGACATACATATATACATACCTACACACATCATACATAATACCATACATATATGCATACATACATGCATACATCAAACAATAATACACATATACACACAGACGTACACACATACACACATACATACATACATACATACATACAAACATACATGCAGACATACATACAAACATACATACATACATAAATATATAGATACACACGTACTTACATGCATACGTACATACAGGAATACATACATACCTACATCCAATCATACGAACATACATACATACATACATACATACATAAATTCATCCATACATTCATACATACATGCATACATTCGTACATACATGCATACATACCTACTTACATACATACATTCACACATACCTCAAAAATTCATTAAAACACACAGACAGACATACATACATACATACATGCAAACATACATACATATACACAATCATACGTACATACATACTTACATACAAATATAAATATATACATACATACAAATACATCTAGATACATACATATATAGATACACACATACTTACATATAAACGGACATACAGGCATACATACGTCATATATTCCAATCATACGTACATCCATACATACATACAAACATGAAAACATACATTCATTCAAACATACATAGAGCCTTATACACATGCATACATACCTACATACCTACGTACATACATACATTCATCAAACATACACACACACATACACAAATACATACACACAGACATACATACATATCTACATACATACATACATCCACTCATACATGCATACATACATACATAGACACATACATACATACAGACAAACCTACATAACTACATACTTCAAACATACATACACACATACACACAATCACTCATATATACATACATGTATATATACATGCAGCCATGCATACACACATACATACATACATACATACACACATACATATATACATAAATACATACATACAGACATTTAGACATACATACATAGTTACATGCATACGTACATTCATACATACATACATATAGACATACATACATGCATACATACATACATTCATGCTTAAATACATACCTGCATACAAAAATACAGACATTTATCCATACATACATACAAACATACAAAAATACAACCCTACATTCACACATACATGCATACACACAAACATAAATACATACAAACATACAAACGTACATACAATCATACGTACATTCATGCATACATACGTACATTCATACATACACACATACATACATACATACACATCTACATACATACATATATGCATTCATACATACCTACATATATACGTACATATATGCATTAATACATATATACATACATACATACATACACTTACGTACTTACAAACGTACAATCATACCTACAACATTCATACATGCATACACATATGCATATATACATACATACAAACATACATGCATACTTATATACAAACATACACACATACATACCTACATACATACATACATACATACATACATACATACACACATACATGCATACATACAAACATACAAGGATACGTACATACAAGATACATACACACAAGAAACATACATACTAAAATACATACATACATACCTACATATATACGTACAAACATGCATAGATAGATATATACATACATACATAAATACATACACAAAACATACATAGAGACATATAGATTTGTACAAACATACATGCAAAAATACATATAAACATGTGTACATTCATACTTACATACATACATACGTACACACATACCTATTTACATATACACAGCCATACACACATTCACACATGTATATATACTTACATATGTGCATACATGCATAAATATATACATACATACATTCATACTTATATACATACATGCATACATACATAGATTCATACATACGTACATACAAACATGCATACAGACATACATACATACACGCGTTCATACATACATACTTACATTCATACATAAGTACATACATACATACGTGCATACATTCATACATACATTCCTATATACAAACATATATACATACATACATTCATACGTACAAGCAAACATATATACATACATATATACAGACATACATGCATGAATACATACATGCATAAATACATACATACCTACATAAATACATACGTACAGACATAATTACATACATACAAACATACATACATACATACATACGTTCATACATACAAATATGCATGCATTCATACATACATACACACATACATGCATACATACAAACATACACACATGAATACATACATACATACACACACACATACATACATAAATGCATGCATACAAACATACTTACAAACACACATGTTTACGTACATACACACATGCATACATATTTACATACATATATATACATGCAAGCTTACATAAATTCATACATACATAAATACAAATATAGAGAAATATTACAGGCATACATACATACATACATACATACAAATATATATTCAGACATACATACATGCATACATACATAGAGACATACATACATGCATGCATACGTACATACCTACATACATGCAGACATACATACATGCATACATACATACGTACATCTAGACATACATACATACACACATACATATATACATACATACATACAGACATTTCGACATACATGCATAGTTACATGCATACATACATTCATACATACATACATAGAAATATACATACATGCATACATACATACATTCATGCTTAAATACATACATTCATACATACAAACCTATATTCACACATATATGCATACGTACATACAGACATACGCACATACATACATACATACATACATTCATACATACATGCAAACAAGTATCATCTGGATGACGGATGTCTGTATGTACTTGTATCATACCCACATACATCCATATAAATATACAAACATACAAACAGACATACAAACATACATATATTCATATATACGTAATTACATACATACCTACATACATGCATACAAACAGACATACAAACATGCATTCATACAAACAGACATACATTCATACATAAATTCATACATGCATACATACATACAAACACACATACATACATATATACATGCATACTGAAATACATACATACATACATAAACACATACATACAAACATACATGCATGCATACATACAGACATACTGACATACATACAAACAAACCTTCGTACACAATACATACACACATAGCAACAAAGATACATACATACAGACATACACACAAACATACTCGCATACATTCATACATGCATACATACATACATAAATACCTACATACATACATACATACAAACATACACACATACATACAAACAGACATACATACATTCACACATACATACATACATACATGCATACATACATACATACATACATACTTACATACATACATATAACAGACATACATACATTCATACATACATACAGACATACATATAACAAACCAACATACATACATACATACATACACACATACTTACATACAAACTTACATACATACAAACATACATACATACATACATACTTACATAAATACATATAACAAACATACATACATTCATACATACATACATACATACATATAACAAACATACATACAAACATACATCCATGAATACATACATACATTAACACATATACATACATACATACATACATACATACATACATACATACATATAAAATTCCTACATACATACATACATACATACATAAAAACATACATGCATGCATACATACAGACATACTGACATGCATACAAACATACCTACGTACACAATACATACACACATAGAAACAAAGATTCATACATACATACATACATACATACAAACATACACGCATACATACATACATGCATACATACATACACACACACATTCACATGTACATAAATTCTTACATACAAACATACATTCATACATACATACATAAATACTTACATACATGCATACCTATATACATAAATACCTACATACATACATACACACCTACAAACATACACACATACATACAAACAGACATACATACATTCACACATACATACATACATACTTACATACATACATATAACAAAAATACATATATTCATACATACATACATACATATAACAAACTTACATACATACATACATACAAACATACATACACACATACTTACATACTTACATACATACATACATACATACATACTTACATACATACAGATAACAAACAGACATACATTCATACATACATACATACATACATATAACAAACATACATACAAACATACATCCATAAATACATACGTACATTAACAAACATAGATACATACATACATACATACATACTTACATACATACATACATATCAAATACCTACATATATACATACATACATGCATACATACATAAAACATACATGCATACATACATACATACATACATAAAAACATACATGCATACGAACATCTATACGTACATACGTACATACATAAATAAATACATACATACATGCATGCATGCATATAGACATACATACATACATACATAAAAACATACATGCATACATACATACATACATTCATATAACAAACATACATACATTCATACATACATACATACGTACATACATACTTACATTCATACATACATACATACATAAAAAAATACATACATGCACACATACATACATTCATACATACATACATACATACACTCATACATGCATACATACAGATATACATACATACACACATACAGACATCCGGATGTACATACATAAATATATACATACGTACATACATACATACATACATACATTCATACATACATACATACAGACAAACATACATATATTAATGCATACATACTTACATAAAGATATACATGCATACATACATATATGCTTACATACTTACATACATAAATAAATACATACATACATACATGCATACATACATACACAAATACATACACACACACATACATACATACATACATACATACGTACAAACATGCAAACATACATACAAACATACATACATACATGCATGCATACATACATACACACATACATACACACATACATACACACATACAGTCTTACATACTGATATACATACATACACACATACATTCATACATACATACATATAACAATCATACATACATTTATACATACATACATACATCCATACATACATATAACAAACATACATACATACATACATACATACAGAAATAAATACGTACATACATACATACATTAATACATACATTCATACTGACATACATACATACATACATACATATATACATACACACATACATGCATACATACATACATACATACCTACATACATACATATATACATACATTCATACATATATACATACAAATATACATACATATATTATTATATGTATACATCATACACACACACACACATACACATGTACATACATACAAACAGACATACATACATCATACATACATGCATACATATCGACACACATACAGACGTGCAAACAAGTTAACGACGAATCCCGAGAACTTACCTGCATGAGCACGCGAAATGTGCAGCATTGCACTTTTCATGGGAACACACTCTTATGGAAAAAAATATGCAACAGCGAAATTCCCAGCCATATGCGAGTCATTAGATTTAGTAATTAACGATGAATTCCGAGACTCTATGTACTTGAAGAAACTTCCTGGATGAGCACGCAATATGTGCAGCATTGCACTTTTCGTGGAATACAATTTAATGGAAAACGTATGCAACAGCGGAATTCCCAGGCATATGCGAGTCGGCGAAATTAGAGTATTTAAGTTAGAAATTAGTGAAAATAAGTTGAGTTTTGTTTTGCTTTTCAATAAATGAAGATCAGGGATCCGACCCAGTTTAAAAGATTGTTTTTCTAAAATCTCTCGTCGTAAAAAAATTAACTGGCGCCCAACGTGGGGCTGTTTCCGCGCGTTCTATTGGATTGATCAGGTTTTTTTGATCGTTGATCAGAAAATCAAGTCTTCAAAAGATCTTAACACTGTGCTGAGAGTGGCCAGATCAGAGAGATAGGTTTCAACCGTCGGAATGACAGGTTGTGTTAGCCAGGAAAGTATTTTAGCTAGAAAAGTCATATTATTTAGCTAGGAAATTATTATCAGTGGTCAAACCGGAGGCCTAAGCCCTTAAATTCTTGCTGAGGCTGGCAAGGAGCTGATAATATCCATTCATTCGTTTATTATAGTTTCATAATTAGTTTTAATATTATTAGGACAGTGGGCGAACCGAGGCCTAAGCCCTTAATTTCCTGCCGAGGCCGCCAGGTTGCTGAACATAATTATCCATTAATTAGTATATCATTAAGTGTCAATTAAGCTCCCTTGAAGCGGTCCCTTTCTCGATTTTACAATTAGTTTAAATAATAGGACAGTGGGTGAACCGAGGCCTAAACCTTTACTTTCTTGCCGAGGCCGGCAAGTTGCTGAACATTAACTGTTAATTAAAATATCGTTACATATTAATCAAATTGTCTGGAAGGGGTCCCTTTAATTTAACCCCGCATCCAAGCTCTGTCTTGGAAATAGCGGGAATGGGTGACTCAGAAGCGGAGGGGGAGCTTACCGCGGCAAAGGCTGCTTTCACGCGGAAAGCTAAGAAAAACCTAAAGAGGTTTTGCCAGAAATTTGGGGGAAATATAAAGGAGGTGTTCTTGCTAGACCTCATAGCAAGTTGCAAACTCCAATTGCAAGTCTCCAATCTCCCAGCAGAAGATCTAGCTGTAGATGGGTGTACCACTACAGAAGGAGACGCTCTGACGGATTGTGACAGTGAGTCTGATCAGGAAGAGTCAATGGAAGTGGTCCGGGAGGAGGGTGGTCCGAAAAGGCCAATTGTGTCTCCAACTCCGGAGCCAACCTCAAAACGCTCGGTAAACGTGAGTGAAAGGAGTTTCCCGTAGCTTCAGGCTGCGGTCTCAAAAGCTTCAGCTATCACTAAATCTGAAGTCGCACCACCAGGGCGTAGAATAGCTATCGGAGCTAAGGGAAACCCAACTAACATTGCTGCCCCTAAGAAACAGAGGGTTCCACCAATAGTGTGCTATAGGCTTAATCTTAAGCCTTTTAGGGAGAGAATCCATCGAGCATGTGAGAAAAATCAGCTTGATGCTCCAAAATTTGATGTAACCGTCAACAGTTCTACACGAATATCGTTACATCCTAAAACTATAGATGACCATAAAAGTCTCTTTGACTTCTTAAAATGGGACAAGGTGGCATGCTATACCTATACGCTCCCAATTGAGAAAAAACTGACCCTGTTGCTAAAGGGTGTACACACTTCCTACGAAGACAATGATGTCAAGGAAGAACTCCAAGCCATCTTAGGGGAGGATATTTTGGGAGCCAAAAGGTTCTCAACAGTAACGTCAAGGAAAGAAAAGAAAACTCTTTCGTCCTTCCTTATTCAATTCAAGCCTGACTTCGACGTTAAAAGGGCTATGAATGTTAAAACGCTCCTACACCAAAAGGTGTATTGGGAGCGTTTGACAAAATCAAACACATCGCAGTGTTTTAACTGCCAAAGATTTGGACATGTTGCCTCGAACTGTGGGATGGAGTCCCGGTGCGTCAAGTGCGACAAACACCACCAATCAAAAGACTGCCCAATTGAAAAGCTAGAGGGAAAAGATGCAATCTTGTGTGTGAATTGCAATAGTAAGGGTCACCCCGCGAGTTTCAGGGGATGTCCCAAGGCCAAGGAGGCTGAGGAGAGGAGACGGAATCTCCAGAAGAAGAGGGAAGAAAGAAGGGACTTCGTCACTTCTTCCTTAAAAAATACCATTCAAAATGGTGTCTCATTCGCTACTATAGCTAGGGGTTCAGCCAAGCCAGCTGCAACTCAGCCTGTACGGCAACCAAAAGTAAATACTGACTTACAGCAGCAAAAAGACAGAAATACTATCATGTCCAATAACTGCAAACAATTCTTCGGGTGTGACTTGTTCACTCTCATCCGCAAAGTGGATTCATTCATTCCACAATACAAAAAACTCACTAATCTGAGTGAGAAAAAGGCGGCGTACCTGGACTTTGCCTTCAAGATCTGTTGTCGCGATGAGCTCCATTAAGCTCTCCATCGTCAACATTTGTTCGCTAGCTCCACATTTCAAAAGAAACTCTGTCCAAGAATACTTGGACACGCATAGACCAGATTTCTTGTTCATCTCAGAAACAAGACTGAAAAGTAAACACAAAGTTCACTTGGGGAAATATAAAGTCATAAGGGATGACGACCCAGATGGAATCCTTGGAGTAGCTATGGCTTTCAAGGAACATCTCAAAATTCAAAGACACTGTCTTCCAAGTCTAAAATGTGCAGACGTCATGATATTTAGCTCGTTCCTGGGGGGTTACACATTTGCATTTGTTGGAATATACGTGAAACACGGATATTCGGGTAGGGATCTCATTGAAGACTTGGAAACAGTCCATACTTTGTGTGAAAAGTTCGATTTCTTTGCGATAGGGGGTGATTTGAACGCAAGACATCCTTCCTGGGGCAATACCGTATCTAATGGATATGGAACGATATGGATCTCATATTGATTGCACCAAACGAGCCCACTTTCCGAAGAAGCTCGTCAACGATCGATTTCTTCATTGTGTCTGCTAATTTGGTGAATATCTCTCACAGCTGGAGGAATTTTGAATACAGAGCCCTTGACGCTGAATCTGACCATCTTTTGGTCGAACTCGCTTTAAGAGTTAAAAAGGGTGTAAAGCTGGAAGCAGCAGCCCCACAGCTCTTTATCCCATACAAGCGCATAGACTGGGAAGCTGTTAATGCGGACCTGAGTAGAAGGATTGAAGGAATCTCGATCAACAGATCACCCACAGAGATTGAAGAAGGCATTGCTTGTTTGAACTCGACCCTTGCTACGGTCATTTCAAAGATATCCATAAAAAATTCCTCCAGAAATTATCTTTATAGAGACTTACCGGAAGACATCCTGAAGCTACATCGTAGACGTAGCACCCTCAGGAAACTGCTTTCAAGGATATACCATTGCAACCTGAATATAGTTAACTGGGAGTATCAGCGGGTACACCTTTTAATAATGTCCCTTAATAGAATGATTTCGAGAAGAACATCTGAATTTGCCAATGAGAGATTCGAACAGACCCTAGCAAACATTCAACCAGGTGCCTGTATGTTCCCCCAAATTAATAAAATAACTGGTCGGAAGCGCCTGCCGGGAGTCCTCACTTATAACGGATCCATGCTTATGGATGAAAAGGCCGTTGCTGACTCCATCGCAAACCACTTTGCGACTGTTCTTCAAGAGGAGAAAGCAAGTGAGGACTCTGCTTTCAATTCATTAGTAAAGAGAACAATATCAACGTTCGACAAAGACCACAAGAACCTGTGCTTGACTAGATTTTCAGATTCGAATCCCTCCGACGCACCTATTGGCAGCACCCTGTTTGTGAGCCCTGAAAGTCTCAGCATGCTTGCACTTGAGCAAAATTCCAAAAAATCGGCTGGGCCTGATGGAATTTCAAATTTTTTCTTAAAAAAACTTCCCCACACGTATTTTGTTCTCCTCGCAATCCTTCTAAATAACTGCATTAACATTTGCTACTTCCCACAGCAATGGAAATGCGCAAAAATATTTGCCATCCCGAAGCAATCCAATAGCGTAGACGTAGTCGACACTCGCCCAATATCTCTCTTGTCTAATGTGGGAAGGTTGCTTGAGAGAATCATCCTCCAAAACATCACACAGTTCTCTGAAGCGGCAGGAACTGTGCCGGAAAGACAATTTGGCTTTAAAAGAGGTCACTCAACGATAGACGCATTGGCGGTTTTCCAAGCCAGTATACAACGGAACTGGCAGGAAAAAAAGGTTGTTGCAGCGTGTCTCATCGACGTAGAAAAAGCCTTTGGATCGACGGACTTATCTACAAACTTATCCAACTGGACTTTCCGGTGAATATTATTAAAATTGTTTGCAGTTTCATGAGGGACGAACTGCCTTTGCGGTGTCTGGTGGAGCTAGCTCTGAACCCTTTTTCATTAATTCGGGGGTCCCACAGGGGTCCATTCTTGGACCCGCTCTCTTCAATATATTTACGTCTGACGTCCCAGGGATCAGGGATGAATTTCAACCTGGAATCGAGGTGAATCTCTTTGCTGACGACTTACTGGTGTGGTCTTCTGAGTACAATCTCCGCTTTGCAAGGTTGAGACTCCAAAGGTACCTGGACTCGTTAACATCATACTATGGAAAGTGGGGGATGAGGGTTAACGCCAAGAAAAGCGAGCTGATTGTTTTCAAGGACCCACATCAAAAATTTGGACGTCGCACAAGGAGTATCTGTGGCACAAGAATAAAGCTAAACGGACAAGTGGTGCACTGTTCGAAGCAAACCAAGTATTTGGGGGTAATTTTTGATAGGAACAACAACTTTAGTGCCCACGTAGACGCCGTATTGAAGAAAACAAGATACGCATACCATCTCCTTTTACCTCTTTTCAGGAAACAGTCATCAGCTAACAAGCGGGTGAAGCTACTCGCGTACAAATCACTGATCAGGCCCATACTATTATATGCGGTGCTGATCTGGCAGGCTACAGCGACATACAAATGGAGCAAGATAGGATTACTGGAGCGCAGAATCCTTCGAGCTTGCACTGGGTTTTATAAACGGGAGGACGGACGGCCCTACCCCAACCGACAATTGTACCGGGATGCAGCCTTCGAACCAATCAACCTCTACGCCAAGAGGTTGATCGAGCGAGCGGCGAAACGAATGGTGGAGCATGAGACCACCACGATCAGCAATGCGGCAGACAATCGAGCGATGGAAGCAGCCAACAGTTAGCAATAAGTAGTATATAAGGAATTTAAAAATAAAAAAAAAAAACAAAATCATTATAGAGTATAAGGAATTATAATATATATATATTTTGTTACGTTAAGCTAAAATATGGAATATTCAAGGCCACACTTAGGGTGTAAGTGTAGAAATTAAGAAGAAATTTAATATATAACAACTTAAGTCGAAGAACAAATAAATTCTAGTTAGTGCTGAATTCTGGGTACAGCCATTAGGCAAAACCCGTAGGTTAAGTGATAGGTTAAGACTAATTGTAAATAATTGTACATAACACATAAAATCACCCAATAAATTATTGAAACTTATTGAAACTGAGACTGGCCAGTGGTCCAATCTTCATTAAAGATAAATTTCGGTATCAGTGTATTAAAAATATAATACCGCGAGAAAAACCGACGTGAACAATCCGTACAAGGAGCAGCGCGATAATCTTTAAAGGAGTGTAGTAGCAGAATCTGGCGCGATGATCAAGTGCCTAAGGGAACGCGAAATCAAAAGAGGCCCCCTAGTAGTAGCATAAGCAGCAAACAGGACGTCCCGAAAGTGACCGCCGTTTTGACCAGGAAGCAGCCAAGGACAACAAGCAGAACAACTCCCGACGAGAAGCGAATCGCAGATCAACTAAATATTCGATGATGAGGCATACAATCTTCGTAATTGTTGTAACGTAAGTCGACTCTTGTAAATCTGACTATTTTTCCTGAAGAAGAGAAAAAAAACAAACAAAGAATTCTTTCTTAATTCAATTAAAATCTCGAAACAAATTAAATATATATATATATCTAAAGTATTAATTGAAAATTTAAATTTTCATAACTATATTGACTTATTTATCGATGAAAATATATTTTATCCGATTTATATTTAAAAGTGAAATTGTTCATCACCTAAAATCTAAGTGAAAAGTGAAATTAATCTGAGTATCCATAATTTTTCTCAAACGTTTGTTTTTGTTGTTTTCGTTCGATTCGAAGAAAGATAAATACTGATTTCTCAATAAATCCCTCGCAAGAGCTCCTTTTGGAGAATTTTATTACTGTTTTCCGGGTTTTGCAAGTCCGACGCGGTGCAGTGTTTCTTTGAACTTCTTACTATTCGCGAAATTTTTCCCAAAATCTCGCAATTCCCTTTGATTCGTGAACTTGGGATTTGGTTACGTAAAATCCTGTGACTCTAGTAAAGTTTTACCCGATTTTTTTCCTTTTTTGCACTCTTGGGCTTCGCGGTTCTGCTGAAATCCCAAAACATTTGTCTGCTCGTTTGTTTTGTTGAAACAGTGGTTCAAAGCCAATCATGTCGAACCAACATAATTTGCTCAGACCTAGTCGACTAGAAAACGTCGGTGCAGGTCCCTCCGTACCCGCAGGCCTTTCTGGCCCCTCAACTGTCGATCAGGCCATTGCTCCATCCAGTAACCCAAGCAAGGGAAACAACCACGAGCTTATCCAACTTATTGCTCGACTTGTAACCGAGACGTTTGAACGGCAAGGAAGAGATTTATGTGATTCCCTAATAAATCCTGCCACAGATGCCAGTAACTACATAGATGTCCCCATTAGAATAGGAGACGACGGGAACTTGTCCGATATGGATAAAATTCCCGACGTGGTTAAAAGTCTTAGGGTTTTTCCGGGAGATCCAGGAGAGTTTAGCTCTTGGAAAAAGAGTGTAGAGCGTATCCTTAGGATATATGACCATCTGAAAGGGACTCCCAAATACTACGGCATCTTATCTGTGATCCGAAATAAAATTACTGGTCATGCCGATATCGCGTTGGAGTCCTATAACACTCCCCTAAACTGGCCTAAAATATCAAAATGCCTAACTCTCCACTACGCGGATAAGCGGGATGTTGGTACGCTGGAATATCAGATGACCGCTTTGGTGCAAGGGTCAAGTTCCTTTCAAGAATTCTACCATGGAGTTTACCAACATCTTTCCCTTATTCTAAACAAATTATCCTCAATGGAACTGAGTACTGAGTCCACTAACATCATGACTCAGGTGTATAGGGATAAAGCACTCGATACCTTTGTCAGAGGGTTACGCGGTGATCTCCCAAGGCTCCTGGGAATTCGCGAACCAACCGACCTACCCCAGGCACTGCACCTTTGCCTAAAGCTCCAGAATATGGATTATCGGGCCCAGCATGCCAACAACTCTCAGAATTTATTAAGGAAAACTCATTATCAGCAGCCGCCTCCAATTCCTCCTCGTAGGAACTCACCTCCACAGTCAAGGCCTTCACCGATCCCAGCTCCTAGACAAATCTTTTACCCCGAACTAGCGCATATACCACGAAATGCACGGCCACCACAGTTCAACCAGCAGCCTGCTTAGCAAAGACAGCCAAAATTCTTTAATCCCAGACCACTCCCGCCTAAACCACTACCAAGACCCGAGCCTATGGATATCGATGCTTCCATGATAACGCACGCAATTAACTACGCGAACAGACCCCGTAACCAGCCTTTATTACGAAAACGTCCGCAACCTCCGCAGAACCATGCACCACAAAAACTGGAGAGGATTTATCACACGGAGACGAACACGTTTAATGAGGCTCCCTCAGAAGACTACGATACTACACAACAGGACATAGAACATGATCAAACTTTAGACGAATACATCAACGAAATAGACGACGAAAACCTCGATATGGCCGAGGAAATAGAAGACATTTATTTTTTAGGATAAGGCGTTCTTCGCTCCCTTACTTCGAATACAAACTAAAGAGCGGGGAGGCCCTAAAATTCCTTATCGACACTGGATCCAACAGAAATTATGTCCAGCCAAAGCACATTAAATATCCTCTATCCAACCAAAAGAACTTCTACGCTAAATCCGTGGGGGGGGGGGGGGGGAACGTTAAGATTACCCATCACTCCTATTTTCGGCCCTTCGGCAACTACACTAGCAAATTGAAATTCTTTATTTTTCCTTCACTCACCTCTTTCGATGGAATTATTGGAAATGACAGCCTGAAAAGTCTTAAGGCCGTCATTCACACGCAAGACAATTTTATGACATTAAACCACAATATACGCATCCCTCTTAAACAACAAGCCTCTGACCTGATTCATAGCATAGCAATCAAAACAGAACACCTCAGCCAAGAACTATCAGGGAGACTAAACGCTATCATCCGAAAACACTCGAGCCTTCTCTCAGACCCAGACGAAAAACTGACCTTCACTACCAAGGTTAAGGGTGACATTAAAACAACGACTAGTGATCCTGTCTACTCTCGGTCCTATCCATACCCTATGGCACTAAAGGCGGAAGTAGAGAAGGAAATCAGTAAACTTTTAGAGGACGGCATCATCAGACCTTCGAGGTCTCCCTACAATTCCCCGGTATGGATCGTGCCAAAAAAATCGGACGCATCCGGGGAGAAGAAATTCCGAATGGTCATCGACTATCGGAAGCTAAACTCGGTGACCATACCAGACAAATATCCGATTCCCGAGATCAATGAAGTTCTTGCTAACCTTGGCAAAAACAGATATTTCTCCGTCTTAGACCTCAAAAGCGGCTTTCACCAGATACCGCTCAAGAAATCCGACATCCAAAAGACGGCCTTCTCAGTGAACAATGGGAAGTTCGAGTTTACCCGCCTACCCTTTGGTCTTAAGAATGCACCCGCAATTTTTCAACGTTGGACGACATTCTGAGAGAACATATCGGGAAGAGATGTCATGTCTATATCGATGATATAATTATCTTTGGTAGAAACGAAGCTGAGCACCTCGAGAACCTCGACAAAATTTTCCAAACCCTAAAGTCAGCTAACATGAAAATTCAAATCGACAAGTGCGATTTTCTGAAAGAAGAAGTAGAATTTCTGGGCTATATCGTGAGCAAGGAAGGCATCAAAACCAACCCTAAAAAAGTCCAAGCCATCATCAACTTTCCTACGCCGAAAACACTCAAAGACCTTCGATCCTTTTTGGGAATGTCGGGTTACTACAGGCATTTTATTCAGGACTATGCTAAACTTGCCAAACCCCTGACATCCCTTTTAAGAGGGGAAGATGGACGAGTGTCCAAGAACCTCTCCAAAAATAAGCCCATCTACTTAAATTCATTGGCACTTAAAGCCTTCAATAGCCTTAAAAATACACTTATCTCTAGAGATGTCACGCTCGTACACCCAAATTTCGAGAAAGAATTCGAGCTTACGACTGATGCTTCCAGCTATGCCATCGTGGCTGTTCTTTCTCAGGACAACAGACCCATCTCTTTCCTTTCGCGAACATTAACCAAGACCGAAGAGAACTACGCAACCAACGAGAAGGAGATGCTGGCTATCATCTGGGCCCTAAATTCTTCAAGGAGCTACCTTTACGGATCACGGAAGGTAAAGATCTACACCGACCACCAACCACTCACCTACGCTCTTAGCAGCAAAAACACCAATAGTTAATTGAAGAGGTTGAAGGCAGCGCTCGAAGAATGTAATTACGAGCTTAAATATAAGCCTGGAAGAGCTAACATCGTCGCTGACTCACTTTCGAGACCCCCAATGATCACTCAGATAAATTCGATGACACCCACTGTGCATAATGATGAAAGTTCATCGCAAAACTTAATCCCCACAGTAGAAACACCTGTCAACGTTTTCCGCAATCAACTTATTCTGAAGACCGGGGAAGAGGATAGTTATCAGCTCATCAACCCTTTCGAAAATTATAAACGACATGTTTTCATAAAGCCACAGTACTCAGACGCGGACTTGATTAATATATTCAAAAGGTATCTGAACCCGAGCACGGTAAATGGGTTATGCACCAGCGAAGAGACAATGGGAAAAGTACAGCGGATAAACCCCGACCACTTTAAAGACTATCGGATTCGCTTTAGCCAGAAGCTGGTCGAGGATATACCTAGTGAGGCTGAACAGGAAGAAAAGATCCTTCAAGTTCATAAGCGTGCCCATCGTAACGCAATAGAAAACAGATTGCAAATACTGAACACCTTTTATTTCCCTAAAATGGCAGCAAGGATTAAAAACCTTGTCAATCGCTGTAAAGTTTGTAAGGAAAATAAATACGAAAGGCACCCGAACAAGCCTTTCATAAACCCTACACCTATCCCATCCTACCCTGGGCATACTGTTCACATTGACATCTTTTCTACAGAAAAGAACATGGTGTTAACAGCTATGGACAAATTCACAAAATTTGCCATGGCTAAAATCGTCGCATCCGGATCCAAAGAGGACGTAAAGCAACCTTTACTGGACATGCTTTATTTCTTCTGTATCCCTGAAAATGTGGTAGTTGATAACGAAGGATCACTCACTTCGGCTTCAATCACTTCCCTATTGGAAGACGACTTGAAAATCAGATTGTACAGGACGCCACCGTACAAAAGCGAGGTAAATGGCCAAGTGGAACGATGGCATTCAACCATTATGGAAATAATGAGATGCCTAAAAAGGGACGGACCACAAAGAACTTTCGAAAACCTCCTACAGCGCGCCACCAATGTATACAATCACACAATTCATTCGACCACCAATAAAAAGCCTGTAGAATTATATCTTGGAAGGATTCCCGACATTGACTTAGACGATTTCGAAAGAGCACGACAAACGAATATTGACAGACTTAAGGGAAAACAGGAAGCCGCCATAAAATATCACAATAGAAGTAGGCAACCGATCAAAAATTACGATATCGGGGATGTTATCTTCGTGAAACAAAATAAAAGGAAAGGCTCAAAATTATCTCCCAAGTTTAAACAGGAAATAGTCAAGGAAAATGGAAATTCTACTATTCTCACCGAAAGCGGCAAAACTATTCATAAGAGTAATATTCGAAATTAATCGAATTTACAGACCCATTCTACACACCATAGATATCGATGAATATGAACGTTTGCTAGAGAAATTTGAACCTCTCCTTAATGTCTCCGGAATACAACACAGCTCGCTTATACCTCTCATATAAATTATGCATTGAAAAATAACAACAAACAGTTTGAAATAAATCGGCTTTACAATGATAGGATGAACAATATCACTCAAATGGCAAACAAAAACTAAGAATTTAAAAAAAAAGAAAAATAGTCAGATCAATAGTAATTACTTAATCAATGTACACCTTAGGTTAACTTTAATTAAAGAGGAATTAACCAACATTGATTACGCCATACATTGGGCTAAACTCGGCATTGTCAATAGTCTATCTACAAACAAAAGATATATTAAACCGATTAAAAGAAATCAAATTGAGAATGTAATATTTGGCATCAAAAACTAATGTAAGAAAATTAATTAATTATCCATTTGCCAGCAAAAATATTTAATAGACATAAGCAGTAGTACATGTATAGCTAATATCATTAAGAGCCTGCAATCGACTTGTAATAAAATCAGGACATACCTTCAGTGGAAGAAATTTCGACCGGAGTTGTTCTGCTCAACCAATTTATCGGAATCCTCAATACCGAGGACACATCCCAAGACATCAACGAGTTAAGTTCAACGACTTCCCCTTTTTCTAAAAACAATTGAGGAAAATTGCATTTAACGGGGGAAGAGTTAACGACGAATCCCGAGAACCTACCTGCATGAGCACGCGAAATGTGCAGCATTGCACTTTTCATGGGAACACACTCTTATGGAAAAAAATATGCAACAGCGAAATTCCCAGCCATATGCGAGTCATTAGATTTAGTAATTAACGATGAATTCCGAGACTCTATGTACTTGAAGAAACTTCCTGGATGAGCACGCGATATGTGCAGCATTGCACTTTTCGTGGAATACAATTTAATGGAAAACATATGCAACAGCGGAATTCCCAGGCATATGCGAGTCGGCGAAATTAGAGTATTTAAGTTAGAAATTAGTGAAAATAAGTTGAGTTGTGTTTTGCTTTTCAATAAATGAAGATCAGGGATCCGACCCTGTTTAAAAGATTGTTTTTATAAAATCTCTCGTCGTAAAAAAATTAACTTACATACATGCATAAAAACATACAAACAGACATGCAGACATACATACATACATACATGCAAACAGATGTACATACATATTTACATACACACGTACATAAAAACGTACATACATACATACCTACCTACATACATACAGACAGACATACATACATGCATTCACACAAACAGACATACATTCATACATAAATTCATACATGCATACATGCATACAAACATACATACATACATATATTCATACAGAAATACATTCATACATACATAAACATATACATACAAACATACATGCATGCAGACATACGGACATACAGACATACATACATACATACCTACGTACAAAATACATACACACATACAAACAAAGATACATACATACATACATACATACATGCATACATACATACGTACATCCAGACATACATACGTACATCCAGACATACATACATACATACACAATTACATATATTGTAGTGTAATATGATACACCAATGCATCCACAAATGTATCAATAAGTCATTCCTTTTGAATATCATGAATTCGATATCATAAATACCATAAATAGTAAACTAGCAATATGCTATGACATAATATGGTCATTCAAAGTACATTTTGCTGACAGGTCATAAATTCATAAATTCACAACTGACCTTTTTTTGCATAAACACGACCCACTTATGATTCTACGTTTATTTCAATACGTAAGATCTTTTTACATTTGTAGCACGCGACATAATTAGACCAAGTGGACTCATGTGTCTTTCCCACGAGCCAATATCGCATGTGTGTGGTCTGGGTTAATTTATGACATGATAATTGATACATTTGGATTGCATTAAGTAAATAATGATGTAAATACTTAGTTTAAAATAAGGGTAAGAAAAATGTTTAAATAGATAGTAAGTTTCAAAATAAAAATCAATTCTGATCGTAAGACAAGAGTGTGCATTTTACTTGAGGTCTTGCCATCAAGAGGCGTCGCGAAGTAATTTTTGCGACCATTAGTAAATCACGGCGTAGTGGATAATGGAAAAATCGTCCCCGCCACTCTATCTGCGGCCCTGCCGCTTGGTAAGGAAATCCACAGAAAATTCAAAATAAAATCATGAAACACTAATAAAAATATATGAAATAGCAAAACTTGTCATCGGATAAATCAAACACTACATGGCGTCCCTGCCAACAATAGGCAAACATTACAATATACATACATACATACATACATACATACAAACACACATACACACACACACATACATACATGCATACATACATACAAACATACATACATACATACAGACACACATACATACACATCCAAATACAAACATATATAAATACATACAAACTTAACTCTCTATGTAAAGACATGCATACATACATACATACTTACATGCATACATACACAATATATACATACAGACTTCCATTCATACATACGTAAACAATACACACATAACTACATACATACATACAAAGATATATATATACATACATACATACATACAGAAGTATGACTGTATGTAAATATTTCATACATACATGCATACATACACAAAGGCATAAAAACAAACATACATACATACGTACATACAAACATACATACATACATACATACGTACAAACGTAACTACAAACATACATACATACATACATAAATACATATATGCATACATACATACACACATACATACATACATACATACATACATACATTCATACATACAAATAACAAACATACAGACATACATGTATACATACATATAACAAACATACATACATACATACATACAGACATCCGAACATGTATACAAACATGCATACAAACATACGTACATATATACATACATACATACATACATACATACATATGTACATACATGCATACAACAAACATACATACATACATACATACAAACATACAGACATACATGTATACATACATATAACAAACATACATACATACATACATACAGACATGCATACATACATTCATACATACAAATAAAAAACATACAGACATACATGTATACATACGTATAACAAACATACATACATATATACATACAGACATCCGAACATGCATACAAACATACATACAAACATACGTACATACATACGTACATACATACATGCATTCATACATACATACATAATACATACAAACATACATACATACATACATGCACACATACATACATACATATATACAGACATACATACATACATACACACACACATACATACATACATACATACATATATACATACATACATACATACATACATACATACACATACATACATGCATACGTACATACATACATACAAACATACATACAAACATACGTACATACATACATACATACATATATACATACATGCATATAACATACATACATACATACATACATACAAACATACATACAAACATACATATTTACATACATTCATACATACATACCTACATACATACATACATACCTACATACATACATACATTCATACAAACATTCATACATACATACATACATACATACACACACATCCAAATACATACATATGTACATGCATACATACTTAACTCTCTATGTAAAGACATGCAGACATACATACATACTTACATGCATACATACACAATATGTACATAAAGACTTCCATTCATACATACGTATACAATACACACATAACTATATACATACATACAAACATATATATATACATACATACATACATACA